>JASEVX010000008.1:19751584-19753329 GCA_031761405.1 Serripes groenlandicus | reverse complement strand
GTCGTTAATTAATTGGAATATCGTTGAGAATTACATTAGGTCCAGCCAATCAAACAATGAGGTAAATAAGCCGAATACTACTAGAACAACACTTATATATTTCTGTCAAAAGATATACAGTTAAACCTGTGTTTAAAGACCACCAATGGGAAGTGAATAAGCTGGTCTCTGTCCACGAGTGGTCTTTAATTGCAGGGTCAATACTACAGAAAACGAGTATTTGCGAAAAAGTATGGTCGCTTTAGACAGGTTCGACTGATTCTCGGGTCATATAGCGCGCAGGCTGACGGTGAAACTAAGCGTATATAAGCGTTCATCTTACTCTTCAATGTACGCCGATGGAAGACGTCCCCGAATCAGTAGACGCGTCTCAATCAGGGGCGTAGCTTTGCAATAATCAATGTGTAGGCCGTCTCGTGAGGAAAATCAACATTGTGGACTCTGCGTAAAGTATCCACCCGGATCAGCCTAAGCATGCCACACAGGCCAACCCGGATAGACACTTTTCGCCTCCTGTAGATTTTCTGTTTCAGGAATAACTACCCTATACATCTATATAAGACGGAATGTGTCGGCTGGATCAGTCTGCGCGGACAGCGCAGGCTGATCTGGTCGATACATTACGCAGATGTATATTGCCGCAGCTGCATTTTGGGGCATTTTGAGATAGAATGTGTAGGCACGGGCCTACAGTGCCTAAATGGTACTACGCCCCTGACAATTACCTTCTTCGAACAACAAGGAGATAGATAACACTTGACACCATCCCAATCAATGTCCTAGGGTGATCATCACCGGAGTCTTTCTCATCAGTAAACCTTTGCCACATACAACATATCCCCAATCTCCAGCATACGACTTCGAAAACATCAAGGTCAAACTATGAACAAAACAAATATATTATATTTTAATTATTTAATAGAGTGGAAAACATTGTAGAAAAAGGACAATTTGCTTATTTTGAGCAATCTATTATTTTGCGACATCTTTTATTATTCAAAAGTCGTCTGCTACAGAGGCGTTAGGAAGCGTCTGTTTGTAGGAAAGAGTTAAATACTTGTGGTTGACCAGATTCTGGGAAATATTTGTCATTAGACTCGATGATTATATATTGATACAATAATTATCGACTACGTATGGACAACGTAATCAGCGTGGCTAAATACGTGTATTTATACAGTATGACAGATTAATTGAATGGGTAGCTGATTTACAATCCTTGCTCTCTATCTCTCTTTCTATGTCTCTCTGTCTCTCTGTCTCAATCTGTCTCTCGCTCTCGCTCTCTCTGTCACAGTCTCTCCCTCGCGCCCTCTCTCTCTCTCTTACTGTCTCTCTCTCTCTCTCTCTCTATGTTTCTCTCTCTCTGTCTCTCTCTCTCTGTGTCTCTCTCTCTGTGTATGTCTCTCTCTCTGTGTATGTCTCTCTCTCTCTCTCTCTCTCTCTCTCTCTCTCTCTCTCTCTCTCTCTCTCTCTCTCTCTCGCTCTCTCTCTCTCTCCTCTCTCTCTCTCTCTCTCTTTCTATCGTTCTCTATCTGTCTCACTTCTCTCTCTGTGTCTCTTTGTCTCTGTGTCTCTCTGACCCCCGCTATCTCTCTCAATCTCTCTGTGTCTCGTTCGCACTCTCTCTGTCTCA
The DNA here is from genome assembly GCA_031761405.1 of Serripes groenlandicus. Classification (NCBI taxonomy): domain Eukaryota; kingdom Metazoa; phylum Mollusca; class Bivalvia; order Cardiida; family Cardiidae; genus Serripes; species Serripes groenlandicus. The sequence continues at coordinate 19,751,693 of JASEVX010000008.1, read as the reverse complement.
CTCTCTCTCGCTCTCTCTATCTATGTATGTCTGTCTGTCGTTCTCCATCTGTCTCACTTCTCTCTCTGTGTCTCTGTGTCTCTCTGTGTCTCTGACCCCCGTTCTCTCT
>JASEVX010000008.1:19726584-19749084 GCA_031761405.1 Serripes groenlandicus | reverse complement strand
GATATCTAACCGTTGATTGTATCGTGTGATATATAGGAGATAAACTATACAAATAAATGAGGTACTAAGGCGGTGATATCTAACCGTTGGTTGTACTGTGTGATATATAGGAGATAAACTATACACATAAATGAGGTACTAAGGCGGTGATATCTAACCGTTGCTTGTATCGTGTGATATATAGGAGATAAACTATACAAATAAATGAGGTACTAAGGCGGTGATATCTAACCGTTGATTGTACTGTGTGATATATAGGAGATAAACTATACACATAAATGAGGTACTAAGGCGGTGATATCTAACCGTTGATTGTATCGTGTGATATATAGGAGATAAACTATACAAATAAATGAGGTACTAAGGCGGTGATATCTAACCGTTGGTTGTACTGTGTGATATATAGGAGATAAACTATACACATAAATGAGGTACTAAGGCGGTGATATATAACCGTTTGTTGTTTCATGTGATATATAGAAGATAAACTATACAAATAAATGAGGTACTAAGGCGGTAATATCTAACCGTTACTTGTATCGTGTGATACATAGAAGATAAACTATACACATTAATGAGGTACTAAGGCGATAATATCTAACCGTTGCTTGTATCGTGTGATATATAGAAGATAAACTATACAAATAAATGAGGTACTAAGGCGGTAATATCTAACCGTTGCTTGTAACGTGTGATACATAGAAGATAAACTATACAAATAAATGAGGTACTAAGGCGGTGATATCTAACCGTTGCTTGTATCGTGTGATATATAGGAGATAAACTATACACATAAATGAGGTACTACGGCGGTGATATCTAACCGTTGCTTGTATCGTGTGATATATAGGAGATAAACTATACAAATAAATGAGGTACTAAGGCGGTGATATATAACCGTTGCTTGTATCGTGTGATATATAGGAGATAAACTATACACACAGATGAGGTACTAAGGCGGTAATATCTAACCGTTGATTGTATCGTGTGATATATAGGAGATAAACTATACACATAAATGAGGTACTAAGGCGATGATATCTAACCGTTGGTTGTACTGTGTGATATATAGGAGATAAACTATACAAATAAATGAGGTACTAAGGCGGTGATATATAACCGTTGGTTGTACTGTGTGATATATAGGAGATAAACTATACACATAAATGAGGTACTAAGGCGGTAATATCTAACCGTTGATTGTATCGTGTGATATATAGGAGATAAACTATACACACAGATGAGGTACTAAGGCGGTAATATCTAACCGTTGATTGTATCGTGTGATATATAGGAGATAAACTATACACATAAATGAGGTACTAAGGCGGTGATATCTAACCGTTTGTTGTTTCATGTGATATATAGGAGATAAACTATACACATAAATGAGGTACTAAGGCGTTGATATCTAACCGTTGGTTGTACTGTGTGATATATAGGAGATAAACTATACACATAAATGAGGTACTAAGGCGATGATATCTAACCGTTGGTTGTACTGTGTGATATATAGGAGATAAACTATACACATAAATGAGGTACTAAGGCGATGATATCTAACCGTTGGTTGTACTGTGTGATATATAGGAGATAAACTATACACATAAATGAGGTACTAAGGCGGTAATATGTAACCGTTGATTGTATCGTGTGATATATAGAAGATAAACTATACACATAAATGAGGTACTAAGGCGGTGATATCTAACCGTTGCTTGTATCGTGTGATATATAGAAGATAAACTATACAAATAAATGAGGTACTAAGGCGGTGATATATAACCGTTGGTTGTACTGTGTGATATATAGGAGATAAACTATACACATAAATGAGGTACTAAGGTGGTAATATCTAACCGTTGGTTGTATCGTGTGATATATAGGAGATAAACTATACACATAAATGAGGTACTAAGGCGGTGATATCTAACCGTTGATTGTATCGTGTGATTTCATCAGACGGAAACATGAACACATGTGTTAAATGTATACGCTCACTTAGAGACGATCTGTTATGCAATGTCGTCAGTTCCAATGAACGCACTGCAAACACGTTTGATATAATTACTCAAAATAATGAGATTGTCCTGACGTGTGATAAACGTGGAGAAAAATACAAAGAATCCGTCTTTGGCGCCAAGGGGCGTTTTTCACATCCGCAAACAGAGAGTGATGAGAACCACGCCAGGAAACGCACGTTAAGGTGAACTGCCTGTCGTTATATGAATAAAGTCATGTTTAAAAAGACGTTTAACCCTTCCCCTCATATAAACGCTTTCGGACGCCTCTGTAGCAGACGGCGTTTTGAAAACATAGTGACAAAAGAAGAAATTGCACAAAACGTGCAATTTCTCCTTTTGCCACAATGTTTTCCACTTTTAGTCATCCATTCAATTATGGAGATTTTCTATGTTTTGACAAAATACGTTCAAAGTCGTCTGCTGCAGAATTGTCGTATGAGGGAAAGGGTTAACCCAATAACGCAATCAATGAATCCTTCGTGACTTACTAGCGTTATATGTTTACGTATTTATTTATAAAGAAATGCGGTTTCTTATAAAACTGACTAATTGTAAAGTTAAAGGATAACACTAAGAAACCGATTTGCATGTGTAAAAAACTGTCACGCAATTCCAATACGCTATCTGATAATTATTATGTTGGTCCCGAGGAATCACGCATCGAATCACGTGACGGGAAGTAATTGATTGGATTAAAGTAGTTGACGTGACTGTTCCGTGATTTCCTAAGTATTCGTCGTTCCATGATAAAGCCATTCCCCTGCTGAAGCTCGGCTATCGGTATGATTGCTTTACTGAATGTTTAGGTCTTAACCCTTTCCGACGTACTAACGCTTTCTAACGCCTCTGTAGAAGACGAACTTTAAAGACATTGTGCATTATGAAATGTTTTTCAACTTTATTCAATAACAGGTTTTTTATTATTTGAAGAAAGGATGGCATGTTTTTGATGAAATGCTTTCAAAGTCGTCTGCTGCAGTTTCGATGTGTATGGTAAATGGTGAAACACAAATGGTACAGTCCTTTCTGAACCCTTTCCCTCATGCAGACTTTTGAAAACATCGTTACATAAGGAGAAATCGATCAAAACGAGCAATTTCTCCTTTTGCCACAATGTTACCAACAAAATGTCTGCATATCTTTGTCTACATGTTTTCGAAGTCCTCTGCTGCAGATTTATTGTGAGAGGAAAGTGTTAACCCCTTCCCTCATACCACAAATCTGCAGCAGACGAATTTGAACATATTTTGTCAAAACATAGAAAATCTCTATAATTGAACACCATTTTGAATGGATAACTTATGACTAAAAGTGGAAAACATAGTGCCAAAAGGAGAAATTGCTCGTTTTGAGCAATTTCTTCTTTTGGCACCATGTTTTCAAAAAGCTATCTGCTGCAGAGGCGTCAGAAAGCGTCCATATGAGGGAAAGGGTTAAACAGTGATGTAGCTCAAAAATACATTACATGGCCGTGTAGTTGGAATATTGTCTTAATTGTTTCAAATGTTACGCTGATATTTATATCCAATGGACTCTTTCTCGGTAGGTTGCAAAAGCAACAACTGAAGGCACTCAGAATTAAAGATAGCTTTATAAGGTCGACGAAGTGCGACTTAGTCGACTCAGTCAGATCAAAATATGACAAGATAGGTGTCGTAGAGTGTGCTTCACTTGTCACGATCTATAGGTAAGTCCACGTGAAAAGAATGTGCAATAAGGTCCCGATATGTATAATAATGAAATGGTGTGTGCTGAAATGAGGCCATGGCATGAGTACTTTTAATAATAATGAGAGATGAAGAGAATATTGGTAAGTACTACATGAAAATGAACGTGAGTAATATGAGAGGAGAAGGTTTGAAGAAAATAACGTACAATAAGACGACACACACATATAACGATTAACCGACAACTCATCCCTGTGACATAAATTTATATCAGATTTAAACTTTAAAAGTTATCGAAATATTGCTAGATGTCGCTTGCCGTTGGATTAACTCTTTCAGCGCCGAATTGTTTAAAGTAGACTCTTCCATGTTCAAAATCAGGCATCTCCATTTCTGATGTAATAAAAGTTTGAACTATTTTGATAACTAAAAGGCAAACAATGCTGATTTCAGGTGAGACAGCTCGTTACGAGCTGACTCACCTGAATCAGTATTGTTTGCAAAAACCTTAATATTGCGTTTGGCGCTGAAAGAGTTAAGGTTTATATTTAATTAGTTGTATGCTATAATAACGCAAGGAATCACATACAAGCAGCTGCACTGGAATGCATAATACATTCGATTCAATGCCTTGATATTTCGCAAAAGACACACATGTATTTTGAAACATCTGCAGCAGACGACTTTCGTAAAATATTGACGTAAACGCTGAAATGACTCATATTGAACATTTTTTTTTGCACCACAATGTGTTCAACTTTTTGAAATAAGGATCTTCCAAAATGTTGCATATATATTTTGAAAGTTGTCTGCTATAGATTTGTTTTTTGTTGGAAAATGTTACAGTTCCTGACACTGCTGCACCAATAGTTGCCAAATAACTGCACTTAATGTCAATTTGGCTTTTTAGCGTGTCAGAAAACTTGCCAAATGGTATGTCTAACTGTCTCGTTATATCGTAGTGGAAATGTTGAAAACATTCGAGAGCATCGCACCAAGAAAAACTAACAATAATGTATTTAAAATCAGCGTAGAACCAGATCAACCTGCTTAGCGGTGCAGTTAGATCTGGATCTAAACTGTTCTTCACTAAGTCGCTAAAATCAGTTTAATTCAAAATAAGAAACATCTAACAAACATATTATGATGACATGTATGTGCATACGGATCTTTATGCAGCGAAATGTACATACGGATCTATATATGCAGCGATATGTACATACGGATCTCTATGCAGCGATATGTGCATACGGATCTATATGCAGCGATATCTGCATACAGATCTTTATGCAGCGATATGTACATACGGATCTGTATGCAGCGATATTTGCATACGGATCTATATGCAGCGGTATATGCATACGGATCTATATGCAGCGATATGTGCATAAGGATCTATATGCAGTGATATGTGCATACGGATCTTTATGCAGCGATATGTGCATACGGATCTATATGCAGCGGTATGTGCATACGGATCTTTATGCAGCGATATGTGCATACGGATCTATATGCAGCGGTATGTGCATACGGATCTTTATGCAGCGATATGTGCATACGGTTCTATATGCAGCGATATGTACATACGGATCTTTATCCAGCGATATGTGCATACGGTTCTATATGCAGCGATATGTACATACGGATCTTTATACAGCGATATGTGCATACGGTTCTATATGCAGCGATATGTACATACTGATCGTTATACAGCGATATGTGCATACGGTTCTATATGCAGCGATATGTACATACGGATCTCTATGCAGCGATATGTGCATACGGATCTATATGCAGCGATATGTACATACGGATCTTTATGCAGCGATATGTGCATACGGATCTATATGCAGCGATATGTACATACGGCTCTATATGCAGCGAAATGTACATACGGATCGATATATGCAGCGATATGTACATACGGATCTCTATGCAGCGATATGTGCATACGGATATATATGCAGCGATATCTGCATACAGATCTTTATGCAGCGATATGTACATACGGATCTGTATGCAGCGATATTTGCATACGGATCTATATGCAGCGGTATGTGCAGACGGATCTATATGCAGCGATATGTGCATAATGATCTATATGCAGTGATATGTACATATGGATCTTTATGCAGCGATATGTGCATACGGATCTATATGCAGCGGTATGTGCATACGGATCTTTATGCAGCGATATGTGCATACGGATCTATATGCAGCGGTATGTGCATACGGATCTTTATGCAGCGATATGTGCATACGGTTCTATATGCAGCGATATGTACATACGGATCTTTATACAGCGATATGTGCATACGGTTCTATATGCAGCGATATGTACATACGGATCTTTATACAGCGATATGTGCATACGGTTCTATATGCAGCGATATGTACATACTGATCTTTATACAGCGATATGTGCATACGGTTCTATATGCAGCGATATGTACATACGGATCTCTATGCAGCGATATGTGCATACGGATATATATGCAGCGATATGTACATACGGATCTTTATGCAGCGATATGTGCATACGGATCTATATGCAGCGATATGTACATACGGATCTATATGCAGCGAAATGTACATACGGATCTATATATGCAGCGATATGTACATACGGATCTCTATGCAGCGATATGTGCATACGGATCTATATGCAGCGATATCTGCATACAGATCTTTAAGCAGCGATATGTACATACGGATCTGTATGCAGCGATATTTGCATACGGATCTATATGCAGCGGTATGTTCAGACGGATCTATATGCAGCGATATGTGCATAAGGATCTATATGCAGCGATATGTGCATACGGATCTTTATGCAGCGATATATGCATACGGATCTATATGCAGCGGTATGTGCATACGGATCTTTATGCAGCGATATGTGCATAAGGATCTATATGCAGCGGTATGTGCATACGGATCTTTATGCAGCGATATGTGCATACGGTTCTATATGCAGCGATATGTACATACGGATCTTTATACAGCGATATGTGCATACGGTTCTATATGCAGCGACATGTACATACTGATCTTTATACAGCGATATGTGCATACGGTTCTATATGCAGCGATATGTACATACGGATCTTTATCAGTTCTTGTCACAAATAAACCAAGGTTTTCTTACTGGAGCATGACGTATTAAGAGGGTTTGTGTAAGAATATTATTATGCCATCATAATGATTTGAGCCGTTCCACGAAAAAACCAACATTGTGGACTCTGCGTTAAGTATCGTCTCGGGTCAGCCTAAGCTTGCCGCGCATTCTTAACCGAACTGACATTTTTCGCCTCCTGTGGATTTTCTGATTTAAGAAACATTACTATATAGCTCTATCCCCCAGAGACGGATCTGGGTCGATACATAACGCAGAGTCCATAATGTTGATTTTCTCGTGGAACGGCTCATTTAATGACAATACAAAGTTGATTAAACGGTCGGTCATCGTCCTGGGTTGGAGGTCATTATTGTTTCTGTTTCTCGTTAATGTTGCAAGAAATATAACTGTTATCCCGCTTCATCCGACTTTTAAAAACATTTGCGTATATTGTTATGCTGGACTTTACATACCATTAGCGAACAACGTAGACCAGTATCAGCATGCACATCGTGTAGTCTAATGGTGGATTAAAAAACTATACACGTTTACTCTTTACTCTGAATATGAGCTCAATCATCTGAAGAAAATTCGTAATATTCGGAGCATTGAGCTCATTACTGAGCGCAGAGAACGTTTTGAGTGTCTTATAGTTTTGGGCCTGTCTACATCGTAAGTCATACACTTCAATGACATTTACAAAGTATAAAAAGGTTTCAGTTCAAAACGACAGTTTTACTCATGAATTTATAATACCCAACACAATAAATGAAAATATATGAATTAATAGTAAAACATATTTTTTTATCTTTTCAGTCTGTTGATTATTCTTGGCGCTCTTGTGGGTGCAATTATGTAGTAAGTATCTTTGAGTGTTTCTTTTGTTTGGTTTTGTATCCGTTTTCTGGTATGTTTGCATGGCAGTTACTGAAAAAAAGGCAATGCCAAACCTAGATAAGTGTTCAATATTCGACAAACATATAAATCTTGCCAACATGTGGGAATTCCGTTCATTTGATGTATTTTTTAAAAAAGAATTGACTGATCTTTTAAATAGAGCTTACACTATAAAAACATTACACTTTCTTTATAAAGGTGGCATTAAGGTGATGCAACGTGAGGGCCGACCATATACAGATGTTTTCATATGCAGCTGCAGCAATAGACATCTGCGTAATGTATCGACCAGATCAGCCTGCGCTGTCCGCGCAGACTGATCCGGCCGACACATTCCGTCTTAGAGGGATATATGTATAGAGTAGTTATTCCTGAAACAGAAAATCCACAGGAGGCGAAACGTGTCTATCCGGGTAGGCCTGCGTGGCATGCTTGGGCTGATCCGGGTCGATACTTTACGCAGCTGTAAAGTAATTGAACTCGTCATATTCTTGAACGCGTTGAATGATGACCTTTTAGGCAAAGAAATAAAACTGTTTAGAGATGCAGCGTCACTATTTGCAAAGTCACGAAATACAATAGACATACAATTTTATGTGACCGTACTTTGGAAAGATACAAGTTACTATTCCTTAACAGTGTAGGTTCAATTCACCATGTCCATCCACTCCGACAAGGGGTTGTGTGTTCGAACATCAGTTCGGCCAACTTTCTTTTCGAAGTTTGACAAAAGTCACTGTGACGAGTCTCATACGTCCTCCACCAAAGGGCTAACAGTCTATGTGTAAAAGCAGCCAGTTGATTGGAAAGACCGGTATGTGGAGAACTGGTGTGACAAACCAAGAGAGCACATTGGTAGGTGAATTGGCCGCAGCGATATGACCGAAACGATTGTTGAAAACGGCGATAAACCCCAATCAATGAATCGATCGTTAAATTATTGAACGCTTTGAAGGATGACATTGGAAAGAGTGAAAGTCCCGAACAAAACTGTTTAGAGGTTAAGTGTCACTGGTGGGTTACTTCTTGCAAAGTCATGAAATAAATTAGACATATAACTTGGCTTTTTGTATCGAATGTTGTAAACGATGAAATAACATCCACGAGCTTCGGTGGATAAAAAAGGTGTTGTTTATCACAGGGGCGTAGCTTTGCAATAAGCAATGTGTAGGCCGTCTCGTGAGAAAATCAACATTGTGGACTCTGCGTAAAGTATCGACCCGGATCAGCCTAAACATGCCGCACAGACGTACCCGGATATACCATTTTCGCCTCCATTTTGAAAAACAATAAATTAGACATATAACTTGGCTGTTTGAATCGACCTAACGATACTACGTGACCGTCCGTTGGAAAGTTATACTATTTCTTATCAGAGTCATATCAACAGTTCATCTATATTGTCATATGTTGTAATTTAAAACCGAATTTTGATTTGCAATTTAAATATGTACGGAAAACTCCAAGCAATCTTTTGAGAAGACAATTAACTTTAGATTAATACAGGGTCTCAGGTCTCATCCAATAAAAATTGTATCTGGTAGTTGAAACGGTATATATAAATAATCGTCTTTGTAAATCATGTAAGACGAAAGACGTCGAGTCAGTAATACCATGTTGTATTATGGGTCTCCTAGTGTATCCTTTATGTACTAGTTCATGGCCCATTCACCCAAGGTAAGGTGAAGTTGGTGTCTAGTGTCTAGTGTCTAGTATCTAATATCGTTTATCATAAACACTACTGGCATCCAAAATCTAGTATCGTTTATCATAAACACTACTGGCATCCAAAATCTAGTTTCGTTTATCATAAACGATACTGGCAAGCAGACACTAGTGTCGTTTAAGGAACTAGATATCTAACTTTTAATATCTTCAACTAGTATGCACACAGACCCTTAGCTATACGTATCTAGCCCTAACAATGTTTTTTTTAAAAAAAAAGTTGGATTTAAAACGGGTTTTACAACATTATATGCTACCATAGCATAAGAATAGTTTCCATATAATGTTGGAAAATCCGTTTTAAATCCAACTTGTGTTTAAAAACCCCACTCAATTTATGCTTTTCTGTATGCAAACATATGCTCAGCCTATGCCTTTCTGTACGTTACCATACGCTCACCTTATTTTGTTATGTACGTTACCATAAGTTCACATTATTCTGTTATGTACGTTACCATACGCTCACCTTATTTTGTTATGTACGTTACCATAAGTTCACATTATTCTGTTATGTACGTTACCATACGCTCACATTATTCTGTTATGTACGTTACCATAAGTTCACATTATTCTGTTATGTACGTTACCATAAGTTCACATTATTCTGTTATGTACGTTACCATACGCTCTACATTATCTTGTTATGTACGTTACCATACGCTCACATTATCTTGTTATGTACGTTACCATAAGTTCACATTATTCTGTTATGTACGTTACCATACGCTCACATTATTCTGTTATGTACGTTACCATACGATCACATTATTCTGTTATGTACGTTACCATACGCTCACATTATCTTGTTATGTACGTTACCATAAGTTCACATTATTCTGTTATTTACGTTACCATACGCTCACATTATTCTGTTATGTACGTTACCATAAGTTCACATTATTCTGTTATGTACGTTACCATACGCTCACATTATTCTGTTATGTACGTTACCATACGCTCACATTATTCTGTTATGTACGTTACCATACGCTCACATTATTCTGTTATGTACGTTACCATACGCTCACATTATTCTGTTATGTACGTTACCATACGCTCACATTATTCTGTTATGTACGTTACCATACGCTCACATTATTCTGTTATGTACGTTACCATAAGTTCACATTATTATGTTATGTACGTTACCATACGCTCACATTATTCTGTTATGTACGTTACCATACGCTCACATTATCTTGTTATGTACGTTACCATAAGTTCACATTATTATGTTATGTACGTTACCATAAGTTCACATTATTATGTTATATACGTTACCATACGCTCACATTATTCTGTTATGTACGTTACCATAAGTTCACATTATTCTGTTATGTACGTTACAACATTATATGCTACCATAGCATAAGAATAGTTTCCATATAATGTTGGAAAATCCGTTTTAAATCCAACTTGTGTTTAAAAACCCCACTCAATTTATGCTTTTCTGTATGCAAACATATGCTCAGCCTATGCCTTTCTGTACGTTACCATACGCTCACCTTATTTTGTTATGTACGTTACCATAAGTTCACATTATTCTGTTATGTACGTTACCATACGCTCACCTTATTTTGTTATGTACGTTACCATAAGTTCACATTATTCTGTTATGTACGTTACCATACGCTCACATTATTCTGTTATGTACGTTACCATAAGTTCACATTATTCTGTTATGTACGTTACCATAAGTTCACATTATTCTGTTATGTACGTTACCACACGCTCACATTATCTTGTTATGTACGTTACCATACGCTCACATTATCTTGTTATGTACGTTACCATAAGTTCACATTATTATGTTATGTACGTTACCATACGCTCACATTATTCTGTTATGTACGTTACCATACGCTCACATTATTCTGTTATGTACGTTACCATAAGTTCACATTATTCTGTTATGTACGTTACCATACGCTCACATTATTCTGTTATGTACGTTACCATAAGTTCACATTATTCTGTTATGTACGTTACCATACGCTCACATTATTCTGTTATGTACGTTACCATAAGTTCACATTATTCTGTTATGTACTTTACCATACGCTCACATTATTCTGTTATGTACGTTACCATAAGTTCACATTATTCTGTTATGTACGTTACCATACGCTCACATTATCTTGTTATGTACGTTACCATACGCTCACATTATCTTGTTATGTACGTTACCATAAGTTCACATTATTCTGTTATGTACGTTACCATACGCTCACATTATCTTGTTATGTACGTTACCATACGCTCACATTATCTTGTTATGTACGTTACCATACGCTCACATTATCTTGTTATGTACGTAACCATAAGTTCACATTATGTTTTTCTGTATGTAAACACAATATCACTCAATAAGACCTGACGCACTATGCTTAATCTGTCTGTTTTGTTTTTTCTCAGTGGCGTGTTTCCAGACAGCGAGAAAAACCGGCCAGGACTGACAGCCGAATTGTTCTTCCTGTACCTCTTATTTCCGTAAGTTTAATGTTTACTTCAATAGTCATATACACACAGATATCTAAACCATCGTCCAAATGGGATGTAGAACACATACCAAATGTAGAGTTCATTGGGATTGTACTTGTCTTCATCCTTTTCGAAAAATAATTAAAAGAAAGATGATGTCACGCTACGTGAAAATAATATCCTCTGGAAATGAGAAATACATACTTACATATATTTTAAAAAGAATTAAAAAGTTTGTTGGAAAATTAATAATTTCTTCCTTTTCCACAATGTCTTAATCCCCGTCTGTTGTTGAGTCAGCGAACATCGTCTTTATAAGGCAGAAATGAAAGCAGCAGGATAGGTTTAACGTATCACATCATAGTAAAATAGACAGAAAGCCGGCCCTACAATCCAAAAGCGAGTATAGACCCAGGTAGCAAACACCAAGACACTTTACAATAAGTTGCTATATCTTGATTCTAATTTCGCTGTAAAATAAATAAGGTAAGAAGACACCAGTTCAATAGGATAAACCTTAATTTACAGCAATTCATTCTCATATACAGGTGTTTTCAAAATGTATTATTGGAATTTTAAGTAGGAGTTTGGACTAATAAATGTCTTATAGAGACTATAAACGATGAAATACCATCCACGAGCTTCGGTAGATAAAAAAAGGTTTTGTTTATCTCAGGGGCGTAGCTTTGCAATAATCAATGTGTAGGCCGTCTCGTGAGAAAATCAACATTGTGGACTCTGCGTAAAATATCGACCCGGATCAGCCTAAGCATGCCGCACAGACGTACCCGGATATACACTTTTCGCCTTCTGTGGATTTTCTGTTTCAGGAATCACTACTCTCTCTATCTATCCCCCCCCCCCCTTAGACGGAATGTGTCGGCCGGATCAGTCTGCGCGGACAGCGCAGGCTGATCTGGTCGATACATTACGCAGATGTGTATCGCTGCAGCTGCATTTTGAGAAACAATGTGTAGGTACGTGCCTACAGTGCCTACAGGGAGCTACGCGAACAACGAATACTCATAAGAGCCTCAGCATACACACAGTCTTATCAGGGTCTTCAACGTTCGCATTCATTAAGATGAAACATAGAAATGAGCCGTTCCACGAGAAAACCAACATTACGGACTCTGCGTAATATATGGATCCAGATCAGCCTTCGCGATCCGCGCAGGCTAAACCGGGCCGATACATTCCGTCACAGGGGGATAGAGGTATACAGGAATGATTCCTGAAACAAAAAACCCACCGTTGGAGAAATGTTTCTGCTCGGGTAAGCCTGTAGCGGCATGCCTAGTCTGATCCGGGTCGATACTTTACGCAGAGACCACACTGTTGGTTTTCACGTAGAACGGCTCATATACATTATGACTAACAGAATCTAGAAGTGTACCAGTACCAGTCCCTTTATGTGACGCTATCACTGGTCACGTGTACAACAAGATAAGCAAAGGTAGTAATGGCTTCCCTCCTTGGTGCTCAGGGAAGCGGGGATAACAATACGACTGGTGTATCGATTTCAGGATAAATAATACCGGAAGGTCTGTTGTTTTACCAAGGAATCGCCGTGATATAACTGATATAGTGTTGAAAGCGGCGTTAATTACCAAATTAACGAAGAGATCCATATTGGCGTGACGAGTCTCACACACGTATATTTATGACAATTAGTTTTGTTTTATAATATCGTTTAGTACCACACTGGGGAAATACACGACTACCGAGATAACAGATGAAATCTGATATGGCTTTCGTCTGATCTTAATTGGTTTAACACTTTTCCCACATAGAACAAATCTGTAGCAGACGACTTTGATATAATCAAGTAAGACATATAGACACTCTCTATAAATGGAATTTTGACTATAGAGTAGATTTGAAGTCATTGTGGCAAAATGATTTCAAAAGTCGTCTGCTTCTGAGACTCGTCAGAAAGCGGCTATAAGTGGGAAATGTTTAAATATTCGATACAGATTCCGTTAGGCCCTAGTAGGCCCTAGTAATAAGCGCGCGGGATTTGAAACATAACCACCCAGGTGCGATCCCTGCACATGGAGCCGATCACCTCAAACGTCACAAACCGACGCGGTTGGTAGGACTTGGTAGAGCGTCCGTCTCTGGTGTGGGAAGACCCGGGTTTGATAGTCATATCATAGACACAGCAACCGGATTTGACTTTAGAAAAAACACACATTAAATAACGCTTTCCTTTTAAAAGAGCACTATTGAATGATTGGTCTTTTTATACAGAATGCATAGACATAGGTGTTAATATTGGAGTTACCACAAGACGTTATGAAATGTCTTAAAGACAGTACACATGTAGATTGTTAATCAAAAGACGTAACAACCTGTTTTACTTACTGTCATGTTTCTTTCTGAAGAGTCAACTGTCGAAAATTACATACTCCTTAAATCATCTCTTTCCGAGTTACTTTAGAAGAATATCTAGCTTTTTACTACCCGATACTAATCAGACCAAAATACCTTGGATCTGACGATACCGCATACAAGATCGACTCGAATTGACCCCACATATTCATGAGCAGTTGCTCGTTCTCTGTCCAATGAAATTGCTTGGTTCTGCTAACAAAATGATCATCCTCGAATCTCGTTTATATATATTGGTTATCTTCCCTGTTGATACGTGCCGATTTTGTAAGCCACACATTTGGTTGGCTGACACAAACGTCAAACTATGACGACATTTAATGTGTAACCATCAAGTGTTTATTGGCGTATGCTACTGCGGCTACTGCAGCACAGTTAAAGTCAGGTGTTAATACATCTATTTTTTATAAAAAATGAAATGGTTGACAGAAAGAAAAAAAGTCTACGGGGTTAGTCTGTGTTATAAAAGATTCAACTTGAATGAATCCCCTTTATAATTAGATACAGTAATACCAAGCGTAAATGGGCAGTTCGAGTTCTGATCGAGTTCTGTCGAGTTCTGATCGAGTTCTGATCGAGATCACCTAAAGGCAAGGTCAGTTCTATACTACTGCATTTCAATCGTACACCGGTTCAAGACAGGAGATGACCCGCAAGGTGGATTAACGTATCTGAGCATCTGCGTACAGTGAAGGCTCGGATAAGCATGTGTACCAAAGTCTTCACCGTAAGCCTGTATGTAATATGAGTCATTCTACGAGAAAACCAACATTGTGGACTCTGCGTAAAGTATCGACCCGGGTCAGTTTAAGCATGCCACGCAGACACTTTTCGCCTCTTGTGGATTATCTGTGTCAGGAACCATTAATCTATACCACTGTACCCCTATTCCTTGAGACGGAATGTGTCGGCCAAGATTAACCTGTGCGGATTGTCACTATAGCAATTCGTTTTTGCGTAACATTCGATAAAGAGATATACCTCTATATCTCAGAGATATCACTATTTAGTGAGATATTTCCCTTTTTAAGAGAAACGTCTCCCCTTATAAGAGATGTATGAGCCATCCCGCGATAAAAGCAACATTGTGGCCTCTGCGTAATGTATCGACCCAGATCAGCCTGCGCAATCCGCGCAGACTGATCCGGGCCGACACATTCCTTCTCAGGGGAATAGAGGTATAAAGTAATGATTCCTGAATCATTACTCTATACCTCTATCCCCCTAAGACGGAATGTGTCGGCCCTAATTAGCTTGCGCAGACTGCGTTTATCTGTGTCGATACATAACGCTGAGTCCATAAGGTTGGTTTTCTCGTGGAACGGCTAATTTTCGCTCTACTTGAATTCACCTGTATTGCATACTTGTTTACCGATTCATCCTGATAACGGTGAATAAGTCCTAATGGTATCTCCGTACCTCTCAGTTCAACTAGCGTCATAAGTCTTTCACCAATAGTCTAACAATCTATGTGGGAAAGTAGCCAGTTGCTTGAAAAGTAAGCTGTTTGGAATACTGGTGTGAGAAAGCTAGGAAACATGAGTAGCTGAACTGGCCGCCGCTATATGACTTAAACATTGTTGAAAACGGCGTTAAGCCCCAATCAATTAATCTAATTTCAAGTGGGGTGGAGTATTAAATTGCTAAACATAGTTATATTCTGTATATCTATCTTGATCAGACTGTACGTATACACGTGCTGATCTGGTTTTACACTTATAACTTATATCTTTTCCCCATTGACGGGCTCATTTTGTCATGTTACAGATCACATAAACCCTCCCCAGTGTGTAGAAGAAAAAACCCTGTTATCTTGTCATTAATCGAGATGGTGTTCATTAACCGGTACAAACCGTTCTCTAAGGGATAACGCTTTGAATATATTCACAGCTAATACTGCCAATACTGTATCATACCATGAGCCAAGCAACTCGAAAACCGACCTTATGGTGTGTTCAAAGGAACAGTGATTACAAACTGTTCATTTCCAATCGAACTTTTGATAAGAGTATTCTATCCAGAAGTATATGTTCCCCTGTGTAACAACTGAGTGCGGCTGCGCGAGCTTGTTATAATCGGGTAAAATCAAGCGGGGTAAGGATTCTTGTATTAAACGTTCGATTATAATATATAGCATACGTAAGGTATGAGTGAACATCGAGTACACACACCGGTGAGAAGGGGTCCTGGCATTTACGAAAATCCTTCATTACATATGGTGAACTCAAGTGGTAATTTTGGTCATACCTAAAAAACACAAAAACGCTATATCCAGATGCTTATTTACTGACATTTCTTTCGGATAGAATGAACCCTCAACACTCTCGGCATTGTTTTTAAAGCATTTCGAGGGCTTGGCGTGAAACGGTTGTAACTAAAAACCTGTTTTGAAAACCCTGGTTTAGGGGCAATTTTGACCCCTTTGTAAACAATGCAAATTTAGGTGCCATTACTCAGAACGAGCAATGGCACCTATATTTCCATTGTTTACCAAGAAAAATGATTTAACGCTTTTAAAGACTTTATGGCGAGGTGATTAACCTTGGTAAAAAAGTACCAATTTTAGTTACAACCGTTTCACGCCAAACCCTCGATTTGTTTCTACATTTCCTGACGAATTGTACGCATTGGCACAGGTACGCGCCTGACGTTCAATGCAAGTGTGTGCCATTTCTCGTTACTTATGTCATTCTTTGATAAAGAAAATGTTCAAAGTGCTTTGATGACGCAACTGTGTATTGGGACGCAGTTGGTTCCGGAATGTATAGTATATGATGTCAGTTCATAACATCCGGGTAACTGGTAATTATGTATCACTAGAACAAACAAACATATTATCCTTTTCTTCCCTGTACATTTCTACAAAGATATTTATTTATATGTCTCTGATTCCATAACGCTTTGTAGTAAATATAACATAATCAAATACTATACACGTATACTGTTAAGTAGGATTTTAGTTATCTCTTTCCCACTACAACAAATCTGCAGAAGACGATTTTGAAAACGTATCGCAAAAGATATTCAAAATCTCAATAAATAAGTTTCCAGTGAGATGCAGATTTTCCTGAACGTCCATGGATATGATGGTCGGTGACCCTGTCACTGTATACAGTTCTCTTTTGCATAATATTGGACTCGTCCAAATTGAGAATAGGAAATGTAAACAATATTCAAAATCTCAATAAATGAATGCATATTTTTTAAATAGAGTTGAAAACATTGTTGTAAAAGGAGAAATTGCACATTATGAGCAATTTCTTCTTTTGCCACCATGTTTTCAAAAGTCCTCTGCTGCAGAGGTGTCAGAAAGCGTCTGTACGTGGGAATGGGTTTTCTCGTTTCGCCACAGGATGCTTGTAGGATTTGATGACGAATATGAAATAGTTGTCATAAGTTCCCAGTGAGATGCAGATTTTCCTGAACGTCCATGGATATGATGGTCGAAGACCCTGTCACTGTATACAGTTCTCTTTTGCATAATATTGGACTCGACCAAATAGAGAATGGGAGATGTAAACAATTGAAAATCAATAACATAGCTTCATATGAATTAGAACGATTGAAAGATGGAGAAGCAAATATTGAGAGAAAAGGATAATTTTATGAGAGGAAGTAGGAATTCATTTTAAATGAAAGGGGAATAAATCAATTTGAGCTTTTTTCCTTTCCCCACACAATGCCATCTAAAATATTCTGTTATGCCTAACCCTTTGTCACATACAAAACAAATCTTAAGGACAAAACATTTTGTTAAAAATATGGAATCTCTCTTTAAATAAAAGAACGACTATTTAATACAAATGGAAACATTGTGGTATTATGAGGATTATGATGATGATAAAGTCGTCTGCTGCAGAAGCGTCGGAAAGCATACGTATGGCGGAATGTGTATAACGAAACAAACTCTATTACCGGAAATAAACCAAATAGATATAACTCTTTTGATTCTGGCAATGATTGCGAACTTCTGCTGTAGATTCTTTTTTAAAAAAATGTATAAATGGAAAAATCTGCTCAGATCAAGAAGGATTTCTTTTAACCCTTTCCCTCATATAGACGCTTTCTGACGCATCTGCAGCAGACGGCTTTTTCAAAACATAGTGACACAAGAAGAAATTGCTCAAAACGAGCAATTTGCCCTTTTCCCACAAGGTTTTCTACTTTTAGTCACAGGTTATCGATTCAATTAAAGAGATATTCCATTTTTTGACAAAATATGTTTAAAGTCGTCTGCTGCATAATTGTCGTATGAGGGAAAGGGTTAAAGGGAGGAATTTGTCAATTACGATCAGTCTTTCCTTAACACCGTCTGTAAGTTATTCCTTTTGTTGCTGATAAGTTTAATAAGGTAAAGGCTTAACCTTTTACCTCATGATATATATTAAGAGTCATCTGCAAAATGGAAAATATTTTATAGTGAAGATCTAGTTAAAACAAAATGGAAGCAATGAATTAAAAGACAAACTGCCCGTTTTGAGCACAATAATTTCAACAGTCGTCTTCTACTAAGGTGACCAATCTTGTCTGTACCATAGAAAGCGTTGGACAACCACCATGCCCCGCCCGGGAGAATACTTAAATGAAAATTCATTCACGCAGTACATCACAAATTGTCACAAATTCACACCAGAGACATCTCTCATAACTCTTGACATAATATTAGCACGTGCATGGGAAAGGGTACATAAATGTATAAGATAAATATCAGTATGTCCAACCAAATGAAGACATGTGTCGCTGCACGAGAAAAACTCTGCGTAAAAGTATCGACCTAGATCAGTCTAAGCATGCCGCGCAGGTTTAACCCGCGCACAGACACTTTTCGAATCATGTGGATTTTCTTTTTCAGGAATCATTACTCTATACCTTTATCCCATGAGACGGAATGTGTCGGCCCGGATTAGCCTGATCAGACTGCTCTGGCTGATCTTGGTCGATACATTACGCAGTGTCCATAATGTTGGTTTCTCTTGGAACGGCTCACATGTTCCTATAAAATGAGTGGATAAACTTCCAAGTTATTGTCTGGAGATGCACTACAATATATATCATACATGCAGGCGATGAAGACTCTGGTCAATAAGACGAGTCATCACAATAAAGGATTTTGTGTTTGTTTTATTGGGGTTTTACACCGTTTTCAACATTATTGCAGTTGACATTTCACTTATTCATGATCCCTGGGTAAACAACCCAGTTCTAGCACAATGTAGGAAGAAGAGCGCATGATTAGATTCCAATTTGAATGTGAATAGTAACGGACAAAAATCATTCAAAAATAGAATATAACAATTACAAAGCACATCCGAAAACAGATAGGTGATATTAATGTTCCACCCCTCTCCCCTGATGAGAGGAGCTTTATTACTCATAGCATATGCTGTCTTTGAAATATTACGAAAAATTAACCGTTTTTTCCACATTGTTTTTAAAAAGCGTTTGGTATACATATGCCATGCAAACAGTCTTATTTTCTTCATGTGATACTTAGGATGATAAAACTAAGATATTTCTTGAAATTTCGTAATCGGAGGGCATTGGCATTTGTTTCTGCTAGTATATATAGAATAATGGAATAAATGAACGTATATATGCTTGATTTGGACATCTGACAGGAGATAAAACACTGTCATACGAAAACAGCGCGACAGGACTTGACGAACAGAGATGTTCCAGAGCTGCCAGCTCCTCATCACTGTTTGCAACGTAGTCATACAAGTAGGCATATTAAAGAAATCTTGACAACATTTATGCCCAACACTGAAGCTAAAAGTGCAGTTGGTATAACTCTTAAAACCCACGTATGTCGGTTTTCGTTTAATGTGGCACACATAATAGGTCGAACGTTTGGTTCATTATAAAACACTTTCTTATCGCCAATCTAATTACGATTGATGAGACAATAATGTCTGTGCATCAGCTGTTGTAACGTAACGGCACGTACTTTCGGATTTAACCGATTGCCCTGTGTAAGACTTTGACTATCTGTTATTGAATGAAATGCTTTTAAATGTTTATCTGATGGCGTAACTTGAAAGCAATTGCATTGAAAACATTTGAGTTTAAAAATGTAATATCTTGAAAAAGGGTGGGGGGGGAATGTTTTGATATAGTGTTAAACGCGTTGCTGGTAAGAGGAGAACTTGATTCGTTTTCAATAATGTTTTTAAAGGCGTCTGCTGCAGAACGGTGAATTGAGCCCGTTAATTTGACATTCTAAAAGTTGTTTCATTTTTATGAAAACTGTTGATCTTGACCAGCATGTTCATCCACTATAGTCTGATCAAGATATACATTGTTCACATCGGTTATTGCATTAGCCTGTTAAACTATTCTATAAACGTGTGTATATTCTGATATGACGGAGCAGATGGAAGTCGTGATCTGAATCTACACTATTGAGAAGTGCCAACTTGTACCTCTGGCTCAAATAATAAAGTACATTTGATTGTATTTTATTATATTATTTGTTATGGCTTTTTCAAAAGGAGATTTAACATTAACTAAAAACGCATCCTTTTACAAGGCTTACCAAAAAACTGCAATTTAAACGCTTTTATTTCATCACATATAAATGCAGATAGGTTGTAAATAACTTTCACATACTCATTGCCATCAGCTAGAGACAACACGTTATTTCAGATCAACTGCAGGTCATTTTTACGGCCTTTTTTTTATAACTTTATACAAAACAATGTCAGCATTGAACGTGTGTATCAAACCTCCCCTATGCCTATTCTGGAATCACGTTTTACCAAATAGATAAATAATTTCCCCTGAATACTAAACTGTTTTAGTTTACTGTGTGCTCTTTAAAACTAGTAATCTGTAATGGCCTAGTGGTTAGGTGTCCAGTCGTGGTGATGTGGTCATGGTGGAGTGCCCTTGGGCAAGGCACGTTTCCTAGCCTAGTACTGGTTCGTTTATCCAGGGATCATGAATAAGTGTACTGTCGCCGTGATGTAACTGAACTAATGTTGAAAACGGCGTAAACCACCAAGCATAGGGGAAAAACTCAATGCAATTCTTTTAAACTTAATTCAAATCCCAACATGTTGAAAGAGTTGGTTTCAGATGTGTCAAAGGGCGTTTGCACCACTGATTTGAGGAGTTTATGAGACAAAAAAGAAAACGATAATTATTATATAGAGGAAACTGCGGATAATATATACTATAAAGGAATCTGCGGACAATATAGTACATGGAGGAAATGTTAATGGATACAATAGAAAAAGTTCAAATTAATGTATTAATAAACACGATTACATAACGGACGACGATTGCAGTATCAAAATATCAATTATTCTACAATCCAATCAAAAGATTAAAAAATGTATTATAGCCAGTTAAAAATCCGCTATTTTCGACTAAGTTCTATAGTGTCCGCATTTTCCATTTTTATTTATTTTTATTTTGTCCGTAGAACGAGTCCGCATTTTAGACCTTGCCATAAATGATGTTTTACTAAAAATAGCTTAACCACTCGTTTTCCCTCGTCTTTTCAGATTATTTAGCTCAACCAATTCGTGTCAAAGTCATATAAAAATATCAACTATGTTTAACTATCATTTCAATTTTTTGATTCTCGTTTAGTTTATTTGGCATCACTGCCACTTGACTATCTGTAAAAAAGAAGTTTGAATCGGAACCGAAGCTGCCTCGTCTCGATTCAAAGATGTGTACATGTATTTGTTGACAGCGTACAAATCACCATTTTCATTTTCAATTTCAATAATTCCTGTATTTCAACAGCTCATTTCTTTGGAGTTCTTTCTAGTGTGTAAGTGAAGTAAAATCAAATCCATTTTGCCGGTTGTTATCCCAACAAGTTACCGCATTTATTTTAGTGACGGGCTATATTGGCGGTAAGATAATGTATGCATGAATAATCTGGTCATTCATTTTAAAAAATATTTTACAGATGCTTTCATTGATATTATATACAATCTACGAATATAAAGACATCTCTCTGAACCCGAAATTGTGTTTAGTAATGGAGAGTTACTGAAGAAAGAGATATTATAAGTAATTCAATGCCGATATTGTAATAAGACATCAACAATAAGGACTGATTCCAGCCTATATTTCGATGAGTGTCTTCGGAATTCGCCTACGTTAGCAATTGGCACTGACGAGCCCCTTGCTAAAAAACATTTCCCGAAATATTTCCCCATTCTGCAAAATGGCAACG
>JASEVX010000008.1:19663243-19726384 GCA_031761405.1 Serripes groenlandicus | reverse complement strand
GAGAGAGAGAGAGAGAGAAGAGACAGAGAGAGACAGAGAGAGACAGAGAGAGACAGAGAGAGAGACAGAGAGAGACAGAGAGAGAGACAGAGAGAGACGAGAGAGAAGAGAGAGAGAGAGAGCAGAGAGACTAGAGAGAGAGCAGAGAGAGAGCAGAGAGAGAGACAGAGAGAGACGAGAGAGAGAGGGTGAGGGAGATATATATATATATAGAGAGAGAGAGAGAGAGAGAAAGAGAAAGAGAGAGAGATAGAGAGACAGACAGACTGACAGACAGACAGACAGACAGACAGACAGACAGACAGACAGACAGACAGACAGACAGACAGACAGACAGACAGACAGACAGACAGACAGACAGACAGACAGTAGGCGACAGAGACAGAGACATAATAGATGGAGAGAGAGGCGGAGATATAGGGAGTGGGAGAGAGATGGAGAGAAACACATATATATAGAGAAACAGAGAGATAGAGAGAGAGAGAGAGAGAGAGAGAGAGAGAGTGAGAGAGAAAAAGAGATCCTGCTATTCGTAGGTTATACAAAATTTACACTTCGAAGGATAAACAAGAAAGTACAGCCTTTGTGAAACAAATAGATCAAGATCAAAAGGCATTTTCGAGCAATTGTTTCTTAGTATACGTTTTTCGCTACTACTTTATAAAGCAATAATCAATAAATATGTAATACCTTATTATATAAGCTGTGTGAAGTTAGCTAAACATACGACATTCGACATTCGACATTCAAAAGTTGGAAAAAAAAACGAATGTCGTGCTGGCACGACATTCGACATTCGACATTCAGAAGTTGGAAAAAAAAACGAATGTCGTGCTGGCACGACATTCGACATTCGACATTCAAAAGTTGAAAAAAAAAAAAACGAATGTCGTGCTGGCACGACATTCGACATTCGACATTCAAAAATTAAACTTCAAAAAATTGAATGTCGTGCTGGCACGACATTCGACATTCGACATTCAAAAAATAAAACTTCAAAAAATTGAATGTCGTGCTGGCACGACATTCGACATTCGACATTCAAAAGTTGGAAAAAAAAACGAATGTCGTGCTGGCACGACATTCGACATTCGACATTCAAAAGTTGAAAAAAAAAAAAACCAATGTCGTGCTGGCACGACATTCGACATTCGACATTCAAAAAATAAAACTTCAAAAATTGAATGTCGTGCTGGCACGACATTCGACATTCGACATTCAAAAGTTGAAAAAAAAAAAAACGAATGTCGTGCTTGCACGACATTCGACATTCGACATTCAAAAAATAAAACTTCAAAAAATTGAATGTCGTGCTGGCACGACATTCGACATTCGACATTCAAAAGTTGAAAAAAAAATCCGAATGTCGTGCTGGCACGACATTCGACATTCGACATTCAAAAGTTGGAAAAAAAACCGAATGTCGTGCTGGCACGACATTCGACATTCGACATTCAAAAGTTGAAAAAAGATCTCAAGGGAGTGCAACAACGGCCTTAAGGCGGATTTCACCCGAGTCTGCCGCGTGTATTACGGGGAGCACTTAGGCCTACAAGCCCTTGTCACGGGAGTCGAACAAAAAAAAATCACAATGGAGTGGAACACTTTTTTTTTTTTCTTACGGGCGTGGAACAACGGCCTTAATGCGGATTTCTACTCGAGTCTGCTGCGTGTTTTACGGGGAGCACTTGGGCCTACAAGCCCTTGTCACGGCAGTCGAACAAAAAAAAAATCACAATGGAGTGGAACACTTTTTTGTTTTTGTTTCGGGCGTGGAACAACAGCCTTAAGGCGGATTTCTACCGGAGTCTGCTGCGTGTTTTACGGGGAGCACTCTGCTGCTAGTCGGGAAAATGTAAGCCGGGGCCGCATACTCTTTAAGGCAGGTCCCGCAGTCTACCCGCGCTTACGGCAAAGTACAGAGCTTTGTTTTACGCTAGCACTCCGCTGCTAGTAGGGGAAATGTGCGCCGGTGCCGCATATGATATACGGCCGGTCCCGCAGTCTAGCCGCGCTGAAGGCGAAGTGCTGAGCCTTGATTTAGGCGAGCAATCGGCTGCTAGTAGGGGAAATGTGAGCCCGGGTAGCATACGCTATAAGGCAGGCCCTGCAGTCTACATTCGACATTGGAAATTCAAAAACGAATGTCGTGCTGGCATGACATTCGACATACGACATTCAAATATTAAAACTTTAAAAAATCGAATGTCGTGCTGGCACGGGACAGCTACCAGGGCCGTAAGTCGAATTTCTACCCCAATTTACCGCATAATTTAAAGGGAGCACTCGGTCCTAGAGGCCATAGTCAAGGCAGTCGAAGCCCGAACATTTCACAATGGAGTGGAAAACTTTTTTTTTTTTTTTTCACGGGACAGCTACCAGGGCCGTAAGTCGAATTTCTACCCGAATTTACCGCATAATTTAAAGGGAGCACTCGGTCCTAGAGGCCATAGTCAAGGCAGTCGAAGCCCGAACATTTCACAATGGAGTGGAACACTTTTCTTTTTTTTTTCACGGGACAGCTACCAGGGCCGTAAGTCGAATTTCTACCCGAATTTACCGCATAATTTAAAGGGAGCACTCGGTACTAGAGGCCTTAATGAAGGCAGTCGAAGCCCGAACATTTCACAATGGAGTGGAACACTTTTTTTTTTTTTTTTCACGGGACAGCTACTAGGGCCGTAAGTCGAATTTCTACCCGAGTTTACCGCGTAATTCAAGGGAGCACTCGGTACTAGAGGCCATAGTCAAGGCAGTCGAAGCCCGAACATTTCACAATGGAGTGGAACACTTTTTTTTTTTTTTTTTAACGGGACAGCTACCAGGGCCGTAAGTCGAATTTCTACCCGAATTTACCGCATAATTTAAAGAGAGCACTCGGTCCTAGAGGCCTTAGTCAAGGCAGTCGAAGCCCGAACATTTCACAATGGAGTGGAACACTTTTCTTTTTTTTTTTCACGGGACAGCTACCAGGGCCATAAGTCGAATTTCTACCCGAATTTACCGCGTAATTTAAAGGGAGGACTCGGTACTAGAGGCCTTAATCAAGGAAGTCGAATTTCTACCCGAATTTGCCGCGTAATTTAAAGGGAGCACTCGGTACTAGAGGCCTTAATCAAGGAAGTCGAAGCCTGAACATTTCACAATGGAGTGGAACACTTTTCTTTTTTTTTTTCACGGGACAGCTACTAGGGCCGTAAGTCGAATTTCTACCCGAGTTTACCGCGTAATTCAAGGGAGCACTCGGTACTAGAGGCCTTATAGTCATGACATTCAAAAGTTGGAAAAAAACCGAATGTCGTGCTGGCACGACATTCGACATTCGACATTCAAAAGTTGAAAAAAGATCTCACGGGAGTGGAAAAACGGCCTTAAGGCGGATTTCTACCCGAGTCTGCCGCGTGTATTACGGGGAGCACTTGGGCCTACAAGCCCTTGTCAGGGGAGTCGAACAAAAAAAAAATCACAATGGAGTGGAACACTTTTATTTTTTTTTCTTACGGGCGTGGAACAACGGCCTAAGGCGGATTTCTATCCGAGTCTGCTGCGTGTATTACGGGGAGCACTTGGGCCTACAAACCCTTGTCTCGACAGTCGAAAAAAAAAATCACAATGGAGTGGAACACTTTTTTTTTTTCTTATGGGCGTGGAACAACGGCCTTAAGGCGGATTTCTACTCGAGTCTGCTGCGTGTATTACGGGGAGCACTTGGGCCTACAAGCCCTTGTCACGGCAGTCGAACAAAAAAAAAATCACAATGGAGTGGAACACTTTTATTTTTTTTCTTACGGGCGTGGAACAACAGCTTTAAGGCGGATTTCTACCCGAGTCTGCTGCGTGTATTACGGGGAGCACTCTGCTGCTAGTTGGGGAAATGTAAGCCGGGGCCGCATACTCGTTAAGGCAGGTCCCGCAGTCTAACCGCGCTTACGGCGAAGTGCTGAGCTTTGTTTTACGCTAGCACTCCGCTGCTAGTAGGGAAAATGTGCGCTGGTGCCGCATATGATATACGGCCGGTCCCGCAGTCTACCCGCGATTACGGCGAAGTGCTGAGCCATGATTTATGCGAGCACTCGGCTGCTAGTAGGGGAAATGTGAGCCGGGGCCGAATACGCTATAAGGCAGGTCCCGCAGTCAACGCGCGCTTACGGCGAAGTGCTGAACCTTCTTTTACGCTAGCACTCCGCTGCTAGTAGGGGAAATGTGCGCCTGGGCCGCATATGCTATACGGCAAATCAGGCCCCAACGCACATTTTCCCAGCAAAATGCGGAGTGCTGCCTTGAAACTAGGAGAGCACTTCGCCGTCAGCGCCGGTTCTAACGGCGGGACTGCCTTGTAGCAAATCAGGGCCCAGCGCACATTTCCCCAGTCATATGCGGAGTGCTGCCTTGAAACAAGGGGAGCACTTCGCCGTCAGCGCGGATTCTAACGGCGGGACTGCCTTGTAGCAAATTCGGCCCCGGCGCACATTTCCCGAGGCATACGCAGAGTGCTGTCTGGAAACAAGGCGATGATTTCGCCGTCAGCGTGGGTAAACAGCAGGACTTCCTTATAGCAAATTCGGCCTCAGCGCACATTTCCTCGGCCATACGCCTCTAAAACAAGGCGAGGACTTCGCCTTCAGCGCTGGATTCATCGGCAGGACTGCCTTATTGCAAATTCGGCCCCAGCGCACATTTCCCCAGCCATATGCAGAGTGCTGCTTTGAGACAAGAAGAGCACTTTACTGTCAGCGCAAGTTCTAACGGCGGGAATGCCTTGTAGCAAATAAGGGCCGTTGTTCCACGCCCGTAAGAAAAAAAATAAAAGTGTTCCACTCCATTGTGTTTTGGTTTTTTTCGACTCCCGTGACAAGGGCTTGTGCTCCCCGTAATACACGCAGAAGACTCGAGTAGAAATCCGCCGTAAGGCTGTTGTTCAACGCCCGTAAGACAAAATATAAAAGTGTTCCACTCCATTGTGATTTTTTTTTTTGTTAGACAAGGGCTTGTAGGCCCAAGTGCTCCCCGTAATACACGCGGCAGACTCGGGTAGAAATCCGCCTTAAGGTCGTTGTTCCACTCCCGTAAGATTTTTTTTCCAACTTTTGAATGTCGAATGTCGTATGTCGTGCCAGCACGACATTCGATTTATCGATTTTTTTTTTTTTTTTTTTTCAACTTTTGAATGTCGAATGTCGAGCCAGCACGACATTCGACATTCAAAAAATTGAAAAAAAAAAAAAAAACTTCAAAAAATCGAATGTCGTGCCTGGCACGACATTCGACATTCGACATTCAAAAGTTGAAAAAAAAATCTTACGGGAGTGGAACAACGACCTTAAGGCGGATTTCTACCCGAGTGTGCCGCGTGTATTACGGGGAGTACTTGGGCCTACAAGCCATTGTCACGGGAGTCGAACAAAAAAAAATCACAATGGAGTGGAACACTTTTATTTTTTGTCTTACGGGCGTGGAACAACGGCCTTATTTGCTACAAGGCATTCCCGCCGTTAGAACTTGCGCTGACAGTAAAGTGCTCTTCTTGTCTCAAAGCAGCACTCTGCATATGGCTGGGGAAATGTGCGCTGGGGCCGAATTTACAATAAGGCAGTCCTGCCGATGAATCCAGCGCTGAAGGCGAAGTCCTCGCCTTGTTTTAGAGGCGTATGGCCGAGGAAATGTGCGCTGAGGCCGAATTTGCTATAAGGAAGTCCTGCTGTTTACCCACGCTGACGGCGAAATCATCGCATTGTTTCCAGACAGCACTCTGCGTATGCCTCGGGAAATGTGCGCCGGGGCCGAATTTGCTACAAGGCAGTCCCGCCGTTAGAATCCGCGCTGACGGCGAAGTGCTCCCCTTGTTTCAAGGCAGCACTCCGCATATGACTGGGGAAATGTGCGCTGGGCCCTGATTTGCTACAAGGCAGTCCCGCCGTTAGAACCGGCGCTGACGGCGAAGTGCTCTCCTAGTTTCAAGGCAGCACTCCGCATTTTGCTGGGAAAATGTGCGTTGGGGCCTGATTTGCCGTATATCATATGCGGCCCAGGCGCACATTTCCCCTACTAGCAGCGGAGTGCTAGCGTAAAAGAAGGTTCAGCACTTCGCCGTAAGCGCGCGTTGACTGCGGGACCTGCCTTATAGCGTATTCGGCCCCGGCACACATTTCCCCTACTAGCAGCCGAGTGCTCGCATAAATCATGGCTCAGCACTTCGCCGTAATCGCGGGTAGACTGCGGGACCGGCCGTATATCATATGCGGCACCAGCGCACATTTTCCCTACTAGCAGCGGAGTGCTAGCGTAAAACAAAGCTCAGCACTTCGCCGTAAGCGCGGTTAGACTGCGGGACCTGCCTTAACGAGTATGCGGCCCCGGCTTACATTTCCCCAACTAGCAGCAGAGTGCTCCCCGTAATACACGCAGCAGACTCGGGTAGAAATCCGCCTTAAAGCTGTTGTTCCACGCCCGTAAGAAAAAAAATAAAAGTGTTCCACTCCATTGTGATTTTTTTTTTGTTCGACTGCCGTGACAAGGGCTTGTAGGCCCAAGTGCTCCCCGTAATACACGCAGCAGACTCGAGTAGAAATCCGCCTTAAGGCCGTTGTTCCACGCCCATAAGAAAAAAAAAAGTGTTCCACTCCATTGTGATTTTTTTTTTCGACTGTCGAGACAAGGGTTTGTAGGCCCAAGTGCTCCCCGTAATACACGCAGCAGACTCGGATAGAAATCCGCCTTAGGCCGTTGTTCCACGCCCGTAAGAAAAAAAAATAAAAGTGTTCCACTCCATTGTGATTTTTTTTTTGTTCGACTCCCCTGACAAGGGCTTGTAGGCCCAAGTGCTCCACGTAATACACGCGGCAGACTCGGGTAGAAATCCGCCTTAAGGCCGTTTTTCCACTCCCGTGAGATCTTTTTTTTTCAACTTTTGAATGTCAAATGTCGAATGTCGTGCCAGCACGACATTCGATTTGTTGAAGTTTTATTTTTTGAATGTCGAATGTCGAATGTCGTGCCAGCACGACATTCGGTTTTTTTCCAACTTTTGAATGTCATGACTATAAGGCCTCTTCGACTTCCTTGATTAAGGCCTCTAGTACCGAGTGCTCCCTTTAAATTACGCGGCAAATTCGGGTAGAAATTCGACTTCCTTGATTAAGGCCTCTAGTACCGAGTCCTCCCTTTAAATTACGCGGTAAATTCGGGTAGAAATTCGACTTATGGCCCTGGTAGCTGTCCCGTGAAAAAAAAAAAGAAAAGTGTTCCACTCCATTGTGAAATGTTCGGGCTTCGACTGCCTTGACTAAGGCCTCTAGGACCGAGTGCTCTCTTTAAATTATGCGGTAAATTCGGGTAGAAATTCGACTTACGGCCCTGGTAGCTGTCCCGTGAAAAAAAAAAAAAAAAAGTGTTCCACTCCATTGTGAAATGTTCGGGCTTCGACTGCCTTGACTATGGCCTCTAGTACCGAGTGCTCCCTTGAATTACGCGGTAAACTCGGGTAGAAATTCGACTTACGGCCCTAGTAGCTGTCCCGTGAAAAAAAAAAAAAAAGTGTTCCACTCCATTGTGAAATGTTCGGGCTTCGACTGCCTTCATTAAGGCCTCTAGTACCGAGTGCTCCCTTTAAATTATGCGGTAAATTCGGGTAGAAATTCGACTTACGGCCCTGGTAGCTGTCCCGTGAAAAAAAAAAAAAGTGTTCCACTCCATTGTGAAATGTTCGGGCTTCGACTGCCTTGACTATGGCCTCTAGGACCGAGTGCTCCCTTTAAATTATGCGGTAAATTCGGGTAGAAATTCGACTTACGGCCCTGGTAGCTGTCCCGTGAAAAAAAAAAAAAAAAGTTTTCCACTCCATTGTGAAATGTTCGGGCTTCGACTGCCTTGACTATGGCCTCTAGGACCGAGTGCTCCCTTTAAATTATGCGGTAAATTGGGGTAGAAATTCGACTTACGGCCCTGGTAGCTGTCCCGTGCCAGCACGACATTCGATTTTTTAAAGTTTTAATATTTGAATGTCGTATGTCGAATGTCATGCCAGCACGACATTCGTTTTTGAATTTCCAATGTCGAATGTAGACTGCAGGGCCTGCCTTATAGCGTATGCTACCCGGGCTCACATTTCCCCTACTAGCAGCCGATTGCTCGCCTAAATCAAGGCTCAGCACTTCGCCTTAAGCGCGGCTAGACTGCGGGACCGGCCGTATATCATATGCGGCACCGGCGCACATTTCCCCTACTAGCAGCGGAGTGCTAGCGTAAAACAAAGCTCTGTACTTTGCCGTAAGCGCGGGTAGACTGCGGGACCTGCCTTAAAGAGTATGCGGCCCCGGCTTACATTTTCCCGACTAGCAGCAGAGTGCTCCCCGTAAAACACGCAGCAGACTCCGGTAGAAATCCGCCTTAAGGCTGTTGTTCCACGCCGAAACAAAAACAAAAAAGTGTTCCACTCCATTGTGATTTTTTTTTTGTTCGACTGCCGTGACAAGGGCTTGTAGGCCCAAGTGCTCCCCGTAATACACGCAGCAGACTCGAGTAGAAATCCGCATTAAGGCCGTTGTTCCACGCCCGTAAGAAAAAAAAAAAGTGTTCCACTCCATTGTGATTTTTTTTTGTTCGACTCCCGTGACAAGGGCTTGTAGGCCTTAGTGCTCCCCGTAATACACGCTGCAGACTCGGGTGAAATCCGCCTTAAGGCCGTTGTTGCACTCCCTTGAGATCTTTTTTCAACTTTTGAATGTCGAATGTCGAATGTCGTGCCAGCACGACATTCGGTTTTTTTCCGACTTTTGAAAGGTCGAATGTCGAATGTCGTGCCAGCACGACATTCGTTTTTTTTTTTCAACTTTTGAATGTCGAATGTCGAATGTCGTGCCAGCACGACATTCGGTTTTTTTTCCAACTTTTGAATGTCGAATGTCGTGCCAGCACGACATTCGGATTTTTTTTTTCAACTTTTGAATGTCGAATGTCGAATGTCGTGCCAGCACGACATTCGGTTTTTTTTCCAACTTTTGAATGTCGAATGTCGAATGTCGTGCCAGCACGACATTCGGATTTTTTTTTTCAACTTTTGAATGTCGAATGTCGAATGTCGTGCCAGCACGACATTCAATTTTTTGAAGTTTTATTTTTTGAATGTCGAATGTCGAATGTCGTGCCAGCACGACATTCGTTTTTTTTTTTCAACTTTTGAATGTCGAATGTCGAATGTCGTGCCAGCACGACATTCGTTTTTTTTTTTTTCAACTTTTGAATGTCGAATGTCGAATGTCGTGCCAGCACGACATTCGTTTTTTTTTCCAACTTTTGAATGTCGAATGTCGAATGTCGTGCCAGCACGACATTCGTTTTTTTTCCAACTTTTGAATGTCGAATGTCGAATGTCGTATGTTTAGCTAACTTCACACAGCTTATTATATATACATGTGA
This sequence comes from Serripes groenlandicus, assembly GCA_031761405.1. Taxonomy (NCBI): domain Eukaryota; kingdom Metazoa; phylum Mollusca; class Bivalvia; order Cardiida; family Cardiidae; genus Serripes; species Serripes groenlandicus. The sequence goes on along the minus strand of JASEVX010000008.1, from coordinate 19,716,970 downwards.
AATGGATTGTTTTACTTATCGCATGAATGAAAATTGCACAACGTCAACCCGAACTATGAATGCAACAGCAGGATAATTTGTGCAACTTGATACGTTTGAAGTTAAGAGTTCTTGCAGTTCTTTAATAATCTTGTTTTTTCTTTTTCAGAATTATTCTAGAATCTGCGTTCAGTCTCCACGACCGAACTTTCTTCGAAAATATTGGAACAGTTTTGATATATGCGGTATTGGTAAGAAAATTTATTATCAAATGTTATAAATCTAAATCTAAGCTAGTTTGGGGATATATTTAAAACAAAAAGAAAATAGTTGAATGCTGTCTGCGATTAAAAATATTGAAAACGATGGATACGGCATTACTCCAACAGTTAATACATTGTTCTGATTATTTCTGCACATTTTAGTTAATTAGATAAAATTGAAATGATACGTGCATGTTGCGTTATTACTGAAAAATGCATTAGTGATAACGAGCAGTTAATACTGTCGACCCCATGAAACCATTTTGAAACCCCAAACCGCTATTCATATAATTTCCTCGCTTGTAAATTAATTAGAACGATAAACATTTGTTATACCTGTACCACGGTATAATGGCAAAACAACATTACCTACTGAGATAATAAACACACATTCCGGTTATGCCAAACAATGAAAATAATATTTGTTCCATACGAGTGTAGCCCGTCTATACCTTATATCCGAATACATCGTAACTATAAACACATAGATATAGTGTGATAACCCTTTCTCACCGCTAGGCACTTACTGAAGCATCTGCAGCAGACGTCTTCTGAAAACATTGTAGCAAAAGGAGGAATTAATCATCATGAGCAACTTCTCCAATTGCAACAATGTTTTCAAATATTTTCGATAAATAAACCTCCCCTCATTAACCCTTTCCCTCATAAGAAAATTCTGCAGCAGACGACTTTGAACATATTTTGTCAAAATAAAGACAATCTCTATAATTGAATGGATAACCTATGACTAAAAGTGGAAAACATTATGGCAAAAGGAGATATTGCTCGTTTTGAGCAATTTCTCCTTTTGTTACTATGTTTTCAAAAAGCCGTCTGCTGCAGAGGCTACAGAAAGCGTCTATATGAGGGAAAGGGTTAAGAGTTTCATTGACGGTGTCTAGATGTTTTCAAAGCCGTTTTCTGCTGAATTGTTGTATGTGGATAAACGTTTAACTGAACAAACGGCATTGAACTAGAAATAAACATTATCACGAAATAGACATTTTTTCTCATTAGTCGTAGGTTACCCTGTCTACCTGTCTGATAATGATAATTTGTTGTTGTCTGCCCGGAAATATCTCCGGAAAAAAATATGGAAACAGTTCTGACGGACTTAAATATATTGCGGAAATGGAGATTTTACTCTTGGTATAATTGGCTTTCGTTTTCCTTATAACAAGTTAACGGGGTACAGAATGGGAAGTCCTTTCTGTTAATGACTATATGTATAGTCCAGTTATTACCTACGATAATAATTTAGTTCGACAATTATTAAAATGAGCCGTCCCGCGAGAAAACCAACTCTATGAAGTCTGCGTAATGTATCTAACCAGATCAGCCTGCGCAATCCGCGCCGACTAATTCGGATCGACACATTCCGTCTCAGGGAGATAGAGGTATAGAGTAATGATTCCTGAAACAGAAAATCCACAGGAAGCGAAAAGTATGTGCCCGGATTAGCCTACGCGGCATGCTTAGGCTGATCCGGGTCAATACTTTACACATAGTCCACAATGTTGGTTTTTTCGTGGAACGGCTCAAATGTACCTACGCATTGGTCGATACAATTCTCTGCAATACATGCATATAAAATAAACATGAAATTTACTCGGTTTGTGAACTTCGAAATTCGCATTTTCTCTTAAAAGACTGGCATGTTAAGACTTAAACGTCTATTCTCTCATTTTCTTCATCGACTTTCTAAGGAAACTCAGTCGTATAAAACGTAACACACACACACACACACACACACACACACACACACACACACACATCTTGCAACCTTTTTCTGTGGGGAGGGGGTGTACAACGACCTCCCTATATCCTTTCTTATATAGCAATGTATTAATTGTGTTAGGCCTCGGTGGAGTCTTGATAGAGCGTCCATCTCGACTGCGGGAGGTCGCGGGTTCGATATCTGGTCGGGTCATTCTGAAGCCTTTAAAAACGATTGCAATGGGTTTCCCTCCTTGGCGCTCATGATTGTGAACTAAGCATGACAACATAAGCGTTGGTTTCAGGAACAATGGACCAGTAGTACTGGTAACCCACCAAAAAATCACCGTAATATAAATGAAAACTAGTTGAAGGCGACGCAACGAAAAGATCTGTGTTAATCGATACGAGGCAACTGATATCTCTGCTTATCCCCTCTGCTTTTCTTTCAGCGATAGCTGACTCACGTGGGTTTTGACCTAGATGTTAAACAAATGATCTAGATTGTAGACCAACAAATGTTGTATTTAATGAATAATGTCGAAGAAATAAAGGAAATGAAACGTTTACATTGGTTCATAGTTAAGATTGCGATCCTACTAGAGGCAAGGAGAAGTTTTAAATGAATTATTCTGCATACTAACCTTTAATTGTTTTCCTTAAGAAATAAATTTTAGTGAAAAAATCAGTGAAAACGTATGAAATATAATATTTAAGAGCAAAATATTAATTATTTTTCAAACATGATAAGTCTTTAATTATTTAATCGTCAATTGAAATTTATACTGTGTTACATAATACACCTCTTGGGAGCCTCACGTAATCTCCAGTCATATGATGCATTCTCGGCCTTGAACGAAATAACATCATGTCGCGCCAGTGTAATGGATGTTGACTTGGATTGTCAAGTGAAAGGTCTGTGGTTCGATTCCCATCAGAGACAAGCTCTTTTTTCTCTCGCATTCATATTAAATCTAAAGTATATATATGAACTTATCCATTTATAAACCAAGTATCACATATTAAAGGTTATCGTTTTCTGTCACTCTAGGAATCCGCTGTGGTCGAGTGGTTAGCGTCGGGGATTTCGAAACCGGGTGTCCAGGTTCGATCCCCACTCGCGGCACTACGGTCATGATGGAGTGCCCTTGGGCAAGGCACATTATCTAGCCTAGTACTGGTTTGTTTACCCAGGGATCATGAATAAGTGAACTGTCGCCGTGATATAACTGAAATAATTTTGAAAGCGGCGTAAAACCCCAATAAATAAATTTCTGTCATTCTAATAAGTAAGATAAAATATCAAATAATATGCGCATGTCCCATTTCTTAATGTTTTCTCATATTGATCGCCATTTTTTTTTTTTAAAGATATTTCTTGTTTAAATTCAACGTATTTTCTTAAGGTACGTTAAAAAAATGGGAACTGAATTCAAAGGAATTCGAATGAACAACATCACAGGAGTTCTTCCTTTCTCCCATTAATTCCAACTTAATGACTGTTCCCTCTTGTTTTTCTAATCAGTAATTGTGAGAGACCACATTAATACAATTGACATTAAATGCATCACGATTATGCGAATAATGTGCAGACCAGGAGGTTTCCTGATTCTGTCGCGGACGTCAAAGTCACGTGACAACCTTGTCGTTTGACATCCCTTGTATCCACTGCCTGTAGAGAAAATCCATCTGCACCCAAAGGACAAGTGAGCCGTCACGCGAAAAAAAAACCATTATGGCCTCTCCGTAATGTATCGACCCAGATCAGCCTGCGCAGTCCACGCAGACTAATCAGGGCCGACACATTCCGTCTTAGAGGGATAGAGGTATAGAGTAATAATTCCTGATACAGAAAATCCACAGGAGGCGAAAAATGTCTATCCGGGTAAGCCTGCGTGGCATGCTTATGCTGATACGGGTCGATACTTTACGCTTAGTCTCCACAATGTTGGTTTTCTCGCGGGACGACTCAAACGATGTTTTGTATGATAGAAAGGGATGCCAGATATTAACCATATATCTAACCATATAGTAGATTTAACATTTTAGACATGTACTTGGAGATCACGTGAGGAAATTTGAACGTATAGTTTTGATAGATATCTAAAATCATTGTAAAAAAAATGAGAAACTGTTCGACATGACCAATTTCTGCTTTTCACTCAATGTTTTCTAAAAGGGTCTGCTTCAGAAAACGGCTGGATCCGATTCCTCACTTAGCGTCAAGTGATACTTTTAAAAATACTTAAAAGCATATTTAATCATTTTGATTTTCCCAATATTTTGCAAATCATAAATGGGGGAATGTATTAAAGTCAATGACTTAGTTGACATTATACCTTACCGTCCTGACTAACACTACGTGTTAAGAAATGAAATATGTTTGCCTTTTTATTAGGAAATCAAACATGATAAAATACATTCTTAAGTATTTAAGTATCACGCTAAGTAAGATTGGTGGAATTGGATCCCGCGGATTAGAAATAATTTGTATATTGTCGCGCAGGAATACAAAAATAAACATAATGACATGAACCGTTCCACGAGAAACCAACATTACTTCTGAAAACATTATGCCAACTTTAGAAATTGCAGGTATTGGACAATTTCTCATTTTACTACAATGTTTTTGAACTGTTTTCATTTTTGTTCAAGTTTGCAGTCTTTTGCTGCCGATATATTATATAAAGGAAAGGGTTGTGGTGACAAAGGCGTGTGTCAAATACAGCTACGTCCTGCATTTAAATATGTTGTTTCTTTGTCGTAGCTCAACAATATGTTATTCGTATATTCCTATACATTCGAGCAGGCCACTGTTGAACTTATAGACATAGTTTTCACCACGCTATTCTGCTTTACGCAAATGTATACAACATGCGTGTCTATCAGACTTACGCTACCTTAAACAACATTTGTGTACATATCAGACTTACACTACTTTGAGCAACATTTGTCTATCAGACTTACACAACTTTGAGCAACATTTGTCTATCAGACTTACACTACTTAGAGCAACATTTGTCTATCAGACTTACACAACTTTAAGCAACATTCGTGTCAATCAAACTTACACTGTTATAAGCAACATTTGTCTATCAGACATACACTACTTTAAGCATCATTTGTCTATCAGACTTACTTATTTAAGCATCATTTGTCTATCAGACTTACACTACTTTAAGCAACACTTGCCTATCAGACTTACACTACTTTAAACAACATTTATATATTAGTCTGACGCAAATATAACAACATTTGACGTTCAGACTTACACTTCTTTAAGCAAAAATTGTCTGTCTGATTTACGCAATTTTAAACATCATTTGTTTCTATCTTATTAACACTTCTTTGAGCAACATTTGTATATCAGACTTACATAACATCAAACAACATGTGTGCCTATCAGACTAACACTAATTGAAGCAACATTTGTATATCAGACTTACACTAATTTAAGCAACATTTTTCTATCTTACGCATCATTAAACAACATATGTGTCCATCAGATTACCACTGCTTTAAGCAACATTTGTCTATCAGACTTACACGACTGTAAGCAACATTTGTCTATCAGACTTACACGACTGTAAGCAACATTTGTCTATCAGACTTACACGACTTTAAGCAACATTTGTCTATCAGACTTACACGACTTTAAGCAACATTTGTCTAGCACACTTTCGCATTATTAAACTACATTTGTGTCCACCAGACTTACACTACTTCAAGCAATATTTGTCTATCAGACTTTCACAAATTTAAGCAACACTTTTCTATTAGACTTACTTATCATTACACAACTTGTGTCCATCAGACTTACACTACTTTAAGCAACATTTGTCTATCAGACTTACAACTCTAAGCAATATTTTTTTATCCGACTTACGCATTATAACACAACATTTGTCTACCAGAATTACGCAACATTAAACAACATTTGTGTCTATCAGACTATCACGAGTATACACAACATTTTTTCATTTAGACTTTCGCAGCATTAACCAACATTTGTGTATTTTAGACTTTCGCAACAATAAACAACATTCGTGTCTATCAGACTTGCGCAACATTAACAAACAGTCGTGTCTATCAGGCCTTCTCAACATTAAACAACACAAGTCTGAACAACATTTGTTTATCAGACTTACGCAGCATTGACCATCATTTGTGTATATCATTTGTGTATATCAGACTTACATACAATTAAACAGCATTCGATTCTTATCTCAACGTGCGTAGATTCGAATAAAGCGAAATAGAAGTACATGTACCTTCTGATCTGAACCTTCACTGTTCAAACGGAAACATGTGTATACTTTCATATGGACGTACCCATATATATTCATGCATTCTAATCTTGGTCAGCATTGTCAAGTACCCATTTATCACTTCTTAGTAAAAACTAGCCGATATACGCATATGCAAGAACGTCTGAAAGATATCTAATGACGATACCAGTGTCAGTAGTTCAGTACGATTATGGCTTATATGTGGTTAAAGAATATAAACCCTTTCCCACATGCAACAACACTGCACCAGACGACTTTGAAATGTACTTGAGAAAAATATGGGAAAACTCTGTAAATGAAATAGGAATAATTGAATAGAGCTGAAAACGTTTTGATAAAAGGAGAAATTGCTCATCCTGAACAGTATCTTCTTTTGCCACGGTGTTTTCAAAAGTTGTCTGTTTCAGATGTGTTAGAAAGTGTCTGTATGTAGGTTATGGTTAACTGTCGATATTCACAGGTTTATGCTTCTTTTACAGGGCACGGTGTTAAATTGTTTCCTTATAGGTAAGTACCCTCCACATTGACCTACTGGGCCCCTTTCCACCAACCAGACTTAGCACTAAGTAATATTTAAATACTTAACATCATATTTTGTCATTTTTGTTTCCCTAATATTTTGTAAAACAAGAATGGTGGAATGTATTTAGGTAACTGACACAAACAGTGTCCTTGCTAGCAAACACAACTTGTTGAGAAATGAAATATGCTGGCATTTGTTATAGGTAAACAAAAATGATGAAATAAGACTTTAAGTATTTAAGCATTATTTAGGGCTAAGTAATGCTGATGGAAAAGGACCCATCTTTTATGGAACTTTAGAATTTTAATTGTGTCAACTTTATGTCCTTTTTATTTTGTTTCGAAAAGGGAAAATAATTAAAAATTGAAACATGACGAAAACAAGCTTATTGAGCTTTCAAATAAACATGCTTAACAAACATATTTAAACTAAAAAACATGCTTATATCCTCCATTCTGTACCTTCTTTCTGTTTTTATCTCTATATACGTTATTCTTTTTCTCTTATTCTCAATTTGTCTCTCATATTGATTTAATTACTACGCCTTTTGTTGCCATCTGATCACGTTGTATAATATATTGCAGAGCTGTCATTTATGTATTATGCACATACTCAGCATCGAAATAAAAAAAATATTGTAAATTGTGTTGTCATTTAGGTCAAAGCATTTCCTGGGTGTTTTACTGCCTTCCGTTAAGAACAGGTGCCTATCAAATCAAATTAAATAGTCATATATGGATGTCGTTGATACGTTATGTGTCGACATGACATAACTGAAATTCTGTAACAAACGATCAAATGAAAGATCTTCGTTATTTTTTATTTCGTCTTTTATTCCGTCAGTATTCATTTTAAGTACCTTGCGTTGCCTGATTACGATCAAAACGAAAGCAAAGCCTAAGAAAAGACACATTTAAAATGTCCCTATAGAGTACTAAACACTGAATTTATTCGTTATTACCTCTCTTCAGTCCACTTTGGCATTTAACTCTTTATCTGGTTCAGACGCCATCTAACGTACATGTAGCATGCAGCAGACGACTTTGGGAGGAAATGCCACGGACAAGCAATTGCTTCTATTTAACTATGTATTAAGATATGCTCTTATTTTACCAGTTATTACCGACGACATGGTATACCGTAGATATAACTTACTAAACCTTGTCAATGCTAAATTTTTAAATTGAGCTGGTCAAGCTTTGCATTTGGAAGAGTCGAAAGCCAATTTTAGGAATAAGAATGAATGAATGAATGAATGTATATTGTTTTATGGCGCATCGACAGCTAAGGTCATTTAGCGCGCAATTAATTTTAATTATTCATGATCCCTGGGTAAACAAACCAGTACTAGGCTAGAAAATGTGCCTTGCCCAAGGGCACTCCACCATGACCGTAGTGACGCGACTGGGTTTAGGAATAAGAAAGACAGTCAACCGAAATGATACTGCTAGCTCGGCAAAAAGTTAATTATGCACGGTGAGGGTAAACAAATTCACACATGTCATTGATCCTGGTTGGACTGTGAGCTTCAGACTTTCGCAACATTAGACATCATTCGTGACTATCAGACTTCCGCAACAATCAACAACATCTGTGTCTATCAGACCTACACTTCTTTAAGCAACATTTGTCTATTAGACTTACACAACTTTAAGTAACATTTTTTCTATCAGACTGACGCATTTTAACACAACATATGTCTACCAGACTTACTAACGCACAATTAAACAACATTTATGTCTATCAGACTAATACGAGTTTAAACAACATTTTCTTTCAGACTTTCGCAGCATTAGATAAGATTTGTGTCTATAAGACTAATACGAGTTTGAACATCATTTGTCTATCTGACTCTCGCAACATTAAAGAAAATTCGTATCTTTCAGACTATCGTAACATTAAACAACATTCGTGTCTATCAGACTTTGGAAACATTTGAAAACATTCATGTCTATCAGACTTAAACATTAATAAACAATATTCGTGTCTATCATACTGGTGCAACATTAAATAAGATTGTGTCTATCAGATTAAAACGAGTATGAACATAGTTTACTTTCGCAACATTAAATAGCATTCGTGTCTATCAGATTATCGCAACATTAAACAACATTCGTGTCTATTATATTAACGCTACAGACTGAGCTATGGGGGCTTGGCTAGGAGACCAGTAAAGGCCCAAATGAGACACACTAGAACCTTCATAAACCCCTTTAAACATGCAGGCGCATTTAGACCCAATTACAAACTCTTTAATACAGATTTCACTTTTTATACTTTGATGTTAAGAGACTTTCCATATATTTGAGAAGACATGTTCAAAGTTGCCAACTTTAAATTGTTTTTTTTGGAGAAGGTTACCAGACAGTGTACTTTACAGACAGTTGAAGTAGAGTTATTTGCGCATGTCACGAATACCAGGTATTGATTGTTTTTTATTTGAACACGCCTTAATATAACAACCCAACATGTCATTGTAGGTCCTATACTTTACGGAATCTACTTGGCCGGTGGGATGGGGGCGAGCATGCCTGACCTAAGACTCATACAGTGCCTGGTGTTTAGTGCTATAATAGTAGCAGTGGACCCAGTAGCGGTAAGTCAAGATAACCCGGACTCAAGGGCTAACATTGTATATAATAAACTGTCTACAGTAGCTTGCTATCTGGGTCCAATTCACCCAACCTTACTTAGCGCTAAGTAATTCTTAAATACTATAAAGCATATTTCATCATTTTTGTTTCCCTTATATTTTGTAAAACATGAATGAATGGCGGAATCTATTTAAGTAAATGACTAGGTTGTCATACATAGTTACCGTTCTGACTAACAATGCTTGTTAAGAAATTATATGTTTTGGCATTTTCATTTAGAAAACAAAAATGATAAAATATGCTTTTAACCCTTTCCCTCATATAGACGCTTTCTGACGCCACTGCAGCAGACGGCCTTTTGAAAAATTAGTGACTAAAGAAGAAATTCCTCAAAAGGAGCAATTTCCCCTTTTGCCACATTGTTTTCAACTTTTAGTTATAGGTTATCCATTCAATTATTGAGATTTTCTAATTTTTGATAAAATATGTTCAAAGTCGTCTGCTGCAGAATCGTTGTATGAGGGAAAGGATTAAGTATTGTTTTAAGTATTACTTAGCGCTAAGTAAGATTGGTGGAATTGGACCCCGAACCACATTTAAAATGCTCTTTCAGAAGTTTATTTTTTTAATTTAACCATATCGGACTGCCTACATGTTAGATATATATTACCATTGGTTGCACCATTCTAGTAGTACCGCTTTACATATTGCGACAAATGGAGAAATTGCACGTTATGAGCACTTACTATTTTTGTAACAATGTTTTCAATAGTCATCAGCTGTAGATGCGTCAAAAGGCGTCTGCATTTGAGAAAGGGTCAATCTAGTTGGATTGCCGTTAATGGTCAGTCGTTTAATAATTTATCTCCCTTGTCAATGGGTACGAGCGATAGGATTGCATGGTTTTTCACTTCAGCTTTCCGAGAGCATCTATAATAGCTGGAATTGCCCAGCAGAAATTAGGCTAAAAAACAACTGTGATGTTATTTCAATGAGACATCAATCAGGCATATTAAAAATAAAAAACCTGTGAATTGTTTTTCTCCTTGTAATTACCACGCGCTATGATCACGTTTCTCAATTCCCACGATACTCGTTGTCTCTGTCGCCCACCCATCAGTGTTCGTTGTTATTGCAAATTAAAGTGGGACCTATTGACACTATAGGAACGACGTTTAACGTTAACCTGTAAAACACGGTCTCAAACAACATTGTTCAAATTAGTACGAATTTTATACGACATTTTGTAAGCAATAAAAGACCAAGTTTCGATTGCAAAATCCGTCCACTGTTGTTTTGGTACTCACTGTGCGTTTTAATCGTTCATGAATGATACATATGTTTACCCTTTAACCCCCTTTCCCACATACAACAAATCTGCTGCAGACGACTTAGAAAACATACCATACTATAAAGAGAAGTATAATTATATAAATATAATAGAGTTGAACACATAGTGGCAAAATGAGAAATTGCTCATAATCAGCAGTTTCTTCTATTGTCACAATGTTTTCAAAAGACTTCTGCTGCAGATGTGTAAGAATGAGTCTGTATGTGGAACAGGGTTAAATGTAGATTTCCCCGTAGCGAGGTTTAAAGGAAATTAGGACCCATTCGTTTGGAACTATGTGTAATTGAAAATGCATGACAATCCTACTACCAAGACAGAATACTATTGGCAAACTTATAACCGTTACGTTACTGAATTGATCTCCGGAAACAATGCTTTCAGCTCAGTGTCAAGAATACATTTCCAATTTTCCAGATGTGCATATATTTAATGAGTTGTTTTAAAAGCAGATGACACTAAAATACCGTGCCCTGAGGAAAGGCACATATTCTAACTCAGTACTGGTTTGTTTACCCAGCGATCATGAATGAGTGAACTGTCGCCATGATATAACTGAAATAATGCTGAAAACGGCGTAAAACCCCAATAAAACAAACAAACAAACAAACTAAAATACCGTATCAGATGTATAAACCATTTAAGACTGAAGCGACAGATTGCTTTAATACAATCGGATAAGCGTTGGACATTAAACACCATAATTATTTACATATATAGTTGTTTTCCAATAATTATTGTTGTGTATGTAAATGCATTTATGTGTCCTTATTTGGATCATTGTACTATTCAATTATATACGAGTATTATATTCTACATTTCCAGGTACTGGCCATATTCCAGGAGGTTGGCGTTAACAACACTTTGTACTTCTTGGTGTTTGGCGAATCTTTACTCAATGGTAAGAACGTGAGCCATTTATACTCTTCAGAAAACCAACATTATCATATCAGCCTGCGCAGGCAGCGCAGGGGCTAATCCGGGCCGACACATTCCGTCTCAGGTGGAAAGATGTATAGAGTAATTATTCCTGAAACAGAAAATCCACAGGAGGTGAACATTGTCTGTCCGGCTTAGCCTGCGCGGCATGCTTAGACTGATCCGGGCCGATAATTTACGCGAAGTCCACAAGGTTGGTTTTCTCCAGTGACGGCTGATATTAAGTTGTCCTCACATATAATGATGATTCAGCGGAACAGTTTTACCAATCTTCGAATACCCATCTTGTTATGGTAATTAGGCAGAAAAATAATAATTAAGCCCCACTTACTTCTTGGCACATACATTTGAGCAGCATCTGGGGATCTTAAATCTTTTATTGACTTTCCGTAATGGGATAATAAACAAACGTAAATTGGCGTAAAACTAATAGTGCTAAGATCGTCTGACGATTTTCAAAGGTCTTATTGAATCTCCGTAATTAGGTAGTATTGACCCCCCGCAATTAGGTAGTATTGACCCCCCGTAATTAGGTCGTATTCACTCTCCGTAGTTGGGTAATATCAAAACAAAATTGACGTCAAACCGTTGGTGCTGCAGTTTGATTGTTTGAGTGTCAACAGATACACATAGTACTTAATTGCATGTCGACGAACAATGAATAATCGCTTAAACGCGACCAAATGAAATACAACCATATATGGTCCCAATTAAATTGTACATCTAGTACCTTTGAGCCATATACAAATTCCGAAGGTTTGGAATTAATCAGAATTACGATCAAATTGGATACTGTTTAGTTGATTCTCAGACACTCTTCGCCTCCGGTAGATTTTATTTTTCAGGATTCATTAATTTAAATCTCTATTCCCCTGAGACGGAATGTGTCAATCCGGATTAACCTTTGCGAACTGCGAAGGCTGATATGGGTCGATACATTACGTAGAGTCCATAATGTTGGTTTTCTTGTGGAACGGCTCATATGTCGAATAGGGAAAAGACCTGATCAAGCTGCACGTAGATGAAGGCTTAACATGATATTCGCTGGTCATAAAGCACCGAAGGTCTGTTTTCGTATGACGTGGCTCATTTTTATTTTCTAGGCACTTGTCAATTATCGCTGATATACTTTTTGGTTTCATCTGGTTATGTAATTGAGGTACCTTTAATGAGAATTGCACTCTTGATTTTATCGCAAAGATTCGTTTATTTCTGTCAACACTTATCTATGGTGGCTTCCGGAATGCGAGCTGCCTGAAGGGAAGATTCTAATCAGAATGTGCGTCGAATCAATTTTTTGTTTCTCGTTGCAATGGTGACGGTACTAATTTTGTAAATATACTATTTCAAACTATAACAAATCTAAGCCTTCAGTTAGTGGTTGGTGCTTTTTTGAGAAGTGTATGTAAAGATACTCTTGTGCAATATGTCACGTTTTGGCGAATAGTGTAGACTCTTATCAGTTTTGTCGCAATTATCCGTTGGTAAGTTTTCATGGATCACTGCTCATAAATTCTTGTAAATTCAACAAAATATATTAAGCGTTATCTGCAAACAGTAAGGATTGTATATAAATCAAGTTACTCCAAAACTGTTGTTTGCGGAGAAATGATCGTATACCTTGACCGGAACACATTGAATATATGACATTCAGTTTACATTAATTGCAAATGTGTATAGGATGCACTTGAAATGATTGATTTGGTAATGTTTAGTAGTTTGACCTTGTTTGAAAGTTAAAGTAGAGTATGTGAAAGATCAGTTTCGTTCCAGCGCGATTTCGTCCAGGATGATTGTAACCATCTTCGCGGGATGAATTTTTCTACATAATACATGACCCCCCATTTTCTTTGAATTATTTATAAGCTTAGATATAACTCTTTTCAATGATATAGGGTGTTCTACATGATATATGCTAAGACAGTGTGACAATTGAGTATTGAACGCCGTTACTGTCTTACTATGTTGAATTGTATTATACGCAGTACATTTTCATGTATACGAGGTACATATTTCATTTGACGTGGTACATTTTGCATGATGTGCAGTGTATTTTGAATAATATATAGTGGTTATTTAATAATATGAAGTGCATAAGTATGAAGATACAATAGAATAACCATTATATAGTGTGCAAACAACGTCATATTCAATACAAACAACATTATATGCAGTCTATTCTTCAATACGTGTGGTGGTACTTTGATCATATGCGGTGGTTTACACTTTATACGCAGTGCATTTACATTGGGGATGATCATACTTTCCGGCATTCTCCGGCATTCTCCGGAATTATTTCCGGAAATTACCGAGCATGACAGATAGGTTTGAACATTAACACCGACCGTCTAATCCATTTTAAAAAGGCCTTGTGGAACAATCTTTATGAAAAGTGTACACATTTTCTAAAAAGACGAGACGCAGAATGTCGTCTATGCAGACGATCTCTAATTCCTGAAGCAGACAATTCTTGAAATCATTATGGTCAAAGGATAAATTGCTCATCTTGAGAAATTTCTCCATTTGTCACAATGCGTTCAACCAACCCCTCTTCAATAATTATACTTTCATTTATTAAGATTTTCTATTGTTTTGCCTTAACGTCATCTGATGCATACTTGTTGTATTACGGAAAAGATTTAAATGCGTTTAGGTTACCACTTTATGGTAATGTTTCCTCATAAAAACAACTTTAAATTCCTCAGCAGCTTCTGGAAATAAGAGAAATAACTTGAAAAGTGATTTACATGATATATTTGATTTTGTCTTTAGGAAAATGCATAACTTTGTTTATTTCTGAACAGTGTAGGTTCAAATCAGCCTGCATATTTGCTATGATTATCACAATCGTCACAAGTTGACTGAAGCTTCAAATAAGCATATGTAAGTAAATGTAATAATCTACTCCTATAACATAAGCATTCGAGCTCGTGAGAGGTCATATATTATTGGACTAGTAATATTCAGACTTTAGATTTTAGATTTTGATCAGACTTCAAATCATTCCGAATGAACAGACCAATCTCGTCTAGAGCGGATTTCAGTGCAGACGACGACATTTCTGCCCCTCGTGTATTCAGAACATGTGTACACATCTATTTATAAATTATTCAAGCGCTTTTTTTTTATTAAGTAAACTGTGTAAATGTTAATATCTATCTGTCTGACTCGGTATTTTTCGGATAAAAATTACGGAGAATGCCGGAAAGTATGATCATCCTAATGAAAAATGCACCGCATATAAAGCTGTTTACACCATGTACATGTATACATTAGTATGGACTGAACATATTGCCAAATGCATTGCGTACTATGATCTTTTATGAACACATACATAATAATTCACAAGGTATAAAGATACGTGCAGACACTTCATATATTAAAACATACATCGCATATATTGACTAACATACAACGTATGCATGTAAAACTACTGCATACACAAACAAATACACCACATATAATGTCATTTGTACTGCATAGTATATAGTTTGTATTGCACATGACGTTGTTTGTACAACGTATGATGGTTATTCTACTGTTTAAACACTATTTGCATATTATTCAATAATCACCACATAATAGAAAAGGCACTGCATATCATGAATAATGTACCACGTCAAATGAAATATGTACCTCATATACGTGAAAATGTACTGCGTATAATACAATACAACATACTAAGACAGTAAAGGCGTTCCATAATTGAGGGTTGAAACAGGTTGATTTACATGGAAACAAAGAATAATTAGTGTTGGTGTATTGTGACCTTGACAAGGTTCAATCCTTATTAGACCGGTTTTTCTATGAATTTACCGATTTAACCACTTGTATACGAAATTTGACACAGATTTGTTTTATGTGGGAAAGTGTTGACTTTTTGATTTAATCCACAGATGCAGTCACAGTGGTGCTATATAACATGATGAAAACGTTTAACCTCATGGATGACATCACAATAGACCAGGTAACATCGGACATATATATAAAAGTTAGGTACCCGGCTTAAAGTAGTACCTCTTGCATGAACCAAGCCGAGCACCGGTAGCGACGCGGGCTGTCAATCCAGGGGTTGTGAGTTCGAATCCCGGCTCGGCCAACTTTCTTTCCGACGATTGACAAAAGTCAATGCGACATGCGTCATTCGTCTTCCACCAATGGGCTAAATCTATGTGGAAAAGCAGTCAGTTGCTTGGGAAGATTGTTGTGTTGAGTACTGGTGTGAGAAAACCAGGAAATGCATGAGTAGGTGAACTGGCCGCCGTGATATAACTGAGGAATTATTAACAACGGCGTTAAACCCAATCAACCAATAAATGCATGAACCAACAATAGCGACTAGAGATTATATAGAACATATATAATTAATTTGCGTAAACTCTACAGATGTGTCCATAGCATTTTGCTTGCTACACAATGTCCAAAGGGATACGCTATTATTGATGTACGTCTGGCCCTATACTAATATGGTAGCGGCAGGTACCTTCATACTAACATATGTATCGGCGGTGATTTCGTTGACAGTAACAAAGTAATTTTGTTTTATTGTTTCGGTCTACATTACTCATGAATATACTTATATGACTGTTAAATGAACCCGTCTCTGCGAACAGCATTACACGTAGAACACAAATGATACCTTGTGTAGGTTCTGATACGGTGTAGATGTACAGGCTGATCTTGACATACACTGTTTGAATTTATGCTAATTTTGTTATTCCATCCGCCATAGAGCAGTTCTTAAACATAAGTACAGTACAACTGAAATGAAGTATCCGGTTAACATAACGTTTGTCCTGTGTTTCATAGAAAAAAGACCAAACCACGTGCTGCGACTGGGGATCGAAACCGAGACGTCCGATTCCAAATCCCCGACGCCAATCACTTGGCCACGGTGGACTCCTCAATTTACGCTTAAACTATATTAAATAATGAGTGCTGTCTCTGTGGTCTAATTGTTAGATTGTTTGCCTTAGGGGCAGAATACTAGGGTTCGATCCCGGTCTGGTCATAACAAAAACGTTTACAAGGGTAGTAAAAGCTTCTTTCCTTCGTGCACTGGATTGCTGTGATGGCATAACGACTGATGAATCTTAGAAAGGACAAATACTTCCGGTAGTAATAATAATTTACCAAGGAACACAGTGATATAACTGCACTTCTATCGAAATCATTCAAACAAACAAAGTGATCATTTCAGATACTACTAGGAGTCGTCCAGTTCTTCGTGGTCAGTTTAGGAGGTCTAACGATAGGTATTCTGTTCGGAGCTCTGACTGCCATAATGACGAAATATACACAGCATTGTCGAGGTATGAAAAAGAACCATGTTTATACATACACCGTCTATAGTAGCCCTTCCTAGCGAAAATGTACATGTTTATATTCATGTACAGTGTAGGCTCAGTTTGATCAGAACCTACAAATGTTGCAGACGCTTTATACGTTATATTTGAACAGTGTAGATATTGATCTGACTTTGTGATGGCATGGGCTGATCTGGATCTATACTGTTCGCAAGCATCAAAGTGTATTTTTTCTCATGGACAGGATAATATGTTTATGTATGGTTGTTCGCTGGAATTAGTTAGGTAACGTAACTGCTGTGTGACACACGTATAATATATAAAAAAAAAACATGTATAAAGGGAAATAACCTGTTCACAATTAATACTAATTTGGAGCAGAGTTACTCTTGATATTCAGGGCACAAGGCTTAGTTCGTCAGTCTAACCAAGACACTCATTGTAGAGATAGATTGACAATGAAGGGCTTGATTCGTTTTAAACATGTGGTTAAATCCGGACGTCAGGATATAACAGTACATGTTAAATGGAACTCCGCCATGCGTTGGTTCAACAAAATACCCTAGTATTCAATCCCTTGAAGAAACGCCTATGAATGAACAATACTATATAAAACTTAGTCTTGATTGACTTTGACCGTTAAGATAACTATTATGTTCATGAATACATAATCCTAGTTTTCCTATTTCATCTTCCTGTTTTATAATATCTTATTATTCTTCACACGTACGATTTTACATGTAATGCATGTCAACAATTTGACCCCATGTATATTGTATCATTTCAGTTGTTGAGCCGCTAGCTGTTTTTGTGTTAGCCTATATTGCATTCCTGGTCGCCGAGATGTTTCATCTGTCGGGTATTATTAGGTACGATTGCAAAATACGTAGTGAGACTATCACGTTGTTCGTTAGAGTAATGCCAAGATTAATGCGTTATCTGTATTAATTAACCCTTTCCCTCATATAGACGATTTCTGACGCCTCTGCAGCAGACGGCTTTTTGAAAACATAGTGACAAAAGAAGAAATTGCACAAAACGTGCAATTTCTCCTTTTGCCACAATGTTTTCCACTCTTAGTCATAGGTTATCCATTCAATTATAGAGATGTTCCATGTTTTGACAAAACATGTTCAAAGTCGTCTGTTGCAGAATTGTTGTATGAGGGAAAGGGTTAAACATCCGTTTCCACAGTGAGTACATGTTATAAATACTTTGTTTAATCGTTTTAACCGTTTCTAACATACCGCAAATTAGCAGCATTCGAATTTGGATAAGATTATGGAATTTCTCTATACATTAAAGAACAAGTATTGGTAAACTGTAAATAATTGTAGTAAAGTAGATCTTTCTGAAAATGAGCAATGTTTTCTTCTTTTTCACGATGTTTTTAAACAAGTCATCTAAGGCACTTCTGTATGTGGGAAAGGGTTAAATTGGTGTAACTTTTTTGAAAAATGTGTTGGTATTTTAGGCCGGAGGCCTTTGCTTACAAACAAAGTTATTGCATTGTATGCACTAGTTGAAAAATATACCATAATAATGTTGACTGCTTAATTGGTTGATTGAGTTTTACGCATTTTAAATGGTATTTTAGTTTTATCACGGCGGCAAGTTCGCACAACGTGTTTTTCGTATCTTTCTCGTACAAGTACTAGTACTCCCCACAACTTTCTTCCAAGGCAACTGGCTACCTTTTCACATAGTCAAGCACTTGTGAATCTCTATACATTCAAAACTTGTTAACCATTTCTTCCCATATGCATCGGGAATCCGCTGTGGTCGAGTGGTTAGCGTCGGGGATTTCGAAACCGGGTGTCCCGGGTTCGATCCCCAGTCGCGGCACTACGGTCATGGTGGAGTGCCCTTGGGCAAGGCACATTTTCTAGCCTAGTACTGGTTTGTTTACCCAGGGATCATGAATAATTAAATTTAATTGCGCGCTAAATGACCTTAGCTGTCGATGCGCCATAAAACAATATACATTCATTCCCATATACATCAAATCTGCCAGCGGACGACTTTGGTAGTATTTTAACAAAACAAGTTGAAAATCTTATTAAATACACGTTTAATAGTCAAATATATTTTGGGGGAAAAACACATTGTGACACATATCTCCTTTTGTCACAATGTTGACAAAGGTCGTCTGCTACTGAGGCCTCATAATGCGTCTGCGATGGGAAAAAGGTTAACAGACATTTGTTAATTATTTGTATCTTTTTATGTTTTTCTAGTATCATAAGTTGCGGTCTCACACAAGCGGAGTACGCGTTCCACAACATTTCCAGGAAGTCTTATACCACGGTCAAATACTTCAGTAAAATGATGAGGTCAGTATTCATCTAGGATATTATCCCTTTCCCACATATATACGCTTTCTGACGCCTCTGATGCAGCAGAATATTGAAAACAGTGTAGTAAAAGGACGAATAGCTCATATATTGAGCAATTCGTCCTTTTGCCACACTGTTTTTTTTCTTACTCTTTTCAATCATTTCAATCATTTATTTCCATTTATTGAGATGTTTCATATTTATAACGAATGCTTTTCAAATTCGTTTCCTACAGAGTTGTTGCATGTGGAAAAGGGTCAAAGGTTACGTGTACATTAATCCCTTCTCATAACTTTAAAAAACAGCTGGGCAAATCTCTCTATTAAAGGAAGTATTATTATTGATTAGAGTAGAACAACAAATGGTGCAAAAGCATATATTGCTAATCATGAACAATTTCTCAATTTTTCATAATGTTTCAAAAATCTTCTGCTGCAGACGGGTGAAAATGCGTCTGTAAGTGAGAAAAGGTAAATAGGTTCAAATATATTTGCCCATAGGTCAAGATCAGGGTAATAGTGTAGTGTTATACCTTGATACATTACATCGATTATTTAAATTTGTACATTGATTATTCAAATTTCTACATTGATTATTCAAATTTCTACTCACTCGTTATATTTTCTTCTGAAATAGATTTTTCTCTTATTTGGAATATAGCAATTCCAATTAGACACAAATGGTGCCAATAGGTTTTAAATGCTAAATCTTAAACCACCCGCTATATGTATAATCCGTCAACTTTGACGTGTAACTTCCACGTGACTGATTCTGTCGGTGAACCCTATCGAATTATTATGTAAACTGGCCATTTAGTCATATGTTACTCGTGAAAGAGAGATACATGTCTAATCGATTTTAATCTGGACCGTTTGGTAAATCCAATGCTAAACCATTATCATTAGCAATATTGTGGTCTCAATGCGTCTGCCTACAATGTCATCAGTCTTCATCGTCGGCATATATGCTATTCATATATTATTCCACCTTCTGACAAAAGCCTGAAAGTGTGTCCCCACTAGTTTTATGTCAATTAGTATTGTCAAAGCGGAATGTCATTGAAAGACCAAATCGATTGACGCTGCTCAATTTGTATTATATGAGCCGTTTCGCGAGAAAACCAACATTGTTGACCCGAATCAGGATAAGCATGCCGCGCAGGTTAACCCGGACAAATACTTTTCTCCTCTTGATTTTCTGTTTTAGGACTTGTTACTTTATACCTCTATCCCCTTGAGACGGAATGTATCGACCCAGATCAGTCTGCGCGGACTGCGCAGGCTGATCTCTGTCGATACATTACGCAGAGTCCATAATGTTGGTTTTCTCGCAGGATGGCTCATATATAGTTAACCTATAAAGATATAAAGGTGACTCACACCGACTGTTACACGCAATTCGGCGAAAATACTTTGACATTATGAGAAATTGCACATAATAAACGATTTATATTTTGTCACGATGTTTTCAACTTTATCCACGTTTTTATTCAGATGTTTTCAAAACCGTATGCCACAGATTTGCTGTATCCGGGAACATGTCTCTGATTTTAATCAGTTACTCGATTTAAATAGTTTTAACTTTGCTTTGGACACATCTAACTCACAACTATGACACTCGGAACTTGAACCATCAGTTTGATTCAAAGTCTTATACCATTGCAAGACATGAGGAATGTCTTCGTTTCTTACAATGACTTCAAAAATTGTCTGCTGAAAAAAGGAGTCAAATGTCGTCTGTATCGGAGAATGGGTTATACTATTTTGCTTTCTGTTTCAATTGCAGTGCAACGAGTGATTGTGTTATATTCATGTTTTTGGGCGTGGCACTCTTCAAACACGAGGTACTGAACATCAAATACTGGAACCCCGGGTTTATACTGTGGACGATATTATTGTGTTTTGTGTGCAGATTTTTGGGTAAGGATGCCAATTGGTATACAAACCTTTTAAATAATATGAAATCAAAGGAGTTAGCGTCTTGAAAATGAGCTAGATGGCGCAGTAAAATAATTACCTTTTTAGAACAAATTATTAATTGATTGAATTCCGAACTCTCCACCCCTTGATTGATAGCCTTCGCCGCGGCTCGACTGTCTTTTGTCAGTGTTAGCGATTTGCGAGTAATTTTTGGTAATTACTTTATTCGTTATAACATATGTGTTGAAATGGTTTTGTTAATTTGAAAGGATACCAACACTCAGCAATTCATGATTAAGGCTATGCGAATATTATGTTCGTTTTGGGGTAGGCGATGAGCAGTGACGTCTATTACCTTTTCACCGTCTTATATGGTGTTTATGGACGGGTCAAAGCATGGTACTCAGCATGAAATGGTTAATATTATGAAACAGCCGATACCGTATCGTACCATATAAAAAGATGTTTCAAAAGTTGTATTAACCCTTTCCCACCTGCAGATGCATTTTGATGCAATAGCAGCAGACGACTTTTGAAAACACTGTGATTAAAGGTGAAATTTCAACTTTATTTAACAATTAAGCTATCTTTTATTGAGGTATTTCAGGGTTCTGTCACCATGTGTTCAAAATGGTCTGCTGCAGATTTACTGTATTTTGGAAAGGGTTAATTCTCTCCCACATACAACTTATCCGCAACAGACGAATTATTATAAATGTTTCAATTGAAACAATTTAATATACATATATAAAATAAATTGAAGAACTCGTATTGAACAAAGTTGAAAACATTTTGGCAAAAGGAGAACTTGCCCATTAAGAGTCGTATGCTGCAGGGTTGTTGAAATGCGTCTCCACGTGGAAAGGAGTTAAATCTGTCATTGTTATTGAAATAAACTATTATTTCAATAGATCATAACTTATATACAAGTCTTATTCTTATTTTCAGTTGTTTTTGGTCTGACTTTCCTGTTGAACAAAAGTAATAGAATTCAACGGAAAATTGACTTAGAGGAGCAGTTCATTATGGTAAGTAGTTACAATAGACGAACGGAACATATCGAGGGCTTGGCGTGAAACGGTTGTATCTAAAATTGGTATTTTTTTACCAAGGTTAATCACCTCGCCATAAAGTCTTTATAAGCGTTAAATCACTTTTCTTGGTAAACAATGTAAATTTAGGTGCCATTGCTCGTTCTGAGCAATGGCACCTAAATTTGCATTGTTTACAAAAGGGTCAAAATTGCCCCTAAACGAGGGTTTTCAAAATAGGTTTTAAGTTACAACCGTTTCACGCCAAGCCCTCGATATGTACGCATTGCCATAGAATCAATAGGTCACTTAAACCAAATCAAATGATTAGTAATACGCAAGTTAAAACAAATAGATGAATACTAAATAATATTAAAAGTTATACAATGTTTAAATTCACACTTCGATCACGAGCCATAAAGGTTTGCCTTCCTTTCTGAGTATGAGAAAACATGGAACCAAGTTAACAATCATCCCGCCTAATTCCTGCAACTTGGACATTAACGATTCATGTATTTTAATGGAGAAGTCTTTGTTATGAAGTGACAGATGAATAGCGGACAACGTGGACACAGATTAAACTTAACGAATATGTAGACAGATCCTTTTCTGCAGTGTGCGCTAATGTTTTCTTTTTAAATTAATGTATCTAGCTTTTTAAAGGCAAAGTTTTCTGACGCCTCTGCAGCAAACGGCTTTTTGATTCCATATAATGATTTATTGAATTTTGTCACTTTATTGATAAGATGTTTTTAAAGTAGTCTGCTGCAAATTTGTTGTATTTGCTAAGGGCTAAGACGTGCGATAAGGTATAAGTTCGCGTTTGCTTAATTGTACAACCAGATCAACCTGTGCAACGGCACAGTCTGACCAAGATATTCACTGTTCACATATAACTTGCATGAACTTGTTAGAAGCTTCTATCAACTTGTGTGGATTCTGATAAGACTAGGAAGGTGTACAGTCTGATCTGAAAGTACACTGTACACAAATACAAAGGTGTACCTTTATAATTAGCGCTTGAAGTTCAAATGACAAATGTTCCGAAACTACAAAACTTGTCCCCAACTGAGCTACATACGATAATAATTAACAAAGAAACCTAATTTCTGACTGAGTATTCCAATATGGTTTAGCAAATCAGAAATGTTGATACTTTGAAATGTTTAACATTCTTTCAAATTAAACATTAGAGCTGAAATAGAATGGTTCGTTAATACGGGCCGATATTTTCAGAACAAACAAAGGCTTAATAAGACCATGAATTTAAAGAACGGAACCTTACATCAACATAGTTCATTAAGTGCTGCTTTTTACTGTAAGGTTAGTTAATTAACGAGGCCATGTGTTTGTGATGTTTTGTAGGCCTACGGTGGGTTACGAGGCGCGGTTGCATTCTCCCTTGTGGACGTCCTGCAGCACGAGAACTTACCTAAAGGACACTTTCTGACCACCACTCTAGTGGTCATCTTTTGTACGGTGTTCATACAGGTATGGGAATATTGTTTGAACCATGTATTACTACACATCTAACAATACTAATGTCTTTAACCCATTCACTGCCTAATTTTTACAATGTCGAATTTCCATGTGGAAAATGTGACCACCCTACTCCGTCTTTGGTCCAACAGGTAATTTGGTAAAATGTAATATCCAAGTGGCTAACAATGCAGATTTCAGGAGAGACAGCTCGTTTACGAGCTATCTCACCTGAATCTGCATTGTTTGCAAAAGCCTTCAGTTGCCGTTGGCAGTGAAAGAGTTAATACATAAGTTAAATGTATTACATAATGATATATATACGTTTTGAAAAAAAAAAAGAATGAAAAAGTATACATTTGAACCAATTTATCATTTGTTTTTCAAAATGTGTGCAAATGCCGTCAACTGCAAAGTCACCAAATGTCATATGTCTGGAATAGGTTACCTTAAAAGTTTCATACCATTATACTTAAAATGACTAAATGTTGATGCTACCCCAAAAATAGCTCACACTTATCACAGATTTTAAGTAGAAAGCAAGGACCGCGAATGAACATTGTTAACGTTAGTTGGCAAATCAGTGGATAATATATACCCGTTTGGCGAACGTGAAATAGACGCGAGATATAGTTGTGTTCAACTCAATATTTACATGTGTTGTTTTCAGATCCAGTTGTTTCTTGCTGTATCTTTGAACAATGTAGAAAACTAGATCTGTAGTCCAAATGTTTCAAATCGCATATTTCTAGACAATATTGACATAAGTATTACCAAAGTACAAATATATATGTAAATATAAATTAGTTAAAATTTGTAAATAAGTTATCTCAGTATAACGTGTCTTATTAAAGCGTATTAAACATGATGAAAATACATGTGCGTAAATCAACCGTAATGTATTTGTGAATTGTTTCACCTTGAGCTGGGCTCATATTTTCACAATAACTAGGATCAGTTTAATAATACCCAGACTACATAAAGCAGAGACCACACGATGTGACTTATTTTGTTATACATACTAGGGTAGCACCATTAAGCCACTGGTGAAATTTCTACGTGTGAAGATGGCGGACCAACAGAAGCTTCAACTTGGAGCGGAAATTAATGACCACGTGACCGATCATGTGATGGCGGCAATAGAAGAGATTCTGGGACAGCGAGGTCAATATCACTCCCGGGTAGGCTTAATTGCTATATTGCTATTACTTTTATTTACATATCTTAATTATTATTTGTATATGAGCCGTCCCGCGAGTAAGCCAACATTGTGGACTCTGCGTCAAGTATCGACCCGGATCAGCCTAAGCATGCCGCGCAGGCTTACCTGGATAGACACTTTTCGCCTTCTGTAGATTTTCTGTTTCAGAAATCATCATTCTATACATATATCCCCCTGAGACGGAATGTGTCGACCCGGATCAGTCTGCGTGGACTGCGCAGGCTGATCTGGATCGATACATTACGCAGAGGCCATAATGTTGGTTTTCTCAAATTTCTGCAAATTGATATGTAAGTAGTCTAACAATAGGGAAATAATCAAAATAATAACAACATTATCCTTTATCCAGCCGCCGTGGTCGAGTGGTTAGCTTCGGGGATTTGAAACCGGGTGTCCCGGGTTCGATCCCCAGTCGCGGCACGACGGTCATGGTGGAATGCCCTTGGGCAAGGCACATTTTCTAGCCTAGTACTGGTTTGTTTACCCAGGGATTATGAATAAGTGAACTGTCTCCGGGATATAACTGAAATAATGTTGAAAACGGCATAAAACCCCAATAATACAATAAAACTTTATCCAGTATTACGCAACCGACATAGTCGATTTTAATTATTTCGTTTTCATAAATCTGAAGCTGACATGCGACTCCTGATAAAATGTTTATTAAAGTTCTTGTATTTGTATGAATATTCTCAATAAAAAGAATCTGATCATTTAGGTTTATATGACTTTTTTTCCTACTCATTTAATGCGTTTTTGACTATCACTCTTGGTTTTCGTCCTTTAATGCACGGATTGAAATCGCAATTATGATCAATGAAGACATCCGTAAAGTCCGATCTTGGATGGAATTGTTCAATATTCATGAATTAATTTTACAGCCAAAAAAGTAAAAGTGCAAACTGTTGATGTACAAATGAGTCGTCCCGCGAGAAAACCAACATAATGGCATCTGCGTAATGTATCGACCAGATAAGCCTGCGCTGTCCGCGCAGACTGATCCGGCCGACACATTCCGTCTTAGGTGGATAGAGGTATAGAGTAGTGATTCCTGAAACAGAAAATCCATAGTAAGCTAAAAGTGTATGGCCGGATTAGCCTGCGCGGTATGCTTATGCTGATCCGGGTTGACATTTTACGCAGATACCACAATGTTGGTTTTCACGCGAGACGGCATAAAGATTGTAAGAAATCAGCGGGATACTGGTGAACTAACATCTGCTCTGTTACATTAATCTGAATACATAATTCATGTTGTTTATGTAGTTGTTTTGTCAGTCAATTCGCAATAGTTCAGTCGACGAGGAACATCAGTGTAGGATGTGAGTTTGAAACCCAGCTCAGCCATTGACTCTATCCGAGGATTGAAAATAGTCATTACGACTAACTCCATTCACCTTCGATCATGAATTTGGTTGTACGGAGTATTCGAACATTCATAACTGTTACAGAAGGTATGATTGATTGATTGATTGGAGTTATTTTCAGAAAAGGATTCAGTCAAATCACGGCGGCCAATTCACCTACTCATGTATTTCCTAGTTCTCCCATACCAGTACTACTCACATACTTTCCATGCAACTGGTTTCTTTTCCTCATAGACTGTGAGCCCATTGGTGGAAAACAAATGTTGACCGAATTGTGGTTCGAACTCACAACCCCTTGATTGACAGCCCGCATCGCTACAATATAAGGGTTGTTACTACCCTAGTCATTGCGTAGAATACGGAGTAAACCTTTAGATTGTAGATTGAGGATTAATTGTGTTTTGTAATAAAGTTTCATGACATAACTTTTCTCTGTCTTTAGGAACTGATCGAATATTACAACTCACATTATCTGAAGGTTTGGCTACAACGCGATCCCATCAGTACAGATGAACAAATAATGCTGTGTTATGAAAGACTTGCCCTCGAGTAAGTTACGTGTATACCAAAAATTATGTATACACATCTTGTTATATATACTCATATATTTTGTTATATATACACACATATTTTGTTATATATACTCAAATGTTTTGTTATATATACTCATATGTATTGTTATAAATACACATATTTTGTTATATATACACATATTTTGTTACATACATGTATACTCATATGTTTTGTTATAGATACTCATATATTTTGTTATATATACTCATATGTTTGTTATATATACACATATTTTGTTATATATACACATCTTTTGTTAGATATACTCATATGTTTTGTTATATATACTCATATGTTTTGCATTTGTTTGATGGTGCAGTGGCGCTTAATTACTAAGTTTTAATTGAAGTTAGTTCGAACTCAATGTGTATCGCTCGGTTTCATTAGTTTGAGATAATTGATTGCGATTATGATGGTCATTTTTGCTAGTACTGAGATAATTGATTGCGATTATGATGGTCATTTTTGCTAGTACTGAGATAATTGATTGCGATTATGATGGTCATTTTTGCTAGTACTGAGATAATTGATTGCGATTATGATGGTCATTTTTGCTAGTACTGAGGCAATTGCATGTTACATTCTCCTTGGTAACACAACTGTCTATAAGGACCTGGTTAATGGTAACACAACTCTCTATAATGACCAGGTTAATGGTAACACAACTGGTTTCACACATGTCACTTTAATAAACAATTTCTTATCTTATCTTATCTTCTCCTAACTGCAGCAGAATATACATTTAACACTTTAATATTGGCAATTTCCATTCACGATAGTTGAGTAATGGCTCTGTCACACCAGAACGTTTTAGGCCAACGCGTGAGTAACGTGTTGGAATTTCGGCAACACGCTTGCAAACGCTGATCAATGCCCTGCCAGCGTTACTGTCACGCTGTCTTACGCCGAGGCAAAAATACATTTTTCAACATACCTAAAATTTCCAGCTTTTTTGCAACGCTTGAGGGTCGTTACTCACGCGTCTAACGCGTTTGAGATCGTTACCAACCTGCTACTCACACGCTGGCGTACGCTGGCGACACGCTGGTATTGTAGTAGCGCATCGGCTATATACAAACAATCACGTGGTCGTTGCAGTACGCTGGCGCGCGTTGAAACGCGCTACTCACACGCTAGGCAGTCGTTCCTCAGTCGTCGAGTGCGAAACGAACGCGTTACTCAAGCGCTGGCGAACGCTGGCTATACGCTGTCTTATGTTATCTTTAAATCAGTGATGCGCTCCTCACACGCTGAGCGCGTTCCTCACACGCTACTCACGCGCTGGTATACGCTACGGACCCGTTATCAACGCGTTATGGACACGCTGAAATCATGTTTCCACTTGACCTTTTCTGTAAAAGTTCAGCGTTTGCCAGCCTATCAACTATTTTAAACGTGCTACTCACGCGTTGGCCTAAAACGTTCTGGTGTGACAGGGCCATGGATATGTTATACCATATTTAAGTGTCTGTTCGTTTATTTTTGGTTTACGTCAATTTCAACAGTATTTCGGTTTATCACAAGACAATAGAACACTCACCAATTATCATTCGGTGATTAACGAGTCCCAGGCTTAGAAGTATGCATTGTCCATGGGCACTCCACCATGACAGCAGCGAGTGGAGATTGAACCCAGGACACCCGGTACATAATCCTCCTCGCGAAGACATTTTACCACGGCGGTCTCCTAGCCCCATCGTACTATGATGGGTGAATTGTAGATACTGTTATCGTTTTCAGACAACATTTTGAGAGCCTAGCTGGAACAAAAATGATACGAGAGAAATACACCAGTAGCACCCATCTGATAGAGAACATCAGGTATGAAAGTTTTTTTTAATGTAGAGGCTCCTCGTGGGCCACAATGAGGCATTCTTATTCATGCACCATGTAATGCGGTGTATACAGAGATTGATTTCTGAATCAGTCGTGCTCAGTTGAAGTTTGGACTCGTCCTTTTCAGGCTCGTTATTCAAAAACATTCTAACTAAAATCAACATTCTGAATTCGAAAATTAAGACAATATTTGGATTGCTGAACAATATATGTAGGTCAAAAGGAGTGTGCCTTTTAAAGAAACCTTAATTCTTTATTTAGGAAAAGTGTAACTTAAAGAACTGTTATTTTATCCCACACTCAGAACTAAAGCTTACTCTTGAATAAGACTGGAATATAGAACCCTCTTTGTCAAAATGTGAACACAACATACTTTGTTGACACGATCAATCAATCAGAATAATATAAACGTGAGCAAGGACAAGAAGCTTTCATAAAACCTTTGGCATAGAAGATAATTAATATGGTTTTCATATTTTTATTTAGGTATCATAATCTCAACTTCCATAACAATCAAGCGTATATTTCTGAAAGTATAATATAATATTCTGATGAACTATATAGTATTATACAATATATAATATCAAACATATGTAAAAGTTACACTTTTATGCTATAAACGATATGGAAATATATTTTGTTAAATAAATAACTTGGAATGTATTCGCACATTTCGTTTTAAAAGCATAGACAGCAACGAGCCTGACGACAGTGGGGAGGAGGACGATGATCTATCAGAAATATTTATACCCATCCCCCATTCAAAGACAGCTAGTTCGGAAGACATCAATTCGGAAATGGACGAGGAATTGCTGAGGAGCATGAGACAACGTGAGTGAACAGTTTCACATTGCTTAACCCTTTCCCTCATATAGACGCTTTCTGACGCTTCTGCAGCAGACGGCTGTTTGAAAACATAGTGACAAAAGAAGAAATTGCACAAAACAATGTTTTCCACTTTTTGTCATAGGTTATCCATTCAATTATGGAGATTTTCTATGTTTTGACAAAATACGTTCAAAGTCGTCTGCTGCAGAATTGTCGTATGAGGGAAAGGGTTAATTCTTTAACATTGTATTAAAGTTACGTTCGTTAATTTCAAATGATCACATCTACTGAATCGATTATTATACTCGATAGTTTGAATATTTATTCTCGATAGTTTGAAAAGGTATGTTATAAAAGGATTAGTTTCATTTATATAACAACAACTTGTTGACATTTCAATGGTATTAATATAAGTTATGTTCTAATTCAATGCTTTCAAACGAACATAAACCATGTATATACTTACGTTAAACACATACAATTATATAACAACTACATATACATTTAAGGATAGGGGAACTAAGTGCATCCGTTTAATTTTGCTGTTCTGCATTGTACATGTTGATCGACAACAAAAGACATACATACAACTCTCAGATTATAAAGCCTAATGCTCCCAATATACGTAATAGCTACTACTAAAGATTATTTTGCAAATCCTAGTGGGAATAGAAGGGTTGTTGAAAGACGAAACGTGGAATCGGAAACTGCGAGAGGGCCATCCGACCCTAACCTGTCGTCTTTCGTATTGAACAATGGGGGGAGGTGAGGAAAGATCCGATCCATGCTCTGATCAGTTTAAGGCGTTCCCTACTCCCTCCGACAATATTCAATTCGTTTCTCTTTAAACACATTATGATGTAATTAAAACGTTATTATAACAAATCAGATTTCCAGAAGTAACTGATTAAAAGAACTTGATTCATAATTGAATTCACTTATAATGAATTAGTTAAGTACTATATATGTTCAAAATTTATATATTAAATAACTCTGAATCGATTAATAGTCATTGAATTAGGATCAACAACTCAGACTCCTAGCATTGTTTTCCAGTGAGCGAATTGCATGAAACGAATTTATTCGCAATCTGCAATATAAATCTCTTAGAAATCAGAATTTGGAAATTTGATAACGGTGTGAACAATTGGACGTGTACTCCTCGAATAACCATCAACCGCGTGTACAGTACACAAAACTTACGACTAACTCCATTCATTTTCGACCATGAATTTGGAGCTTACTTTTCCCGCTGACATACAATACAATAGACTAAACAAAACACTCCTTATATGGTCATTCCCCACTTTACATACGTTTCTTTTGGGAGTTGGAAAGTATACGCCAAATGATGCTGTTTTGGGTGAAATGGCATGGGTTCTACCCACTGTCCGCGTGTGGAAATCTGTTTCGGGCTATTGGTGTAACCTATGTAACTTATCTTTGCAAGGTAAAAGCAAGCGAGTATCACTCTGGGCAGATACCTTTTAAAACTTGGTTTTATTATGTCAATGAGCAGATTTCTAAACTTGGTATAACTGTACGGCTAGGCTTAAATTATCCCTTACATGAACGCACTTTCGTCAGTAGTATACAGGAGCAGTTAATGTATACTTTTAATAATGATTGGATAGAGTGAATTAATAAATATGATAGTAAAGGTGGCAAGGGCAGAAATAAGCTAAGAAACTATTGTAAAATGAAAACTAGTTAGTTTACAGAATATTATTGTAAATTAATATTGCCCCGAACACATAGGTCAGCTTTGAATAAGTTTAGATGCGGAATTGCACCTATTATAATAGAAACTGGTAGGTACGAAAGTCTGGCTGAAAATGACCGTCTCTGCCCATTTTGTGACGACGTTGAGTCAGAAATACATATTTTATTTTATTGTAAACTATATGAACAATTACTTAAACCATTGATCGATAAGGCCCTTAAGATCAACCCTTTATTTGTCAATCTGTCCGATATAAGTTATCATTTGTATTATCATATAGGGAGTTAGCAAGAATTAGTGCCAACACCTGTAATAATATTTTAAAAACTAGATTATTTTATCTGTGTAAATAGTCTTTCACTTGTTTACATACCAGTATTTTACATTTATGTGTGGTGTTTTTTTTGTTTGTACTTGTTTTATTTTATTTTATTTTTATATGTTATAAATAGTGCACCTGTTTATTTGAAGTTATACAATATGACGAATGTAATAGTTGCTATATATGTATAAACATTTTTTCTTAAGTTAATTCAATTAGTTTCATTTATGTGTGATTCCCCTGCGGAAAAAGTACCGCTTTTTATCACTTTTAACATTTTGAATTGGCTATGAAGGTATAAAGGTAAATGTGATGAGTTCTTACTCTTATATTTCTGTTTTTTTAGAATGGCTTTATACAATTATTTATCAACAATATTGGTGAATCTTGTTGTATATTATGTAACATGTACAAATATGAGATTTTAATAAAGATTCTAACACTATGGACAATTTCTCTTCTATACACAAAGAAGGATTTGAGCGTGATCTAAATGCAGTATATCCAACGTAGTAAAGCATGCGCTCTGAGAAACGTTGTATGCAAAATACTCTGGAAGGAATTTCAACAGCCAAAAATAGTTCCGGAAATTTAGAGTGATATACTGCATTTAGATCACGCTCAAATCCTTCTTTGTGTATAGAAGAGAAATTGTCAATAGTGTTCGAATTTTCGGTATATAACTAGTGTAATAACAATGCTACGTAACGTCATAATGAAAAGCATTGGAAATGACCTCGCTATATAGCGACGTTATATATATATTGCGCTAATAATCGTCGAATTGGAATTTATGATATAAATAGAATATAACATTCGTGTTCATTCAATACAAAATTGTATTAAACCCGTTTAATAACATTTCGTATTGAATGACCACTCATGTAATATCCTCTATGTACGTGTATACACTACCGTCGATAAATACATATGTATGGATAACTAATATTTTCTTAATAACGAAGATAAAGAAAATGTTCTGCTTCGAAAGTCGCTGAGATCGATCTATAGATACAAAGTATAAACTTGCAGGAAATAAACGACGGACAGTGTTTACCGTGGACATACCACAAGATGTACAAGAACGACTGAGAGAGAACCCTACGGCCGAGGATGTACGCAAGATAATGGTACCATCCAGGAGAAAGGTAGGAGCAACCGAGAGGTGTTTTAGGAAAATCAACCTAAGGGAATGTGCGACAATAGCTCAATATTACCTTGCGCATCGAAGCATGTTAATCTTGTCACAGAGTTTTTAACGAATTATTTTTTCTCAAAAAATAATAAAGTTAACGCGATCGTTTTTCTTTCCGGAAGTCACGGTTAAACTACACTTCCGCTTAGAATACACATTCGCTGCACCTAAATAGTCCTAGTATTTTTTCGATATTAAAATGACTTCTACGTGTTATTTCAATACAGTGAAGTCATAATTATACTGATAATCAATTTTCTAGAAAATATCAAATTAACAGTACGCGCATATATATTTCATTTGTCGGCAGGTACGTATAAGCCACGAGTATGAATTTTAGTCGTATGCCCATTCACTAGAAGTCGACCCCACGCTGTATAGAACAATGTTAATCTCACAAATATGCCACTACGCAGAGCTCAGTGAAATAGTCAGTGTGCATTTTAAACGCTCGCATCGCCGTTGTTTCTCCTTTTTCCAACATGATAACGATGATCAAAGAGGCTTTCTAATTATAGATCATGGTTTACATACGCGCGCATTCAGTTAGCTTAATATATATACGAAAGTAACGCTCAAAGTTGTATCAAAGTACCGTGGTGCAATGGAGAGCGTGTAGAACTACTAATCATGGACTACTTATGGATGCGAGTTCGAGTCCTAATAGGAACTGTTCTTTTTTTTTTTTTTTAATTCTTATTTTATGCGATTTGTTAAACATTATAGATTTATAATAATTAATTCACTCACATGAAACATAGTTATAATATAAGCCGAAATCCTGGATCCGCCCCTGGTGACGAAAACAAATCGAACTAACAATGTAAATCTCACAAATATGCCATGGGTGTTTTGACAGACTTTACGCAGAGCTCAGTGAAAGAGTTAGTGTGCATGTTAAACGCTCGCATCGCCGTTGAAATGCTACATTTACTAAAACTGTCAACTGATAAAAAAAAATCTCTGGACAAAAATATTAATAATAATAAAATAGACTAAATTGTGCAATAGCATGATCAATTGCATTCATAAATTAGATTTTACAAATGTTCAAAATAATTCGTTACCAGTACTTCAGTACTTTGATTTTTATAACAATTCTGAGAAACAGTGTACATTTGTGATGGATATACCCGTAGGTTGGTTTCCTTGCGCAGGGCCCAAACGAGTATGGACAGACACAGGAAGTCCTTATATTGTATATAGTTTTAACAATGTAGATACATATCAGATTATCCTTAACCGAAGCTAATTTAGAGTCTATGCGAAGCTAATTCAGGGTCTATGCGAAGCTAATTCAGGGTCTATGCGAAGCTAATTCATGGTCTATGCGAAACTAATTCAGCGTCTATGCGAAGCTAATTCAGGGTCTATGCGAAGCTAATTCAGGGTCTATGCGAAGCTAATTCATGGTCTATGCGAAACTAATTCAGGGTATATGCGAAGTTATTTCAGGGTCTATGCAAAGCTAATTCAGGGTCTATGCGAAACTAATTCAGGGTCTATGCGAAACTAATTCCGGTCTATGCGAACGATTATTCAAACTTTCTTATAACGTATGGACACTTCTAGCATATACATGTACGTTGATATCCAATATAATATAAATAAGGGCTTCTCGAATCAATGGTCCCAGGTTCGAATTCCGTGATCTGCCTTTTGGACTCTTTCTACAACAAATGGCGCGAGTACTGGTTAAGGAAGCAGATATCGAGTGTGATTATTATAAGCTGAACGCTTGTTTAGCAATCGATGTAAAATAAATAAGTTTAAGCTAAGTTTATATAATACAACTCTTTATGTTTTACCTGTCATCCTTATAATATGTTGTGTGTCACATCTGGGAAGCGGGCTGTCAATCCAAGGGTCGTCCGTTCGAACCCCTGCTTTGCCATCATTCTCTGTGAAGTTTGACAAAAGTCGTATTCAACCTATAGGCTAATAATTAATGTAAAAAAGCAACCAGCTGCTGAATGTGAATGCTAATGTGAAGTGGTCGCCGTTATAAGACGGAACAGTTGGTCAGACTGATCTGAACCTACACTGTTCAGAAATGCCAACATGCAGCTGGTCTCTACCTCGCGTTTCTTTTATCAGACGAGGAATCTCGAACTATAACATACAGACTGACAGTGATGTCACTGGTGTCTGTTTTGTTTGCACAGGTATTACTATACCTACTATACTGGCGCGGCTCCGATTCGTAAAGAATTAAATGATTACTCGTCAATTTGACAATTCAATTCTTGCAGTGCCAAAAGAAATATTGAGGTTTTTGCAAACTATATAGATTCCGATTTGTCAAGACGTAACGAGCTGTTTCACTTGAAAGCAACATTGATTGTCTTTTAGTTACCAAAATGTACCGACACTATATTACATTAAACATTTAATCGCCCGATTTGGAACACAGAAGGATAGACACTTTTCGACTCCTGTGGATTTTCTGTTTCAGGAATCATTACTCTATACCTCTATCCCTCTGAGACGGAATGTGTCGGCTCGGATCAGCATGCGCGGACTGCGCAGGCTGATCTGGGTCGATACATTACGCATAGTCCATAATGTTGGTTTTCTCGCGGGACTGCTCATATATCAAATCTGTCAGATGCAGTAAAAAGGTTTGAATATAAACAATACAAATATATCATTTCAGATGCAATATAAACGTTTAAATAAAAACATTACGAATAGGTTCATGACAGTGTTACTGAATAAATATTCGTATTCATTACCCTGTATTCGTGATACGTATCGTGTTCGCCACCTAGTGTATTCGTTTAGCACTAATTACGAACTTATTAAATCTTTCAGATGCAGTATAAACGCTTGGATAAAAACATTACGAATGAAAACAGCGAGGTCGATCTAGTACACTTCCTCAGAGATAAACAGGCTCGAACCCGACGTGCCTCCAATTTACTGTTCATGCAGCCCGACCTCGGCAGTGCCTGTACCCCAGAGAGCACACCAGTCTATAACAGATCTCCCAGGAAGAGTATTATCACTTCCGACATCGCGCAGAATTACAGGCGTCGACTCAGTCTGGCTGTTCCTGATGCACATGCACGTCAACGTGGAGGCAGCGTAGGTAACGTTGGACTGTCGTTGGATTCCCCAGCGCGAAGGAGATTACGTCTAAAGCGCAGGGCTTTCTCGGAAAATTCCGCAGAATCCGATGATTTCAAATCAAGTTCGCACAAGTTAGGAATTCTGAGTGAACATGAGGATGAACAAAAGGTTAGTGACGAGGACGACAAAGGCGGATCGTCCCCGAATGAAAGACTTTTAGATGAAAGCGCTAATACGAGCATCACCAGTGCAAGTGAAAGTGTTACACATGATAAACACAAGTCATATAAACAAAGACCAGCGTCAAAAACAGGATTGGGTTCGCAAAAGTATCCCCCTCCTCCTACTACAAATCTCGCGTCTCCAAGAAAAAGTCCTAGTATTAAACGGAAAATGTTTAAGAATTCGAAAACAGAGGAAAGTAAATCAGAAGATGATAATGATAACTTATCAGCGCCAACCAGCTCCTCTATTAGAAAGAACGTTTCATATCAAAGAGCAATGACTTTGGATTCAATGGAAAATGAATCTGAAAATGTTTGACGTCGGTGTTCTTTAGTTTTATTCAATTAATGCACACGCTATTTTTCTAAACTGTTAGGCATATACACATATCGAGGGCTTGGTGTGAAACGGTTGTAACTAAAATTAGTATCTTTTTTCCAAGGTTAATCACCTCGCCATAAAGACTTTAAAAGCGTTGAATCATTTTTCTTGGTAAACAATGGAAATTTAGGTGCCATTGCTCATTCTGAGCAATGGCACCTAAATTTGCATTGTTTACAATGGGGTCTAAATTGCCACTAAACCGGGGATTTCAAAATAGGTTTTTAGTTACAACCGTTTCACGCCAACCCCTCGATATATATCCTATAATGACAGAACTGAAGTCTATTTTATAAACATTTTTCTTCTGTCCAATGAATATGAATGTTTTATGAACTTGTTTATTCATGGTCCCTGAGATATAACACACTTTGAAGTATATGAGCAGCGTAAGTCGATAATGCTGTAAATGCGAAAAGAATACCTCATAATAGACACAGCCTTACCGGAGTCGACAATGTCCTGCTTGTTGTAGAATAATCTGATGATGTAATAACATCAGGTTTAAGAAAGCGTGTCAATGTAAGTTACAAGAGAAAGTTGATGCAAGGCATCAATGTCGCCGGAAAAGACTGCATTGATTTATTTTTTAACACACATGTATTCTTGACTTTCATTAGTCTAAACATACACATAATGTTTTCATAAGGACTAATTCCAGGATTTTTGAAATTCCACATAGATCTACAAATTTCAGGATTTGTTTTGGTCAGGATTTTGGATGTTTTGTATTTGTCAAAAAAAAAAAAAATTAATACATTTTGGGATTTAAATCTACATGCAATAAAAAGCTATTAAACCCTTTCTATGTCTGAAGCAATAATGAAAACCTTTAAACGCTTAAAACATTGAGAAAACGGTTAAATTGCTGAAGACATGAACTTCCTCCTTTTTAATACTAATTATTTCACAAGTAGACCACACTTGTAACAATATATAAGCTAAATTGTTTATCTAAATCGTTGATGCATACAATATATGTGGCAAGTATGAAATTAATTGGGTGCGAAAGAGCAGATTTTCTTTATTTCTAAATCTATTGTTTATCAGTTTGTTCTTCTCTTAATTTGTTTCAACTTTTAATATCACATATATTTAATCATTTAAGTGTGTAATATTAGCTATCTATCTGTAATAAGGTGTTTGAGCATTCTTTCGAAATGTTTACCCTTGTGTCAGGCTTCATCGAGTCGTAGTGTCACACATCGAAGAAAGTGAATAAAAAATCAGGCAAAGCTTTAGTGCATGTTTTATTCCACTGCATTCGAGAGAAAAAAGCATTTCTATATTATCTTTCTTTCTCCTACATTCGACCCATGCTCTCGTTTCGTGACGTTTAAGAAAAATCAATTTGTCGTGCGACATTTTTTGTCTGCATAACCAAGTCACTTTTCTAAGTTTACATTTTACTTCCGGTTACTTCGCTTTGTTTACATTTTGGCAATATGAAACTAGGTCACGAACTGAAAAAAGGTGTTTCGACGTTCACGACCGATAAACAGGCTTATATTTGAGACATATTTTCACAAATTATTTCTTATTTTTGTTTCTGTTACCAGTTTATGTTGATACTTATCTATTAAAAGGAGAATTCGACGTGATTTTTCATATCGATATCGCAAGCAGGTGCGCGTATGTAAACAAATTATAGACTGTGCGACGTAAAGGTTTGTAGTTATCGCCTTTTGATTACATAGTTTATGAAAATAAAGTATCGCAGTCTAGCTAATAGGGACTGTTTTGTCTTCGTAAATAAAACACAAAAACGTTAATGCCAGTCAAAATAAAGAAACTGCACATACTTAAAACATCGGAATATTTATTTCATTTTAGATGTGTCATAACTTAGTGTTTTTAAACAAACGCAATTGTAATATGTTCAAGACATTTAAAAAAATATATATCTAATAATAACCCCTCCTCCCATGTGATTTCCGAAAACCTATTAAAAATAGAAGTCGCGGGCTTCTGCCCGGCGACTAATGAAGGAACATGAGAATAGTAACTTATTGACGCCGCGTGGAAGCGCGGCGTCAGTATGGGATAGGTTTTAATGTTGTACCATGGGGTGACGTAATCGAAAAGGGAGCAACCAACATTATTATTGTTAGGAAAAACTCGGTTATATGTTTGAAAAAACAACCTTTATGAATAAATAAATTGTATAAAATTATTTAAGAAACAGCAAGATACAAACTACGTTTGTCTTCTACCGTTATAACAACACTTTAGACACATGTAATGGGTATTTAATAACTTTCCCCTAACCTCCTAGGCTACGCTTTTTTTATAGTTTGGTTTACGACCCAATTCATCAAAGCTCAGATAAAAGTTTCTGGCGATGTTTTTGCCTTTTTACGATATTGAGATTTTTGAATAAATGGGTAATCTTTAAAAAATCAATGATGATTCATTTTAAAACTACATATTACAGTATAATTCTAGAAACTGTAAAAACAACGTTAACCCAACTATGCAATAGGCATGGCCGTAACGTGACCCGTTCTATTATGTGCAAATGCAGCAGGTCATCGCTTGGCGATTTTGGTCATTCTTATTTAATAGACGACAAGGTGTCATTGGTTCCCAAAGAGTAATTAAGTTGTCTCTGCTTCCTTCCGCTATGAACACTTCGCTGTTTTCACGATTTCATCCGATTTCTAAAATTCATTGGATTCGTACCCGGTTTTTCATGTTTCGTTCGAGATGAACGATTCGTACCAACTGGCTTTCGCTCTTTGCTCTTGGGGAACTGACTTAACCATATTTTGTTGTTTATTTTTCAGTTTTCTACTGGCATGTTCAAAACGATTAAAGTGACATTACAAACAAACAAAACATACTTAATAAGTCTTGCTATATGTTGACTATACTTGTGAACTTTCATAATGCTCAATCTTGATCATACACATCTTTCTTTTCTTTTCTAGTTACTTCGTATTTTTTGTTTATATACTCCCGTTTTTCCTATCATACTTCTGCTAAACTGGAAGGAGAATAGACTTCCACCTCTCCTTCCTAAGCTTGTGTGACACTTAACTTATAACTAGAGGCAATACACTTTAATATATGTTAATATTTAAGCACCTATGTTTTTTTTATCTAATGGATCTAGTTAGAGGATTTAAAACAGTTTATTGGTAAAACACATTTGAGAAAGTTCAGCTTGAATGACACATCACATTATAGTTGCAGTGAATGTTAAGCAAACCGTAAACTAAATGGTTTCAGGACTAAACTTGTCATTTCACGACTAAACTTCACATGCTGAATATTACATAGATCGTAGCATGTAAAACGTTTAATCCCTACGTCAATATTGACGCTTTCTGCTCTTGGTAACCTTTTTATATAGGCTATGGTAGCAATATAGGCACATCTTGGCCTTCTTGTTTGAAATAAAGGGACATTTGGCCTTCTTGTTCGAACTATTTACATCCTGTCTGCTTGCACAGGTTAGTTCAATGTACTGAACTGCATCTGCTTCCTTTAAGTCATGCTTCAAAAGCATGTGCGTTGAGTTAGATGCTATGCATCAAAATTCTTC
This sequence comes from Serripes groenlandicus, assembly GCA_031761405.1. Taxonomy (NCBI): domain Eukaryota; kingdom Metazoa; phylum Mollusca; class Bivalvia; order Cardiida; family Cardiidae; genus Serripes; species Serripes groenlandicus. Next base: position 19,676,957 of record JASEVX010000008.1, on the reverse strand, counting down.
TTGTTTCTCTTTTACATCCATTTCTATGAAGGAATATCAATGCAAACATTATGACAAAAGGGGAATATTTTGTGCATGTTCTTCTGTTATCACAATGTGTTCAAAAGTAGTGCATGCAACTCTATCCAATGCGAGACATCGGTCAGTTATTTCCCTTTAATACTCTCTACATCTAGCTAGGTCCTATCATTTGGTTTCCTCTGTTTTTATCATTGGTTTCTTTGCACTGGATGGTGCACTTATAAATAGCATTTTCTTGGTCAACTGTTATTAGATTGATAAGTAATTCCACATTTGTTTTCTTTAAACACTGCTATGTAAATGTTCTCTTTTGAATCATCACTTATGATTAATGTGTACAGAGTAATTGCAATATCTCATAGCGAAATAGAGATAAAGACAAAGGAGTCCAACTAAAAGGACCTACCAACCATTTGATCTTCCTTGGTCTTTATCTGACAAGGGAGATAATATATTTATCACTAATGTCCCGAATTGTCGCCGTTTCCGACCCACTTACAATGTTTCCATCTTCGGACCTAGATGAATGGAAAATACCTATATAGCATAGGGTTTAATGTCTACAGGTAACATTTTCTTAAAAAACGTGCTTTTGATTACTTCCAGACTCACAGGGGAAAATGCAAGTAATCCCTAGTTCAAATGCTTCTCATTGAATAAATTGACTATCCTCAAAGAACCTCTAAATATAAACTAACACATGTACACCTCTACGCTCCATAGTCACGAAATGGTGGTCAGTCAATATCATTAAGTGCTTGTTCTTTCTGATTCATCCCGGTGTTAGACGTGGGAATTGATAGTAGTATATGATGAATTCGAAGCTGTCGGTTTGTATCTGCAGAATTAAGAGGATTTTAATAGTGATGTTGTTAACATTATGATCTATTTTGGGAACGACGTTCGACAATTATGTTAATATGCAAGTATGTCATTGGTCTATTTCGCGTAATGATTTGCATATATCGAGAAGCTGCATTACAACAGTTTTACTTGAAGGCAGTTTTTTCTCTCATGAATGACTTATTTATTGTTTACAAACAAACGTTAACTATCTGTCAATAATACCAACTATTTAGAAAAGAAAATCCGATTCAGAATAAATACCCATATCTTCAAGGCACAATTGTGTGTGTGATGCAAGAGTGGTGTTGTTTCAGTTTCGTAGTGTCGATAATAATGTCTCGTTTTTGCTGTGATATAATGATTTATTACATTCTTGTGGTTTTATTCAGGTTTATTAAAATAATTAAATCATCACCACTCGACTTAAATTAAATCGTATTCCCTCTTTATATTCATATTCCCTTTTCCTATTCCTATAAACCGTCTTTCGAGACTTTCAGAGCAGTGAAGATGTAGTCTGGAGTTCCTACCCAGTTTCACTATGTTATCGGTACTGTATGGTGGCAATACACAGTTGAAAGCTGATTTTCTGTTTCCTGGGAACACCCAACTTTTATTCTCTCAAAAGTTCTCATAATATCCATTCTGGTATTATTAAAAGGATATTCTTGTATCAAGGAATGCCAGAATTATAAAGAAGATTACTGGAATTCACACTCTCAGTCAAAAAAAGAAAGAATTGGCCAAGAAAGTGGTCTGAAACAGGATGAAAAATACAGGACAAAAGAGCAACTTTGCCCTTTACTCCAAAATTCACCTAACAAAGACGCAGGGTGTTAGTGTAAAATTGAAGAGCTGCTTAGACTCAAAACAATATGCAATCTTCGAATGCTGTCAGAAATACCATGTTTCAAGATCCTTTCAAGCAATCTTGAACGCGGAAAATGGTATTCAAAGTGACCTCTTAATTCACGCCTAACTCCATATCAGTGTTGTCAAACGCCTATGAACCAGAAGGAGAAGTGGGTTCAACCGAACAATTCAAATCCATGCTTACTTTCACATTTATAAACATTGAAATCAACCATATACCTAAAAATGTACCCTAAACTCATTACTATTTATCACTATTGTTGACCCTGGCCAAAATCCGAATATCCCGAAAGCAACTGTTATATGTTCCTATGTAATATCAGAACGCAGGGAACAATACTAACCCCGGCTTAGTCTGGAGTACATTCCCCTTTCACTATGTGTACTGTATGTCATAATATAATAGCAGAGCGCAGGGAACCAGTTTACGTAGATGAAATCTGAAGTTCCTTTCCCTTTCACAGTGGCTAAGTTCATGACGAACTCAAGGAGGGTAGGGTCAATGGCACGTGCATCGGTGGCGCATGCGCAGACGCTTGGTTCTCGTGAACGCATATATCCACCGTGGAGTTAAAATTCAAAATGGAAGCCTCCGTGGTGTATCCGCTTGCTTTATTATCGATACCAGAAAGCTCGTATTCCTGTTGTCTAAATGACGGAGCGCAATTATTTGCAAGTGCCCAATTAAACAAATCCTTATTTATCCGCCTTACAAAAAAATACATCACTGATTACTGAACTCAGAGGTTCGTAATTTAGGATTATTTACACACCAGCATCCATAATTGCCACCCTCCGCCATTTCGGAACTCTTCTAACTCTCGCTCGAAGCAGGGTTGCAAATAATCGGGTCAGAAGTTCATATGACGTCACTAGAGTTAAAACTCGTAAACTTAGCCTATGTTATCGGTATTGTATGTCATAGTCGAAAGCAGGGAACCAGACTAACTACGATTTAGTCTAGAGTATCTTCCCTTTCTCTATGTGTACCGTATGTAATATAAGAACGCAGGGAACCAGGTTACGTATATGAAGTCTGAAGTTCCTTCCTCTTCTACTAAGTTATCGGTAGTGTATGTACTAATTCGAAAGCAGGGAACCAGACAAACTATGTATGTAATATCAGGACGCAGGGAACCAGACTACGTAGATGAAGTTTGGAGTTTCATTTTGTAATCGGTACCGTATAGGTGCACTTGTTTATACCGTAGTAGTCAGATAGGAATATGTCGAGTATCCCGACCACGTGATAGGTACACCAATTTGCTCCAAATGTTCCGAGCCATGCGGTATGTCCAGAATACATGCGCACGCAAGTAACCTGTCCCAATCAAGTCCACCTTCTACAATATCAGTACGCAGGAAAGCAGACTACGTTGATGAAGTCTGCAGTTCCTTCCATTTTAACTATGTTATCGGTTATGTGTGTAATATCGAAACGCAGGGGACCATACTACGTTGATGAAGTCTGGAGTTCCTCCCCGTTTCACTATGTTATAGGTAGTGTGTGTAAGAACCAGACTACGTTGATGAAGTATGGAGTTCCTTTCCATTTCACTATGTTATCGGTAATGTATGTAATATAATCAGAACGCAGGGAACCAGACTACGTTGATGAAGATCAGTTTGAGCCTCCGGAAATCTAGTCGCGTACAAGTATCTCGGAAACCCATTTCGAAAAGTTAAGGTTACAACAAGTATTAAATTCGATATTAAACACCGTTTATTGCAAAGCATCCGAGGGTCAATATCTGACTTTGCTATATTAGGATATGAGCCATTCCACGAGAAAAGTATCGATCCGGTTCAGCCTAATCATGCCGCGAAGGCCAACCAGGATCAACACTTTTCGCGTCCTGTAGATGTTCTGTTTCAGTAATCATTACTCTATACCTCTATCTCCTTGAGACGGAATGTGTCGGGCCGGATTAGCCTGCGCGGACTGCGCAGGCTCATCTGGGTAGATACATTACGCAGAGTCCATAATGTTTTTTTTTTCTCATGGAACGGGTTATATCAGTGTTATATCAACGACCGGAAAAACCTTCTGTCGATGTTCCTGAAACATCTGAACTGTAGTAAGAACATAAAAGAAACTGTCTGTATGCAATATTTTCGTACATGGATAAATTTGGAAAGAAGAACGATTTGCATAATGTATTCCATTAATTCACACAGTGTTTATCATGTCCGATCTCGTTTGATAATGCCCATACAGTTTTTACAACATTTACATGTATTTCATTTCAACATGGGAAAATATATTCAATGCAAGAAGATACAGACACTTATTTATTCACTGACAATGCATTTAATTTATGTTCTTCTTTTTTTTTATATAATAACTACAAATATCGCAGTATATCTAGCGTTTACAAATACTATATATGAATCATAAGTTTCCTGGAATGAAATAAGGTATTCACTTGAGGTTATTAATTCTTCAATGTATCGATCATTTTAATGTCCACCCGCCATTGACTGGGATCGCTGCTCCGTTAATAGTTGATGCGTTGTCCGTACACAGATGTAATACCAAGCTAGCAACCTACGTGTATGAGAAACGAAAACAACGAGATTGTAGCAGATCTATATCGATCTGAAGTCATTGTATTGATGGCTCACGCTACATGTATTTATTGCAGATTTATAATCAAACAAACATGAATTTAAACTAGTATACGCCAAATCAAAATACGTTAATTCTAAAAACGCATCTAGATCCCATCTATGCTAGATATATGTGTACGACTCATTGAATATAATTCAATTTAAGCAATCGTAAGAATATGTCTATGCTAGACATAATATGTATGAATATTTGAATATCATGAATCAGAACCCAATTATGTTCAAATATATGTACGACTATCTGAAAGGCAATTAAAGGCTTTTGCAAACAATGCATATAAAGGGGAGTCAGCTCGTAACGAGCTGTCTCTCCTGAAATATGCATTGTTTGCCACTTGGGCATTAAACCTTACCAAATTTACTGTTGGACGAATAATAGCTTGGTAACATTCTAAACATGGACTAATAATAGCGTGGTAACATTCTAAACATGGACTAATAATAGCGTGGTAACATTCTAAAAATGGACGAATAATAGCGTGGTAACATTCTAAAAATGGACGAATAATAGCGTGGTAACATTCTAAAAATGGACGAATAATAGCGTGGTAACATTCTAAAAATGGACGAATAATAGCGTGGTAACATTCTAAAAATGGACGAATAATAGCGTGGTAACATTCTAAACATGGACTAATAATAGCGTGGTAACATTCTAAACATGGACTAATAATAGCGTGGTAACATACTAAAAATGGACGAATAATAGCGTGGTAACATTCTAAAAATGGACGAATAATAGCGTGGTAACATTCTAAAAATGGACGAATAATAGCGTGGTAACATTCTAAAAATGGACGAATAATAGCGTGGTAACATTCTAAAAATGGACGAATAATAGCGTGGTAACATTCTAAAAATGGACGAATAATAGCGTGGTAACATTCTAAAAATGGACGAATAATAGCGTGGTAACATTCTAAACATGGACGAATAATAGCGTGGTAACATTCTAAACATGGACGAATAATAGCGTGGTAACATTCTAAAAATGGACGAATAATAGCGTGGTAACATTCTAAAAATGGACGAATAATAGCGTGGTAACATTCTAAAAATGGACGAATAATAGCGTGGTAACATTCTAAACATGGACGAATAATAGCGTGGTAACATTCTAAACATGGACGAATAATAGCGTGGTAACATTCTAAAAATGGACGAATAATAGCGTGGTAACATTCTAAACATGGACTAATAATAGCGTGGTAACATTCTAAACATGGACTAATCGACTTTGTGAAATTCGGCAGTGAACGAGTTAATCTAAGAAAACAACAACAACCTTTCTAGGTTAGATTTATTATATCAATCAAAGACTCTTACCTGTTCTCGCGTTACTGAACTGAATGTTGGATTACGGTCCTCAAGAAATAGCTTCTGTAAAAAACACACGTTATATAGAACATTAATGAACGGCTTCTAGACCATCGTAGTAGTCGTCACAGTGCCATTTATGCAACATAGCAGTTTGAAAAACGAAATCAAATGTTTATGTACTAAGTTTTGTAACTTTTATCAAACTAGACGTCCACATGTACATGTTTACAATCTCGCTCTATAACGAAATAAGTGTTATAGTTAACGACTCAAGTACTAATTTAAAATCTTCAAATATATCTAGCATTCCGAACGTAAATTGTCTGTTTACATCTTCATACGTAATAAATCGAAACGACAGAATCAGTGTACATATAGGTGTTTTTGCAACAATAATGCAATTTCAAAGAAAGACAACTTATGTAGAAGTTTACAATTTCCGACAGGTACAAGTATGACGCATCTGCAGAAGCCAACTTTCGAAAACACTGTGCGGCTCAGAAAACTAGTTATTTTGCTAAATATCCTCAACATAATTAAAGTGTTTATATTTACATATTTTACCGAGATATGTATATTTCCAAAGTCGCCGGCTGAATATTTAGTGTATGTTGGAACATGTAATATAGAATGGAAATGTATATCATGAACGTTCATGCGTCTATATATAGAATCAGACATAATAGGTTATGCTCTTTCCCTATGATGACGACACCCATTGGTATGATGTGAAGACAATAGTCATAGATAGACATCACGTGATTGAGTCGCGTCAAGCTTGATTGTGTCTTATTGGTTCGTAGTAACAGGATCACAAAACAAGGTCATAATATCAACATCCGTCGGAATGCATTTCTATCTTTTTGTCAGAAGTTACACTTAGGTCTATGCTACATGCGTAGAGTTGAGACCCGGACGAGAGCGAGCAGATACACAGACTCACCCGAGTCTTCACTGAACGCTAGTGGATAGTCGAGACTCTGACGAGAGCATGCAGATACACAGTCTTGCCCAAGTATTCACTAAACGCGTGTGCAATAAGACCTCAACGTTTCCTGACGCTTCGTATAAGCATAAACTCTATCGCACCTTCGCCTCGTCTACCATGGTGCGGTCACAAGTAACAGGCTCAGAAGTCGATGTACCAGTTCCTACAGGATATAAAACATGTATTGAACGCATCAAGATTCAAGAACTTGATACATCTACAAACAATTATATTGCAAACACGCCTGTTAACAGACCGTAGCATTAATGCGTTCGTTCTCTACACGCTATATACTTATATGGTATGTGTTATGTTAAGTTAGCCATAGATGCGTGATTTCATAAAAAACACTAGTAGTATAGTTTTACACCGACATGCTCTTTTAAATAATACCGTTATTACAGAGAATCAATAAGACCCCAACTCTTCGGACGGTTCTTATATCTCTTGGTACAGCTTCTAACTTCTAAGATACATGAAATACCACACTGTTATCACTGTCATGCGCGTTGACGTGATGTTAAAACGATCACTAAAACAACAACGTTTGGTTCAGACGGACCCACGGGCACCTTAATGCATTACATATTTTGTAAACCCAAACTTGTTTTATGGTATCAAAAGGCCAAAGTGAGTGATTCTGCTGCTGATGACTTTTGAAATAGACAAATGTCACTCTCATAATCAGATTAAATATGATTATGATGTATAAATAGACGAGTTGAAAAGCACCATCATAATTACTCGACACGGTTAGATGAAGTAAGTCATTGAATATGATCATGGTTCGAGGGGAAATCACCGCCTCCATGGTGTAGTGGTGCAGCGTCCGCCTCGGGTATTCGATCCCCGGTTACAATAGTAGTAATGGCTTTCCTTCCCAGGCGTTTAGGAGTGTGGAGTTAGCATTATGACTGACTCGTTTGTGTCAGGATAAATGGACCAGTCGTACATGTAGCTTACACACTGCTCGCCAAACAACGTCAACGAACAACAACAAGTAGCTTACACAGGACATGCCGTGATATAACTGAAACATATGTTGATATCGGGTTAAATCACACACAAAAAACCAGTAGAACTTCTTTGAAAAGAAATGACATACTAGCTGTGTCTATGCTGCTTGGACAGACTGCGTTACAAGTGACACCATATTGACTGGCCTCTAACGATACCACCTTTAAAGAAACATTTGAAATATTTTCAATGAAGTATCGATTCCTTTGTATGTTTAATACATTTCCAACGACTCTTTCTGACGCCCCTGCAGCAGACAACTTTTGAAAATATTGTACAAGGACGCAGTGAGTTTATCTCGGATCGGCTGTTCAGTCATTCCGTCAATTAATAGAAGTCATATATACCGCCGACATATTGTGTTTAACAATAGAAACGAATGCTTTTCTGCGTGGGGTCATTGTACTTAAGGACTGTGGTGCCAACTGCTAAGAAACATGCATTTACTTACAGAAACTGGTTGTTATGACCTAACTTTCCTTTTCCCTTTTCCCTTTTCTTTTAAATTCATCAATCAGTTGTCCAAAGATAATTGTCTTTTAGATGAATTGATTGCCGATTATAACATTTTTGTTTAGGGTGACTAGTCCAACACGTGGTGTGCTTCATGGCTTTCTTATATTAGTGCTTCATTTCACACAACATTATTTCAAGACATCTGGCTATCTTTCACCACATGCTAATTTGAGCCCATGTGTAAAGAACGGATGATGCTATCGCAATGTAGCAATATTTCGTGAACGAATGTTCACATTGGAATGCTTTTCCATTCATCGGAACAATCAATGGTCGAACCATGTTTCGAGGACACAATCACTGGAATGATAGCCGTCGTCGTTACTAACTGTGCTTTCCCGACTCGACTTTTCTTCCCTATAGAGTGAACTATATGACAAGCAATGTGTAAACATGCGCCGTGTTTCAATCTCGTTTATAAGGTCAGTTTTATTCGACTTTTGAAATCGTAATAATAGATTTCATTCTCTGTGTACATGATTGTATAGGTGCACTTGTGTCAGAACCCGAACATCCGTAGGTTTGCTTATCTACACAGGAAAAGCCGTGATATAACTCCAATAATGTTAAAAAACAGATGTAAAACACCAGCAAATATACTTGGATAACAAAACGCCATTACCCAGTAGATACCTTATATTAAAATTTAATGTTCATATGCTAATAAGAATTAGGCGGAAACTGAAGGTCCGGATGAAAACGGCTATACTTATTCACCTACTTGTCTTATTCTTTACATTTGGCATATGCAGCCGGATCTTACTTTCGCTTGAAGGAATTAAATGATTTTAAAAATACCAAACCTTTGTCAGACCAATCAAACCAGCTTTAGACGCACAAAACGATGCCCTGCCATGTTCTCCAACCATACCATGTAGTGCAGAAATATTGATTATTCTACCCCACTCTGCAAGAATTCATCATGGTAATATACATTAATGTTAACAATTTATTATATATATAACATAAGGATTAAGGGTATCCTGACATGGGAAATTTAAAATATTCGGTAATCCCATTGGTTCTCAAAACTGAGCGTGTATTCATACATTACCCCATCTTGTTACAAGGACCATATTATCACCCTTGGTGTCATTATATTGAAGTGTATCACATTGAAGTTACAACATAGCTTTGGATACCAGACAATTTCCTTGAACAATAACTAAAGGGAGCTAGGAAATGCAGTTCGATATGGAATTAACAGTACGTGTTGTCATTCAATTGTCAAAACCCATATTTCAAAGAACATAAACAGGACATCGTGTAACTTCGTAATGAACAGTAACGAACAGTAACCGAAATTAACAAACCTCTCCAAACTTTATGTTCCCTTATAGGTAATATGTTGTTGGAAACAGCTTTTCAGTGGTACTTCCACTGACTTATCAAATTATTGAAAACTCATATTCGTGCAAAAAGTTGATTACACAATTTGTAATTTGTTATGACATTCAGTGTTTTTGCTGATAGTCAAAAGAGATATGATGTAGTTGGTTGAGTTGTAGCAACGTAATGAAAATACAATCTGTCGCAATATAGATGGTTTGTTATATTTTCTTCTACTGTATGATAACCATTTCAAAATAATCAGGTGACAATATAGACATGTGGATGAGTTTATAAATTGTCCAACCTTTTCTCTTCATGTACGGTAGAAAATGCTGTATAAGTAGAAAAGGAGCCGTGAGGTGAACTGACAGCATGTCTTGCCAGGTCTGTAGATTGTGGCTTTCTATTGGACGTGCATATTGGAAACCTGGAATAAAACCAAGACTTTTCTAAAAGTTCAGCATTTTGCGAACAAGTTGACATCTTCTTTTAACATCAGTTCCATACATTCATAGGATTCGTGCAACATGGTAGTTGTTATTCAAGCATGAATGATACGATATCATACTTTGCCGGGATATTTTATATATATTAAGACTAATTTTGGCTAGCACCGAATGAGGATTTCCCAAGAAAGAGAGTGGACACAGCTTATTGAGCATACTCTCAATAGTAAAGGGGCTACAACTCTGGGGTTGTCTAGGATAATGTGGCCCAAATATTCACCCAATTCACATTGTGAAGAAGATAAGTAAACATAGTATTGTGCTTGTTTGAGTTTTGGGACAACGGACAATGCTGTGGACGCTGTCCTCAACAGTTTTTCCAATGTCTGAAAGTACTTTAGGACAGAGGAAAACACGAATAAGTTTTTTTTCACTTTTTGTTTACTTTTTCTTATAGTATATCTAATATGTTCTTATGTTATGTTATCAGTTAACGGTATATTTTGAATCTAGGATATCATTAATATCTCATATTAAAAACACTTCCGACTTTATAATAAAAATGTAAGCTTGAACTAATTGATTTGTTCAACTTTATCAGTTAATATTCGTTTGACGAAAAATATAAATTAAATAAGAAATATTAAAAATCTTCAGCATTCATTTTTGTTTAGATATGTCTTAACTCTTTCCCAAATATAGACGCTCTCTTACACCTCTGCAGCAGACTATTTTTGAGAACATTATGTCAAAAGGAGAAATTGCTTATAATAAAAATTTCTCCTTTTGTCACGCTTCTTTTCAACCCTATTGAATTGTTATACATTCATATATATTGAATGTTCATGTTTTTTCGTAGATATTTTCAAAGTCGTCTGCTACAGATTTGTGTTATGTTGTAAAAGGGGGGTTAATGAGGCTTTACACCACATTTACCAACATTCCATTTACACCACGAATACAGTACACGTATTCGTGATCCCTGTGTGTCCAGTACTCGGTCAGTAAAGTTTTTTAATTCCCATTGCCAAATGGCAAAGGATCGGATACGTAGACACGTCACGATTGATACTTAGTTATTCCCGAATAATCATTTGTATAAACCAATCAAGTAGTTTACAGTTACCGGCGTTATTAACGAGGATGTCCACGCCACATCTGTGTATATTCGTGACATCCCTACATAACTCTAAAACCGACTCGGTGCTTGTAAAATCGCCATGGACAAATGTAACACGGTCATGGTACAGTCTGAAACGGAAACATACACTGTAACATATCTGTCTGTGCATCCATTATATAAGACTATATACATTTATTATGACATCCATAAGACGAATACAAGTCGTTAAGGTCTGGCCATACCAACTATTTTAAAAATGGAAGTAATGGCTATCGCTCCTATGGGACAAGCTGGTATCAGGCCATTGTAAATAGACCAGTAGTACAGGTAACTTACCCAGGACACGCCGTTGTATAACATAAAAATGGTTTAAAGTGGCTTTGAACACCGTACAAATCACAGGGGCTTGCTCCTCTAAATATAGAGCAGCAAGTCCCTGTGTACAAATAAACAAATCGTTGCACAAAGAGATTGAAAACTGATCGAAATGAACGTACTGTATGTATTGATCTTTAACTAGAAGCACTTTTCTGAATGAACATTATCCAAATTTCCAACTTAAATTCGATGCGATGCAAGCGAATAGATGCTTTTTTGTACATGATTACGGATGGAATCTCGTGTATACGACATCCTATTGTAGTGGCATGACATTGTAATACCATGTGAAGTGTTTTTCTGACGGAGATAAGAATGAATCCCTTCTATCTCATTGGGTTTTATGGGACTTTAAGAATATGTCTTAACCCATTTCCACATGCGACACACTTTGTTAACATCTATGCACAATTTTGTAAAATATCTATGAAACGAGTGTTATTCTTGAATAGCGTTGAAAACATTGTGTTATTTCACCTGTTGCTACAATGTTTTCGAATGCATCAGAAGGTGTCTATATGTTGAATACATGCGACGTAACAAGGTCCAATTGTGCCTCTCATGTGGTCAGATTCCATGCATCGTCAATAACCAACATAGAAGCAGAACCAGTTTCAAAGGTTTATGTTTAGTGGAACACTTCAACACGTTTTACATGTTATCGTAGCTGATTAATTTCCTGTTTCGTATACCACCTCGGTGGTGTAGTGGTACAACGTTCGCCTTGAATGCGGGAGATCGCGGGTTCGACCGGGTTATACCAAATACTTTAATAAAGTAAGTAATGGACTTTCCACCTTGGCGGTTATGATTGTAGGGTTAATAGTGTGACTGACTCGCTGGTGCCAGGGTAAATGGGCAAGTTGTACTTAAAATACCCAGTAAACGCCTTCGTATAACTGACAAAGTGTTGAAAGCTTAGCAGACAACCAATAATATCACGAACTTACTATAAACTATCAAATTGAACTTAACATACTTTTTGAAGTCAAGTATTTCACGGAATATATCTTTCTGTTCTCCGCGCCCTGTCAGTACAACGGAGTTTCCCGCCTTGGCAAACGTTTGTGCAATATTAAGTCCAATCCCAGACGTACTTCCAGTTATCAATGCTATCTTTCTCACTAGTCCCATCTCTCAACGCATCATTTGTATGTTAACCTGAAACGAGTGGAACCAGTCAGGGATGTATTATGTTTTATCTAGCACAGAAGTTGCTAGCGTGAATGTTAGTCCGAACAATTTTCTGAACGATAGCCAGGGTGTTAGGGTAACAGTTATGCATATTAGAACCGATATATATATATATATATATATGAATGTAGTAGTATCTTTAAATGAAAAATATAACTGTGTCAAACATGCTACCCGCCATATTGGAAATCAAACCGGAAGTAGAATAAATTGAGATTGCCTCCATATCTTATTTTGTTCAGAACTGCCCTCTTAGCATATTTTCTAAATGTCATGCTTTTACCACAAATAGCACAATCCTGTCACGAAGCTGCTAGAATAAGACGATTTGCAAGTTTGTATAATAAAGCTGTGATCTGGTTGGTGGATAACCCTCGTACTTTGTCCAGTCAGATATCATAATGCATGACCAATGTCTTACGTGGACTGGTATAACACAACAAAAGAACACAATTGTAAATATCTCGATTTAAATTGAATAACAGTTTTACAACATAGCGTTAACTCTAGGAAGGTTATAACACTGAATGGTATATACATACCAATTATCAGCGAGCATCTAAACAATGTAGAAGTAGAAATACCTATGTACAAGGCCGATTTCTAACACAGCACTATTAATTCCACGGTGTACATTGGAATCGAAAGGTATTAGAAATTTGCATTTGCAATAAATAAAAGTACTTCGATTACATCTCAGTATTCGTAAATCCTCGTAACCTATCCTTACACTTTTAACCCGTTCCGACTTGCAAATCCAGTCTTTTGAAAAAAAAATTGGCAAAGGAAGACATGCTCATATAAGACAATTTCTCCATTTACCAAAATGTTCTCAACTCTTTTCGATGATTATAACTTCTTATACGGGGAATTTCAACACTTTTGTCTGTACGTATTTCATGTCACTTGTTTCAGATTTGTCGCATGTTAGAAAGGGTTGAGTAGTTCATTGTTATTATTCACTAAATACAGTATGCGTTAAGATATGTATTGTTTTTCCTTACGTGTTTATAACGATCGTTTGCGACT
>JASEVX010000008.1:19640565-19663043 GCA_031761405.1 Serripes groenlandicus | reverse complement strand
TAGAGCAGTTCTGTATTTAAGTATTGCTTGAAATTAAAACTAGCTATCGTTCTGTATGTTATCGATCTCGATGAGCTTCTTCATATCTCCCACAGATGGAAAGAGCCATACATCATTAAAACCTTGTGAATCTAAGATATATTTGATTTGAGAAGCCACATTTTGTTTATTTGTGCATTCTAATAAATCATTTAACATCATGTTATAAGTTTGTTTAATACATTTCCTTTCACCTGAATTTATGATTTTGAACCAATAATTCAGCATTTGTATTTACCTTTCCAATCTTAAAGGACACCTTCCAAATTCACCAATCACCATTGATAAAATCATTTTGTGTTTGATTTCTAACCCCCAGTAATTGTTTTATAAATCGTTATCGAAATGTTCTAGCTTATTTCGATTGAAGTAGCCCCATAGTTCTGCCCAGTAATTAAGTATAGGTAATATTTAGTCTTCTTATAGGTCCAACTTCAAGTCTTGTGTCTTATGGATAAACATGTGAACATAGATATATATGATCTAAGCTTGCAAATACCCTTTAATGCTTATCCGCTTAATGCATCAAATGTACCAATAAATGATCCGCCTGTAGAATAAATATTCCTAGATTCGTTAAGTTGGTTACAATTTGTATAAAATATTCATCGTATACGAACGAAACACTTCTCCTCAAATAACATGTACCTCCCTTTCTAAATCTCATCATGTCAGTTTACTTTACATTTACACCATTTTCCATTTATAAAAGGCTGAGGCTGTCTTATAGCTCTTCTTCATTTTCCGAAAATAAAACAAGATTATCAGCATATAGTAATACAAATGATTTAAGCATTCCGGTATCTATGCCGTTATCAACATTAGTTCACTCATAATCGTTTGGTAAACAAACCAGTTCTAAGCTAGGAAATGTGCCTTGCCCAATGGCAAACCACCAAGACCGTCGCGCCGCGACTGTGGATCGAACCCGGGACCAGGTATATAACTAGATTAGCCATTGATGCCAAGGCCGACACAAGGAGTATATTCAATTTAACGGAACGTACCGAGAACTCGGCCCTGTTCTAGTTGTCCTATCCTTTGACTGTGGTTTACGGATAACACTTGTTCGGTTAGGTTAATCTGAATACTGCCCTGGTATGGCCACCACCGGACTCCCAAAATGATGCAAGAAGACAAATGCCTTCTTAAATAGAATTTCTAACAACAGTGATGTGATATAAACACAGCTGAAATCGGTGTGAATTCATGTAATTAAAAGTTTGGTTGATAAAGAATATTTGTCTTACTCAGTGGTATACATTGCAACTGTCAATACCGTGTGAACATGATCCTTTTTTCGAGGACATTCACCTTGTCACACATACAACAAATCTACAGCAGACGATTTTGAAAACATATTTTAAGAAAATGAAAAATGTCTATATGTGAAAGTTTAATTCTTTCTATAATGTTTGCATATGTTGTCTGCTTCATGTGAATCAAAATGTGACAACACTAGCGGAAAGGGTTGTTTCTGATAAGATGTATTCCAACAGCCCGTGTTCACATATTTTTGTACTTTACTGATACGGTACCATTTCAGGACATTTGTACTTTCATTGACCATTTGATAACAAAGAAACGAAAAAGCAACCCCGATTTCTTGAAAACATGAACGTTAAATATATATGACCTATTCGTTATTGACGAGATTCTCTTATTGAAAATTCTGACTCAACACTTTTCACCAATAAGCCCACAGACGTGCGAGTTGGGGGAAAACCTACACAAGACAAAGTTAATACAAATAGTGTCTCTATATGGTACATATACAATACTAATAATTACGGTAATGCTTTCGTATTAACACATTTGGCAAAACCAACACAGTACCGTGTTACTATAAATAGTGTTTCTATATGGTACATATAAAATACTAAGAATGACTGTTATGTGTTCGTATTAACACATTTGGAAAAACCAACATAGGACCGTGTTACTATAATAAGTGTCTCTATATGGTACATATACTATACTAATATTGACGGTAATGTTTTTGTTTGAACACATTTAGAATTAAAGCACTACAGCAATCTGATTTCCCTCCACTGTTTTCAAATGCCTACTTTATCGGAGGCAGGCAAAGGGTTAAAACATACTTTGTTAATAATTTATTTTTTCGTTTCAATTTTCCGGGAATATTCGCAAACTTATTTTTTTGTTTGTCAACTATATATTATGGAAAATGAAATAAATTGTAAAATATAAAAAAAAATGTAAAAAGCGATGCCATAATGGTTAAATCAGGCATAAAGATTTGATTCACAATAGCAAATTAATCTATTTAAACTGAATTGGACAAATTCGGGAAATACTCGAACATAGTTGTACTTTTCCGTTCCTCTTCGCGATTGTTAATAAGCTTCCATATTTGACCTCTCGACGCATTCATTTCTAAAGTATTTGTTAAACTTATATTGGAGTACTCACGCCTTAAGTTTTTCACTGATGTTCCAACAACATTGTACTGTTCTTTCTTTTGGGAGATCTTAACGTTTTAAATGCAGTTTTCTTGAATCCATGATGGACTATTTTCCTCTATTAAAATGCGTTGTTGGGTTTTAACAGCAATTGGCAGTCTGCCAACTCCGGCCAATGGTATTACTACTATGACCAGGGGCTAAAGCCCCAGGCTAAATACAATACAGGACCGTGTTAAAATAAATAGCCTCTCGGTATTATAAACAAACTATTAAAGTATATGAACCAAAAAGAGAGACTATGCATGAAAAGGAGTCATGTCAAATGAAAACCCCACCATTCCGAGCGCCAAGACAGTAAAGCCATTACTGCCATTTTCAAAGTCTTTGGGTATGACGGTTATCGAAGCCGCGAAACCAGCACCCAAGAAGCAGACACTTCACCACTATACCACCGAGGTTGTCGGATTGATCTTCCCGGAGCATAGACCCATTTTAAAGTTGTTTAGAAACGTAGCTATGAACTATATGTTTATAACCTGAAGTACAAATAGATAACGTGTTTGTCACATGGTTTTATCTCTAGCTTAATCCTTAATTATTTTGAGTTTGTTTCGAAACTAAATATTTGAATTTGGTTCAATCTATCCAATGGGCATTTGCGACCGATGAAGATCCAATGCAGCGGTGGTATTTACGCATGCTAGTGTGTGTTTGGACTGTCTAACACTAGATATAGAAGGTGTATGAAAACTTTTTAATTTAGAACTTATTTATTATATATCTAGAGCCACCTGTATTGTAAAATTATCATAACGAGGGCTTGGCGTGAAACGGTTGTAACTTAAATTGGTATTTTTTTGCCAAGGTTAATCACCTCGCAATAAAGTCTTTATAAGCCTTAACCCATTTTACTTGGTAAACAATGGAAATTTAGGTGCCATTGCTCGTTCTGAGCAATGGCACCTAAATTTGCATTGTTTACAAAAGGGTCAAAATTGCCCCTAAACCAGGGTTTTCAAAATAGGTTTTTAGTTACAACCGTTTCACGCCAAGCCCTCGATAAGAAGAAACAGTAACATTTACGTAATTTATCTTTCAACGATTGCAAAGTTATATCACGGCGTTTCTTGGTTAGATTCAAGTACTACTTGTCTATTTATCCTGACACACTAGCAAGTCAGTCGTCATTATAACCCTTCGATTCAGAGCGCCAGAGAGGGAAAGTCATTACTACCATGTTTAAAGAATTTGGCATGACCCGGTTGGGGATCGAATACGCGACCTCCCGCACACGAGGCGGACGATCCCTCACTACACCACCGAGGTGGTAACTTAATTGACCATACAAACACGTGTATGGTATTATCAACTTTGAAATAAAGCTTTAAACATTGTCGGAAAAAAAGAAATTGTTAGTTTCGAGCAATTTATACAATTTTCAAGATTCATCTACTGCATATGCATCATACGTAACATGCACCATTACAATGGTAAGCTGCATATTGCAGTTTTAGAGTAAGGAATACATGTACTTACTTTCAATTAATAAGATCCACTTTAAATATTCATATGGAAACTGTTTCACATCATTTATTTACACGTTCTTACAAAAACTGTTTTTAAACTGTAATTGATGTGATAACTCGTTATTTAATCCCCTCTCTCACGTATAGTACGATAGTTTGCAAAGACGCGAACTATATAAGAGGCAAAATGAGTTTATTTTGAATATGCGAACAGTCTAGTCTTGGATGTGAATGTGCATACTCATTGTCTCATCATAGTCTACACTTTTAATAGCCATCGACGAGTGCCTGGCACACAACTAAAATTGTAGTATTCCAATTTGCCATTCCAAATTGTGGTATGCAAGGTACGCGCCTAAGAAAAGACTAGTTTATCTCTCTAGAATTCCAGAACGCGACACAAAACACAATGTAGGCATTTACTTTTAAAATGAGAGATAGAGCTTTAAGATATAATGCTTTCAGTTTTATAAAAAGATAAGTATTTAAATTCATTAAAGTTATCTGTTAACACTTGTTCCAATATATATGTTATAAAACGTCATTCCACACTCCAAATACTGTACTTGCTAAATGTGTTGGTGCTAGTTATAAGGGGAAGGTACTCCAGACTATGTTGGTATTAGTCTGGTTCCCGCCTTCCTGTGCTAGTTATTAGGGGAAGAAATTCCAGACTATATTGGTGTTCGTCTGGTTCCCGACTTCCTATGCTAGAGATAAGGGGAAGGTATTCCAGACTATGTTGGTGTTCGTCTGGTTCCCGACTTCCTGTGCTAGTAATAAGAGGAAGGTACTCCAGACTATGTTAGTGTTTGTCTGGTTCCCGACTTCCTATGCTAGTAATAAGGGGAAGGTACTCCGTACTATGTTGGTGTTCGTCTGGTTCTCGACTTCCTATGCTAGTGATAAGGGAAAGTACTATGTTGGTGTACACCTTTAGCCTAATTCATGGATCCTTATCACTGGAACCACGTCACAAGAAAACCAACCTTCGGGATTTAAAGACTAGCGGAAATCCAGATCAGTCTGCGACGAATCTTCCCTGTTGGTCATTTAATCGTTCAAGCATCCATGTAGGCCTTGGTTGGACGACTATGACAAGAAAAGACCATTCAACTCCGTAAGTATTTCTAAATTGTTATCATCTTCGAAATCATCGAATTAAAAATGATCTGCGGTACGTATTACAATAGAAAATGTTTGCCTTAATACTGTAAACACACAAAGGGTGTGTATGGTAGTTGCATGGGATGTGCGCTCGGGTATGAGTACATATACGGTAGTTTTAGGGCGTGTTCGTCAGTGTCATGCTGGACTTCGCTCGTAAGACTGCTTTTACACAGAGACAACATGGATGAAGAATATGTCGACGCTTTGGTGAACAATAGAGTAAAATACGTCATTCATGAGTCACATGGCAACTTGTTGCAGGAAATAGGTGGACATATATACAAGATAAGTTATCCAAGCCATTCCGTCTCCTCCAGCAGTATTCATTTTTTAGACGCTCCGAAATTCAAGCGTAAGAGTAACGAGGAGTAATTTAAACATAATTCCAAAGTTATCACAACATTTGAACATGCAGAGTTAGATATGGTTTCCCAGAGGATAACGGAGGCTCAACATGATAGTATTGAAGGCAAACACTGATAATAAGTTTTATATATAAAGGTTGTCGAGCTTAATGGTGTATTTCTTTTAAATCTTGTTTATTAAAGTGGCCAAGGAAGCACGGGCTATTTGCGTTGCATTGTTCTTATTCATTGCAGCAAAAATCATATTTAACCGGCGCCAGAAATTAATTCAGCTTAATGTTATTCCCGAGTTTATATAGGATGGACGGTGGTTGCAGAATATGAGAGCAACCAGTGACATTGAGGGTGAGAATCGTATTCATAAGACAGAATATCGGACTTCGAGAAAAGCTAATACGGAAAAGACAAAGATAGACATGTAAATGTCAGCTCCTTACGGGCGGGGACAGCCTTAGGGAGACGCATTATCATCTCAAGGAACTGGACAGACGTATTCTCATGTTGGTTCGGCGAAGAAACCAGGTTTATACTTCATCTGTGGAAAGGCGGGGCACTGGAAGAATGAATGCTCACTCCAGAATAACAATAACAAGATAAGTAGTTGTAATGTTGGTCGCCTTTCAAAGGCTTTGGGTAAAACGAATACCGATATCGAACAAATATTTATTATGGAAAAGGGAGATTGTAATGGATTAAAGGGTATAACGAATATTGGCATTAATTGCATAGAAAAGGGGCATGGAGCCGGCTCGAATATAAAGTTCAAATCAGGTGTCCTAAAGTTGGGAAAATACCATGAGGAAAAGGAAGCAATTGCATATTCGAACATAAGTAATAATGAGACAATAGAGAGTCCGATCTTAAACATCGTTAAAAAGGGGACAAGTGCTGACTTAGGTAAAACGTTAAGTAATGCTGTTATAAATCAGTATTTCAACACTAAGGACAAAATATCATGTACTGGTTTAGATGATGATGCTGGTACAAATCATAACATTTGTAAAAAGGGAGATAATATCGACTCCGGCAAACATTTAGAGCAAACGGCATTAAGCGTTTTGTCACCTTTTGGTACCCTCAAACAGAGCTTTAGCAAATGGGTGGATTGTACCAACAATGCTTATATGTTGGATGTCATTTATAATGGTTACAAATTACCGCTTTCTCAGACTCCAGTGACAGTTCAGTTAAATAATAATACATCCGCCAGGGATAATCCGATGTACATAAGTCCGAAATTGGCCGTTTGGTAGAAAAGGGTATTATTTCAGTTGTTCAAGAAACGCCATTGATAGTCAGCCCATTAACGGTACCATATGGTAAATCTGGCAAACCTAGAGCAGTTCTTGACTGTAGACACAGTTATCCAGGCCTACACTTGTTTAAGGTCAAATTAGAGGACGCTAAAGTTGCTCAATCATTTTTTCAGCACATTCGATTTGAAAAGTGTTTATCATCACATTGATATTTGTTTATGCCACAAAACATATTTGGGGTTTTCTTTGTCCGACGAAGGAATTATGATGATTTTAATTGCCTTCCTGTCGGATTGTCTACAGCCGGAAACATATTTACCAAAGTACTCAAACAGTTATTGAAATAATCCAGATCGTTGTGCATCGGTATTGTTATGTTTCTCGATGACGGTATGTGTGGTCACACGGATTTCCAGCTTGCTTTTATACATAGCAAGTTGGTCAGGCGTTCATTTTGTTTTGGAAGATAAATGCGATAAATACGATTGGAAGCCGAGAAGGATAGCTACTTGGTTGGGTAATGGTTTATTTTTATTTTGAAGACAATATTTTGAGCTTTACGGAAGATGAGAAATGTACACTTCACCCAATGCTTGATATAAATGGATTGTTAATGATGGATAGGGATGTTTATGCAGTTGGTCATTTAGCGCGCAATTAAATTTAATTATTTATGATCCCTGGGTAAACAAACCAGTACTAGGCTAGAAAATGTGCCTTGCCCAAGGGCACTCAAGGGCACTCCACCATGACCGTAGTGCCGCGACTGGGGAGTTTGTGAGTAGACCGATACCACATTTAACTCCTGGATCCCAAGGGGTGGAAACCTTCTTGCTGATCACTTCAGTAGGTCTCGGGATAATGATGATTGGTCCATTTCTGAAGATATTTATAGAAGTTTGGATGACATGTGGGGTCCCCTCAATCTAACTAAAGTACACGATCTGACCAAATGTGTAGCGTTAGTATGAGATGGTTTTAATGAGATTGGGGTCCCCATAACGTAGATAGGTTGTCAGCACATGATAATACTAGACGTAGGACGGTGGGTACGTAGACGTAGGTGGTGGGTACTTGGCATGGAAGCCATAGACGCATTTGATCAGACTTGGTGCGCTGACCTGAATTGGTAAGTTCCACCTAAAAAGCATATAGTGAGCTGTCTGAGAAAAATTAGAATCGGAAAATGATCGAGTTACTTTGATTATTCCAAAATGGCAGCCTGTGCTATTTTGGCCGTTTATTACTGATTTGCAAAACGAATACGAATATTTGAAAAGGTGCATTTGAATGGCGAAAGTCAGGCGTTGTGTGTGAAGGCAAAGGAAGTAAGCCCTCGTCTGGGCTGTTGCAAACAAAGAGTTATTTTGTCTTTGAGAAGGTGACACCTCTGCAGAAGACGGATTTTTGAAAACATAGTGACAAAAGAAGAAATTGCTCAAAACGAGCAATTTCTCCTTTTGCCACAATGTTTTCCACTTTTAGTCAAAGGTTATTCATTCAATTATTGAGATTTTCTATTTGTTGACAAAATATGTTCAAAGTCGTCTGCTGCATAATTGTCGTATGAGGGAAAGGGTTTAACACTTTAAACGCTACAATGACAAATACCACCCGTCATACATGTGTTATGCCGTTAAATTTTACAATTTAGTTATTACATTTCACTATGACTTTATCTATTAACTATGTATAATTTGAATGTTGATGATGATTTGAAATATGTATAAGTTTCCATAATGCTGTCAAAACAGCGTGTCAAGAAACATCAACAGGATATCTGATGTTTGTTAAGTTATTATATGTAATTGTTATTCAATCAACCTTACTTAATTATAACCCCTTTCTCAGACATTTCGACTTAAAAGTTAACAATAGAGTTATCAATGCCATATGTCGCCTTGAGCTGTTTTAGCAGTGATTGGCATGGCTTATGTTATTGTTAAATGTATAACCAATGGCTAATGTTGAGTTGATTGATCATGCTATTTGATTGGTCAGTTAATCAAACCAAATTTGATGTTCTGAAGTAAATTTTACATAAATTGACATGCTAGTTTTGAAACCAATTAATTATTACAAGGTGTACCTTGACTTTGATTCATACTTTGGGAGTTCCAGAGACATAGTTATAAACAACTTGAGTCCAAGTGACTTAGATATTTTGTGCTACATTTATCTTAAATTGTGGGAGTGCCAATATCTGTATCTATTTTGAGTGATAATTAAACTTTGTTGAACTTTTCCTGGAGTTATATAACATTCTTAAACCTAGAAAAGGCAGCACAACATATGTCAGTAATGTAAAATCATAGGAAAGATAACCCATGTTATAGTGGCTAGAGTGCCAATCTTGATGGACGGAGGTCAGGGTACGATCTCTGGTTGGATCAAACCATATTAAGAACGGTTACAATGGCATCCCTCAAGGGTGGTCGGAATTGGTCAGATAACATTGGTCTTTCAACGATGGCGAAGTTATATCTCCGCATTTCTTGGGTAAGATGCCAGTACTACTCGTCAGTTCATCCTGACATCAGCGTGTCAGTCGTAATGCTAACCCCACATCCCTTAGCGCCAAGGAGGGAAAGTCATTACTACAATTTTCACAGTGTTTGGTATAACCCGAATGGGGATCGATTCCGCGACCTCCCGCACCCGGGGCAGGCGCTCTTTCGCTACACCATCGGGGAGGTCTTATTTAATTGACTTTTGCATCGTCAAACCAGGATGAAGTTCTGATAATTTACTCTAGAAACGTGATGAAACTGAAATTATGTTGAAAGGGGCTTAATGCACAACTCACAGGAATGACACTTTAAATGAAGACCCTTTGAATAACAACACGCTTAGAGCTCCGGCGTTTCCACTTTTAAAGATTTAGATCATTTCACATATAAATTATTAGCATTTCCACGAGAAAAGTAACATTATGGACTCTGCGTAATGTATCGACCCAGATCAGCCTGCGCAGTCCGCGCGGGATAATTCGGGCCGACACTTTCCGTCTCAAGGGGATAAATATATAGAGTAATGATTTCTGAAACAGAAAATTCACAGGAGGCGAAAAGTGGTTGTCATGCTTAGCCTGCGCGGCATGCTTAGACTGAACCGGGTCGATACTTTACGTAGAGTCCGGAATGTTTGTTTTCTCGTGGAACGGTTCATATATGTATCCTACTAGAAGAATAATGGAGTTTTGGTACGATTCATTTATTGCAAACAGTACATACGTGAATCCCTCAGTACGTATGTAAATGGCTGATCGGCATCTGCACTATTCTCGGTTGTCAGCGGATCATTATTTACAGTAAAGATTTTGAAGAAATAAAGACAAGACAAGAAACTGCAATAGTTAAACATGAACAATTTATTATAAAAATATAGCAATGTTACTCATAGTGAGTAATGTTACTTACACATAGTGAGCAATGTTACACATAGTGAGTAATGTTACACATAGTGAGCAATCTTACACATAGGGAGCAAGATCATGTCATATACTCGTACTCATTTGAACTTTTTTACCTGACACGCGAAAAGCAACCGTTTGGAGCTTTTACCAGTAACATGATATCATATTTAAAAGTCGACTGGTTTAAAAATGTATCAGTTATACAAGACCACTTAACATATTAAACATTATAGATAACAATGCCTAAGAAGAACATTTGTTATGTCGCCGATCAATATACGTATTAAACTTGAGACATTTCAAGGTCAAAGAAGAATATCTTATGTCATCCGACCACTTAACGAATTCATCATGCGATAATTCAATGCCCAAGAAAAAACACATATTTCGTCACCCGACCACATTTCGTATTAAACATGATAGCTATCCATGCACACGAAACAAGTGTTATTTCACCGACCGCATTACGTATTGAACATGATAAATATACATGCACACGAAACAAGTGTTATTTCACCGACCACATTACGTATTGAACATGATACATATACATGCACACGAAACAAGTGTTATTTCACCGACCACATTACGTATTAAACATGATAAATATCAATGCGAAATAAAAAACACATATTACGTCACCCGACCACATTACGTATTGAACATGATATATATCAATGCACAAGAAAAAGACATCTTCGTCACCCGACCACATTACATATTAATTGAACATGATATAGTATACCCATGCCGTATTCAAAAATCGCATGCTGAAAACGTAAAGAAGTCGATGACATGAAATAGTCATTTGTACATTGAAATCATGCACAGTTTATGTACTACGAAAGATAAAACATAATTTTCCTAAATAAAGAAAATATTAAAGAGAACAGTTATTTACATACAATAACTAATATAGTCTATGTTTTTCGTATTCATTGAATACAGGCGGAAATAAATGTTGTCACACGAAACCAAGTTTCGGACGTTCCAATGTAACCCTCTCCCTCATCTAGACGCTGTATGACGCATTTCAAAAACAATGGATCAAAAGGGGAAACTCCTGATGACGAGCGTGTTCGACTTTCATTACAATGATTTCGAATCTTTTTGATAACAAAATGTCATTTCTAAAGAGTTTTTGTAGTTTTTTAAGTTGTATTGTGCGTATGTTGGAAAGGGGCTAACGACTTTACAGAAACCATCGACGATCCAGATCAAATTGCATTAATCTGGATCGTCACTGATCGAACATTCTAGAGATTCGAATTTTCCATTGTCGTGACAGAATATAGAATTGAGTCCGACAATGGCTAGACTAATCGTGGATCAACAACATAACTTGTAACAAAAATATATAAAAAGTCCTCCAGACATGTTAAGGATCCGCCCTTATCCTGTTATGTTTTTCTTTAACCCTTTCACACATACAATAAATCTGCAGTAGATGACTTAGAAATCAATTAGATAAAATGTGGAAACACTCTATAGATATGAGAGAATAATTTATTAATAGAGTTGAAAAGATTGTAACAACAGGAGAAAATTTGCTTATCATGAAATATATCTCCGTTTTGCTACAATGTTTGCAAATATCGTCTACCAAAGCGCGTCTATATTTGAGAAAAGGTTGAACATAATTTTGAGATTAACATCCACTAACTTTAGCTTGCAAATTCGAAGCTACGTGCAGTTTTGGTCCACAAAATTCGCTAATTAATTAATTTTGGATGCTTAGCCAAATGATCCTAGATGACCCCCAAACATTGGAGTGAACGTCTTTAAAATTTAAATGAAACTACAAAACACATTACCACATTGCGAGAATGGTTAATAAGTTTACACAGGAGGGTCATGGTGGCTCTGTAAAGCTCACATGAGTACCACGACACCTCTGTATGATAAGGTTTTCATAAATGATAGGCAGTAAACAATCAATACTTATCTTCTAAAAATGTGACTTTCAGAGTGTCCACAAGAGATTTGTTTTAAAATTGGCCTAGGTGACCAATTCTTTGACCCGACATAAACTTACCCTAGTCAAGGCGCGTATCAGAGCTGTAGATAAAAAGAGTATTTCACATCCCCAAATCCTTATTAGACCATCAAACCCTATGTTGTGGGTACTCAAAAGAATCGTCTACGTGAGACTAATTCTTTTAAGTACCCATAACATAGGGTTAAGTGGGATCATAAGAGAGATATGGATGGGAACAGACCAGTTCACTCCTCCTTATCTAGTCCTCTCGAGTGGGGATCGAACTTGGACGCCCGGTTCCAAACCCATCACGGTAAACACCCTGCGACGACGGGGGATTCCCATAATGGCTACCGTATGTCATGTTTATATATATATACACTATGAACGTGAAATTATTCACATTATTTTGATAACGGTTTGTGAATGTTCTACTCTTTAATGATGATGAACATGATATTAAACTAGTATAACTCTGTCGATAGGGAATATTATACCTATTGCAGTTATTTCCCTTACAATAACATCGCACCCAATCCTTCTTCTCTCTTCACGTAGAACATATTAACAACAATAAACGAATACAAAAATAGATCTCAAATTGAGAAAGAACAAAGATAACAAACATAACAGTAAATATGTACATTGAACTTGAAACAAATATTCATTAAAACCAGTCCGCATATCTACATTTAGGACGAAATGGCGGTTTCACGTCTAACGCTTTATAAAGTGAACGCCTATTAAGTAGAGGACATTAAGAAACATTGTCAAGTACTCATCACGATATATATCTAGATCTATATTTCTTTGCTAGATTTACAAAAATATATACATGTAATAACATTCCAAAATGTGAATTTCCATGTGTACAAATAGAAAAGCCCATTGAAACACCAACTATAGGTATATGTCTATGTGTCAAATAGAAAAGCCCATTGAAACACCAACTATAGGTATATGTATATGTGTCAAATAG
Organism: Serripes groenlandicus; assembly: GCA_031761405.1. Classification (NCBI taxonomy): domain Eukaryota; kingdom Metazoa; phylum Mollusca; class Bivalvia; order Cardiida; family Cardiidae; genus Serripes; species Serripes groenlandicus. The sequence continues at coordinate 19,649,889 of JASEVX010000008.1, read as the reverse complement.
AAAAGCCCATTGAAACACCAACTATAGGTATATGTCTATGTGTCAAATAGAAAAGCCCATTGAAACACCAACTATAGGTATATGTCTATGTGTCAAATAGAAAAGCCCATTGAAACACCAACTATAGGTATATGTCTATGTGTCAAACAGAAAAGCCCATTGAAACACCAACTATAGGTATATGTCTATGTGTCAAATAGAAAAGCCCATTGAAACACCAACTATAGGTATATGTATATGTGTCAAATAGAAAAGCCCATTGAAACACCAACTATAGGTATATGTCTATGTGTCAAATAGAAAAGCCCATTGAAACACCAACTATAGGTATATGTCTATGTGTCAAATAGAAAAGCCCATTGAAACACCAACTATAGGTATATGTATATGTGTCAAATAGAAAAGCCCATTGAAACACCAACTATAGGTATATGTCTATGTGTCAAATAGAAAAGCCCATTGAAACACCAACTATAGGTATATGTCTATGTGTCAAATAGAAAAGCCCATTGAAACACCAACTATAGGTATATGTCTATGTGTCAAATAGAAAAGCCCATTGAAACACCAACTATAGGTATATGTCTATGTGTCAAATAGAAAAGCCCATTGAAACACCAACTATAGGTATATGTATATGTGTCAAATAGAAAAGCCCATTGAAACACCAACTATAGGTATATGTCTATGTGTCAAATAGAAAAGCCCATTGAAACACCAACTATAGGTATATGTCTATGTGTCAAATAGAAAAGCCCATTGAAACACCAACTATAGGTATATGTCTATGTGTCAAATAGAAAAGCCCATTGAAACACCAACTATAGGTATATGTCTATGTGTCAAATAGAAAAGCCCATTGAAACACCAACTATAGGTATATGTCTATGTGTCAAATAGAAAAGCCCATTGAAACACCAACTATAGGTATATGTCTATGTGTACGACATTAACAACTTTGCATGCATATTATGAAGTGTTATTTACAATAATACCCTGGTGTTCCTTTATATAAACAAAAATGTTCAAAGTAACACACTTGTGTCGTCTTCTAAAGATCTGTAAACAATCAAGTTTTTCAAAGTGCGACGGACAGATATGCAGATTGACAGACATACAGACTGACAGACTGGCATACCACGAGCAAGGGTCGCTGCAAATGCAGGCGAAAAAAGAAAACATAACAGGTCCCGTAGCTTAGAAAAGTGTCGGTTTCGTTACCCATCGTTTTTATATACGTGCGGTAACGGCCGAGCTGGCTTTTGTCCACAGTGTAGATCCAGATCAGCCTATGCATCAACACAATCTGAGAAAACCAACAGTGTGGACTCTGCGCAAAGTCTCGACCCGGATTAGCCTAAGGATGCCGCGCAGAACAGACATTTTTCACCTCCTGTGGATTTTCCGTTTCAAGAAACTTTACTATATACCTCTATCTCTCAGAGACGGAATGTGTCGGCCCGTGTTAGCCAGCGCGGACTGCGCAGGCTGATCTAGGTCGATACATTACGCAGAGGTCGTAATGTTGGTTCTCTCGTGGAACTGCTCATATATATTGATCACATATTATGTGCACAAACTTGTATGATGCTTCTGTCAAGTTGTGTATATTCTGGAGAGATATACCGGCTGATCTGAACCTACACTGGTCAGAATATGCAAAAAGGGGAACCTTTTTCCAATTGACGGGCTCATATGTTACGTTAAATGCATCAATCATTATGTTTCCAATCAGTCAACCATTTCACCATTTCACACAATAATCAAGTCACTTTTGTTTACAATCGGTTTTAACCAATATTCTTTGTAAAAATAAAACTACTTCTCAGAAAAATTTACTTTTGTAAAAAGGGACAAACCTTAACAAAGACAATGGGGTATCATCTTAAAAAGGGAGAGCACATTACTTTGAAGCTGCTGAACTCCAGATGGTGATCAAAATTGTGAAATGTTTAAACTTCTGCAAACATTTCCAATAGTGACAATAAATTAAGTAATAAATAGAACTAATTTTGGCAGTAAATGTTGAAAAACAGTCAATTGAAAGTCATGAAAATGTACACAAATTGGCTTACTGGGTATGTCTACCCAGTAAAAATGAAGCATAAACGATCAATATGTAGATGTGTATGTATTTCAACTTTTTTTGAACAGTTTTAAAACTTTGACTGTCCTATCTATAATCTTGAGTTAATAAGGTATCACATTCTGACGCCAGTATGACAAAGGTCAAGGTAACTTATTTAGTTCATCAGTAAATTGACCTTTGACATATAGCTTAGCTAAGTTGTGAAAACAACTAAAACATGCGTTAAACATGCGCTAAACATGCGTTAAACATACGTTAAACAACGATTCATCATTACGGAAAACGAGAAATACATTCAACCATGCAGTATTCTAATTTAATCCTTTCGAAGCTAATGTAATATGAAACAACTAATTATGACGACAAAGGTCTAACGAGCTTTTTCTCTATTAAGTACTTCGTTTGTAAACCAATCTCTGCATTTTGTTTAATTTTCTTCCGATCTTGAAAGTTTTAAAAGGTTCAAAATGGAAGATAATCGGTTTAACATATTCCATTGCTTAAAGCATTGAGGAATTACCATTTGTATAGTTAATTTCTTCTTCAATAATTTCAAACCGTTTCAGTAGAACTGAACGTTTCAGCTTTTAAAGCCAACAACTTTTTATTAACGGGTATCATTTCCAAGGAATGTTTTGGAACTTCTAAATGTCTGCTTCTTTGACTACAAAGCGAGTTGGTAGACCTCTTCAGATCGCAGATTCTCTTGACCGCCGACAGACTCTCCATTGACACCGCCATCTGGACAATATCACGTTGGGAGGAGAAAGAAAATGTTGGAATGTCCATGGACTCCGAGACTAGAGTTTGCTCCGTGGGTATCTCTTCCTCTAGGTAATCTTGGGTCTTGTGGTTTTTGACGTAGTAGTATGGATGAATCATGAGAACCCCGCTGATCATCACCATGACGCCGCCGATAATAAACGCCAATGTGTATGACTCTAACATGTCATACATAGCACCTGGAATTATAGCAAATATGGAATATACATGTATTTGATTGTATGGTTTTCTACGCCGCTTTCAACAATGTTTCAGTTATATCACGGTGTTTCCTGGGTAAGTCACCAGTACTACTGGTCCGTTTGTCCTGACACCAGGCAGTCGGTCGTAATGCTAACCCGGCAACCCTGAGCGTCAAGGAGGGCTACAATTTTTAAAGAATTTGGTATGACCGGCCGGGGGTCGAACCCACGACCGATGCGGTCTATTCCTGTAGAGGGATGTGAACCAAGCTCCACAAGTGTGTAAGTAATATGTGAACACTATTTTATATCTTGATCTATACTGTTCACAAACATCAACTTGTACCTTTTCCAAAGCATGGGCGCATATATATGGGATACATAGAAAGAAATTCCATTACTTTTCCCATATAAATAACTTTTTTAGTTCATATATAAATATTATTAGTATACACATTTCACTTCTGAGAAAAACTATAATATTCGGTTTGGTTCAGGTCTCAAGAAACCATTTATTTCCAACTGCAATGCAGTAAAGGAGTAAACAGATAAAGAATTTAAAGAAAGACATATACAAAAATTGAAATAATCTACAGTCAGGGTTGCGAAATAATGAATTGCACGCAGTAATATGAATAGTGTGGGCAATTTAAAACGAAAAGACCGAGACATTTACATAATTATATAGATTCATTACATATTGAATATATTTAATCTTGTTCCAATATACTCATTCCGCACATTAGAACACACCGAAAATAATAAATATCTCACTTAACAAATCATTTATTAAATCATACTCAGGAAATACAATTTAAAGACAACTCGTATTTAAAAACAGTAAAGGTTTGATATTTTTCATGCAAAATATGCACCGGTAAATTCACTTTATAAGAATAAGCATTCGGATTTACTTCAGCCTAGATAATTCCTCAAGCTGGTATCACTATCCCCGAGGCATTAATCCCAGCAGCAGACGACGTTCAAAACATTATGGCAAAACATGAACATTATTTATAAATGAAAATACCGTTATTGAATAAAAATTAAAACAGGACATTTTGTACATTTTGAGCGATTTTTCGATTTTCAACAAAGTTATCGAAAGGCGTCTTCTGCAGATGCCTCAAAACAGGGTGTGGGCAAACGGCTTGTATATATATATAGAGAACAAGAGAAAGTTGATGCAACGCATCAATGTCGCCGGATATCCATAGTGCAGTTATGCATAACACTAACAGTATAGTAGTTGAATAAACAGTTATCAACTGAGGGGCGTATTGGAACATCAGGGGTGGGGTCAAGTGAAAATGTATCATAACTTGCATTGTTTTGTCAACGAAGTGAATGATAATTGAAGCCTTTCATTGTTTATGATCAATCTCCATCCAAAGTAGGTTGACCATACACACAACCAACTAATTATTGATCATAAACAGTAATGGAAATGAGAAATCTTGCCAATCATTAATCTTAGTATGTATACAGTGCTTTCATTAAGGAATTATTATAAGATTTGTGAATTCCACATACACTTTTCAAGATGTTTGTCAGAATATTTGAATTTTATTATTTTTCAATAAAACCACAAAACAGACAATTTAGGATTTGCATGCAATAGCACGTCATTTTACCTTTCCTCTATTAAAGTCAACAGTGGACACCTTTGCAGCAATCTACTTTTAAAACAATGAGTTAAGGGTTAAATCGCTGAAGACATGAGTTTTCTCTTTTTCTCAAAATGATATTAGCTTGGCATCCTAATTATATCATACTTTAACAAATGTAGAAATATGGTCCAATATTTATAAATTAGACTACCTTCGAAATATAATATCTAACTAAACAGTTAAATCTCATTGAAATTGTTGTATAATTTAAACTTAATTTCGAACATAAACTGAGCCCTACAACATGTTAATTTATTTTAATTCTTTCCTTCCTTTTTTATAATGAAAATAACAAACTACTCATGTTTTAAAATTATATTATGATGAGCGCCCTTGTGTCAATGATGCATAACAATATGCAGATCGGAAGCAACATGACTTTAGGGAATTAAATGACACATTTAAAATTGTCAAGGACGAAATTTTGTACGAAAGACCCGATTCTTTCTTATTCGCAGAGGTGTCGTTCTTGAAACTCTCTTTATAGGCAGAGAGTATTCGTTCAAAGTAATTTTTCTATTAAAACTAGTTTTATCTCGGTTTGTTCATTTCTTCATTTGTTTCGAACCAAATAAACATTTTAAATCACCTATAATTTACTATTTGTAAGTGAGTGTAAAGAGCGGCTCTCTGCAAAGGGGATTGATCTACGCAGTTGGTATTCGCGAGTCACGCAGGTGCGCGTAAGTAAACAAATTAGACTGCGACGTAAAGGTTTGTAGTCATCGACTTTTGATTACATGTAGTACATAGTGTAAAATAAAGTATACCAGTCTAGCTAATAGGGACTGTTTTGTCTTCGTAAATAAAACAAAAAAACATAAATGCGAGTCAAAATAAAGAAACTGAAAATACCTAAATCATCGGAATATTTATTTCATTTTAGATGTGTCATTACTTAGTTTTTTTAAACAAACACAATTGTAATATGTTCAAGACATCTAAATGTGTTTCTTTCTTATAATAATCCCCCCTCCCATGTGATTTCCGAAAACCTATTAAAAATAGAAGTCGCGGGCTTCTGCCCGGCGACTAATAATAGGTTGGTGCCGTGGATTGAGAACGTTTATCCGGCAAGGCGGAGTAATTTATCGGGTGAGCCGAAGGCGAATCCGATAAATTACGGTGCCGAGCCAGATAAACTTTCTCAAATATTTTAATTTTGTATTTAAACAACTGAAATCGCTGTCAATTTATCGACGATATTTGCTGTTTTTATCGATTGAAGTTGGAATTTACAGCGACGCTTGCTAAAATAATTAAATCCCGGCCAGCTTATCACGTGACCAACTGACGTAGATCAAAAGAAATATACGGTATCCTGTTATCGGGTCGAAATTGCTAAACGTGACAGGATAAATTCGTGAAATTATCATTGCAAACAAATAAACAATTGGTGGAAAGAAAGATTGGACCGTGTAATTGTTTGTGCTAATCGTGGTTTAAATGTTCACAAATTGTGCTTTGAATCGAACGAAGTAGGAAATAAATAATACATAAAATGATATTATTTCAGTAATAGTTATTCATCAGAAATATTGTCAATGTTTTCATGACTGATTGGTGAACACGGAAACACCGGTCATGGTTAACTATAAACGATAACTGTGTATTTCAAAATATGAGCTGTTCCGCGCGAAAACCAACATTGTGGACTCTGCATAATGTGTCGACCCCGATCAGCGCAGACTAATCATCGCCGACACATTCCATCTCAGAGGGATAAAGGTATAGAGTAATGATTCAAGAAACAGAAAATCCACAGGAGGTGAAAAGTGTTTGCCCGAATTAGCCTGCATGGAATGCTTAGGCTGGTCCGGATCGATACTTTGCGCAGAGACCACACTGTTGGTTTTCTCGTGGAACGGCTCATATGTGTTCATCGAGTAAGATTCAAAGTTGCTTACAAGTGGCTATACCACGAGTGTAAATTACGTTTTGGCATTCACGAATGAATAGATAGATATCGGCATAGCAGAGCTCTAGATAACGGGTATTTCCCATGTTCTAAAATTCTAATTTGCCATTCAAACCCATTGTTGTTGGTACTCAAAAGAATCGTCCCAATGAGAATATTATTTTGAGTACCCACAACATGGTTAAGTAAGAGAAATATGGTGGGGGAAAGACCAGTTCCCTCTCAGTTAGTCCTCTGTACATAGTACATCTAACCAAACACGTGTACCATTTCGGTCATGCCTATACTTTCTGATACAATGATAAGATAGATAACAACATGTGAAAAAAAGAACAGCGACAAAAGTCACATGATACGTTTCACTGTTTAAAAGAGTGAGTTTATTAGGATATAATCCACTGGTTTTTTTTACAAATACTCTATCGAGTGACATGTGGTAAAATATAAAATTACCTGTTAAAGATCCTCCTATCAGCTGCCCTGCTGCCTCAAAGAGTAGTAAACATCCGTACCCGTTGGCAAACCGCTGGAGTCCCAGAAGTTCTATCAGAATAACAACGAGCAGGGTACCAAAGCATCCAGATAGCAATCCAAATAGCACCACACAGGCTAGTATACCCACAAAGTCACTAAACAGGGGGATGAGACAGATGCACACACCAGATAGCGTAAAGGAGACTCCGTATAAAACTATAGCATTGAGTTTCGGATGTGTGTTAATCAGTCCGTACAGTAGACGTCCAATTAGGTTAGAAATTCCTAGACCGGATATGAGCATAGCGCTATGGTCGGCGCTTATACCCTTCGTTTGACTGTAGGCTGCGAGGTGGATGTACAGAGCCGAGATACCGCAACAGAACAAAAGGTTATTAATACAGAGCACAACGTATCCCTTCTTTCTGAACGGTGTAATGTCAAGAATTGGTCTATTTTCTCGGATTTCGGTTCGTTTTACTGGACGCATGGCCAATCCACACACACATATATTTAAGCTGAAAGCGCCGAGTATGAGAAGACTTTCCTTCCATCCATAGACGTTGATGAGAACACGACTGAGCGGAGGATATACGAAGTTACCGAGTCCAATGCCTGATGCCGCGATACCGGCGGCTATTGAGACCTTCTCGTCGAAGTAAAACGATATGGCTGTGATGGAGGGAATGTAGGCCAACCCGAACCCGGCACCTGAAAATAAACGAAGGTTAAATAAACGAAAATATACCCCTTCCCAAATCAACGAATCATGCGCAGATAACTTTGAAAAACACCTGCTGATACGAAAAGATACGAATCTAACAAACTGACAGTTCGGTTTAAGAATAGGTTAACCTTTCAGGGCCAAATTGTTTTAAGTAGGCTCTTCCATGTTCAAAATCAGGATTCTCCATTTCCAAATGAATAAGAGTCTTGGATTATTTTATAACTAAATGACAAACAATGCTGATTTCAGGTGAGACAGCTCTGAGCCTGAATGTGTATCGTTTGCAAAAATCTCAATATTGCCATTGGCGCTGAAAGAGTTATTTTTTTTAGTAGGCGACTATTAAAAAGCTTGCGATATAAGGAAAAGTTGCTGACATAATCTCTTTTTATCAATTCCAATATTATAATGTAATCTATTCTTAAATTGAACTGTCAGTTTGTTAGATTCGTATTTCTTTCACTTATTGCTTTTACAATGGAAGTTGAGCCTTCTCGTGCAATTATTAAACGAAACTCCCAAACTGGAATGGGAAAACATCTACTTTAATAGAAAACATTACTAGATTGCAAGTCAAATTTAATAGAATAGCATTTCCTGAGTTGAGTTGAGCGTAATGTTTCGTCCCCGATCAGCTTAAGCATGCCACATAGGCTTACACGGATAGACACTTTACGCATCCTGTGGATTATCAGCTTCAGGAAAAATTACTCTATACCTCTATCTCCCTACGACGGAATGTGTCTGCCCGGATCAGTCTGCGCGGACTGCACAGGCTGGTCAGGGTCGATACATTGCGCAGAGGCCATACTGTTGGTTTTCTCGCGCGACGACTGATATAATATATTTACTGTGTATAAATAATGAATATGTATGTTTCTTAAATTTCACAATAAAACATGTTTAAACTAAACTTCTTTTGGACTAGTCTGTAAAATGCTGATAAATGAGAATCGGACCACGTAGATCAAGATCAGATTGCACGAATATACAAGATTATTTTGGCCTATATAATTCTCAATTGTGTTTTAAACCATTCCCACATACTTTAACAAAACCTCTGCAGCAAGCAGAATTGTTAAACAACTAGGCACAAATATGCAAAATGTCTATAAATGAATTACTAATTTTTGGATAAAATTAAAAGAATGTTCTCATAATGACCAATTTCTTCCTTTTCCACCTTGCTTTCAAAGGTTGTCGACTGCAGATGAATCAAATGCGCCTATATATATGTAGGAACGTTTTATACAAATGTTGTACATGTATGCTCTCTGCCCATCATAATTATACATGAAACAAAATATACATTTATGCATAATATACACATTTATTTGAAAACGTGTTTGACTAAAATCACTTTAAAATATCAATTTGAATTTATTTAAATTATATCTGCTTCTTTTCCGAATGACAGAACTCGGTCAGGGCTCACGATCCAACTTGCTAACAGCCCAAAAGCTTTTTGGTTTAACGATAAT
>JASEVX010000008.1:19572959-19640365 GCA_031761405.1 Serripes groenlandicus | reverse complement strand
GAAAGGTCTTGCTGTAGGATTGTCAAACATGCGAACTGTTTGGAGAAAAAGGTCTGCTCTGGATTGTGCAACAATGCTACTGTTTGGGAAAAGGGTCTGCTCTAGGATCGTCAACATGCGATCTGTTGGGTGAAAAACGGTTCTGCGTGTATGGATTGTCAACATGCGACCTGTTTGGGAAAAAATGAGTCGATGCTCTAGGATTGTCAACTATGCGACTGAGTTGGGTAAAAAGGTTCTAGCTCTAGTATCAGTCAACATGCGAACTGTTGGGGAAAATAGGTCTGCTCTAGGATCGCTACATTGCGACTGTTTGGAAAAAAGGTCTGGCTCTCGAGATCGTCAACATGCCGACATGTTGGGAAAAGGAGGTCTCTGTGACGTCGTCAACATGCAGACAGTTTGGGGGGATAAAGGCCTTGCCTCTTATATACGATTCGTCAACATGCTACTGTTTGAGGGAAAGGATTTAAATTCACTAAATCAAGCGGTTGATTAACAGGCTGTATACCTGATGGATCTCATTTTGTAAATAGTTGAGGCCGTTTATCCCTTTCCCACCAGACGAATTTTGAAATCAATGATAACAAAGTAGAAAATTTACTCAAACAAGCAACTTCACCTACTAGCGACAACGTTTTCAAACCTTTTTTCTCAGTAATTACTACACATACAGTTTTGATAGACATTTGTCAGTATGTGGGAAAGGGTTATCTTGATCATTAAATTTCAAGAAATCCCTTGCTGTACCTGGGTCCTCGTGCAACGGCGACTCCTTAACCCTTTTTCCACAAATCTGGCAGCAGGCAAACAGACCTTGATTGAGTTGATTGTGACTCTAACGCCGTTTTCAACAATGTTTCTGTCATATCAGGCGGCCCAGTTCACCTACTCTATTAGTATCCTGGATTTCTCACGCCAGTAACCACAGCAACATACTCTCCAAGAAATTGGCTGGCATTTCCACATAGACTGTTAGCCCAATGTGTGAGAAGACGAATGACGCTTGCACAGAGTTACTTATGTCAAACGATCGTAAAGAATGTTGGCCGTGCTGGGATCGAACTCACAACCATTGATTGACAACCCGTGTCACTACCTGACTGAGCTACCGGGGCTCGGCGCATTAACCTTTGAATTACCAAAATTGATAAAAACTGCCTCAATGAGAGTTGTATCATTAAAATAGATTATGAAAAACATTGTGGAAAAAGGAAGAAAGTTGCTCATTTTTCTTTTGTTACAATGTTTCAAAAGTCGTTCTGCCTGCATAGGCGTCAATGTGCGTTCTGTATGAGAGAAAGGTTTAAGGCATTCACCGACATAGGGTTTTGGAGTCAATTAATCGATGTACTCTGAATCATGAGAATGTAATGACTGATTTGGATAAATTGCGTTCGCTTTAAAGACAGAATACTAGTCTATACAAGAGTTGCATCGATTAGATTCAGCAATTGGCGCTGGGAATCAGGCATTTTATGGGCTTAAGAAGTACTGTATTGATTAGAAAAACACGAACACCGCTTTTAAATTTATGACAGAAAATATATGATAACAATAGGTTTTAGTTAAATACGTAGACTTGAAAAAAAAAAAACTTTACCCACCGTCGTTGACCCTCGATTCTCCAGGAAATCTATTGTTAAACATTGTCTGCGCATGAGCTCTTTCTTTTTCCCCTTTATTTACCTTCTTAAATCGTAAATTTTAGCACATTTCCGTCCATTATTCCTTTTATGTCAGGTTGGATTTTTATTGTTTGCCATTTTCGTAATGTAACGGGAACGGGTTATAGTGTATGATCGTATAAATATCACTTATACAGCCCTTGCTGTTGAAGCAGGCGGTTTATAGCGACGTTGGTAGATGTGGTTTAAACCTTTGTGTAAAATTTAGAAACGGTTCATACGTGGTTAAGTGCCTAGGATGGGAGACCCGCGATGGCTTTATCGCCGTACAACCGTTCCAAATGGTGGCAGCGGTGTAGTATATTAAACACACTATGTTTAAATTTACATTCCTACATTATAAACTTACAAACAAAGAATCTCGGTATGGAGACTTATTTATTAACGACTCACGAATGTCATGACGATGATATGAATTCAGGGTAAAGTGTAGATGGTAATGTACTTTTCTACACTCAGTGTTTATCATACAAGATTCGCTTATATTTACGTAATCAGTGATGTAATAACGATAGAATATGATATGGCTGATCGTCAATATTGAAAAAGCAATTGGCAAAATAATGAATGTTCTAACACAATACATAATATAAGCCTGTGTTCTGTGTAAAATTGACGCGGATCCTCATATTATCCAAGCAATTTAAAGGCAGACAAATTGACTGTTCAATCACCATACACGCTGAAAAAATGACATGTAACCTTGGAAATTGATTATTATTTAGTACTTTTTTCATTCTAATAACAATATATGTTTTAAAAGTCGTTTGCTGGCAGAATTTTTAAAGGTCGGTTGTGTTACTTTAAACCTTCGGACAAAAAAAATGGGCAGCAAATACGTATTCATGCAATTCAACTTTCGGTTTATTTCAGGCTAAGTTAATTATTTATGCATTTACCATTTTGATAGTGTCTATTTAAAAGCTTCAGAAACAGCCATAACAAACCCCCACATACCTAGGCGGCTCGGGAACTAACTCTAATACGTAATACGTAGTCCACAGCTAGGTGTCAATTGAACTTTTAATTCGTACATCCTTCACCTCATTGATGTCGAAACACAGATAACAAAGAATAAGGAGATATCTCAATCAGTGTTGTTGTGGCAACACCTTTGAAAAGCTAGCCGTATGAAACCAAACTATTCGCTTGTTGAACTCTGTCAGCGCCAAAGGCATTATTCAGGCTTTTGCAAACAATACCTGATGCAGGCGAGTCAGCGTCGTAACGAGCCTGTTCTCACCTGAAATCAGCGATCTGTTTGCCTTAGGTTATCAAAAAAGTCCAAACAATTTAATTATCATGAGCAATGTAGACGTCCGATTTTGAGCATGGATGAGTCTACTTTAACAAAGAGTTAAACTCTTTTCACAAGCGCCAAAGGCAATAGTAGAGGTTTTTTGCAAACAATACTGTATTCAGGCGAGGTCACTCGTAACAGAGCTGTCTCATCTGAAATCAGCATTGTTTGCCTTCTAGTTATCAAAAATTAATTATATGAATAGATAATGTTGAGACCCCGATTATGAACATGGAAGAGTCTACTTTAAAACAGATTCGGCGCTGAATAGAGTTAATCCAACGGATATAACAGTCAAATCGTAAAAAAAAATGTAAAAAAGAAATGCTTGCTATTATCAGGAAAACCGATATTTGAATTAGCAATAGGTACATTAAGAAAGCTTTGTTTGGTATCAACATTAAGTGATGAAAAGGTTGTTGGCTTTAATAATCAATTAACGTCTGAACCCGTAGTTAGTTCCAAGTCGGAACGTCCAATTTTCGCTCTCCATAATCTATTTCTTTTTTTTAAATATATTAAGTCAAATAGAGCTAATGTGCCTTGTTTTATATTCTTTATTATAATTAATTCTTTCTTTTTATGCCCCCGGAATCACCGATTCGGTGGGCATCTAGTTTTTGGCCTGTTCGCACGTCCTGCACGTCTGCATCGTCCTGTACTGTCCTGTCTGTCTAGTCTGTCTGTCTTTCTGCTACACGAAAAAAATCTTTAACCCTTGACACCTACCTTTGAAACACAAAACAGTACGTGCTACCATATTTCCACATGTGTATTCCTCTGTGACATGGACCTTTCTGTCAGTACCAAATTTTATGACATTGCGACCTTGTACCTTTGACCTAGATGTTGCATTCTCGAAAAAAACTTAACTCTTGTCCATTACTTTTGTAAACCATAAAGGTCACGGCTACCATATTTCACATAGTGTATTCCTTGTGACATGACTCTTCTCTGTCTAGTACCAAAATGGTTTGACACTTGCGACCTTGATCTTTGACCTAGATGTTGCCATTCTCGAAAAAAACTTTAACCTTGGCCATTACTTTTTAACATAACAGGTACGTGCTACCATTGATTTCATCGATTGTGTATATCCTTGTGACATGAACTTTCTGTCTAGTAAACCAACATTCTTGACCTTGCGACACTTGACCTTTGACCTAGATGTTGCCATTCTTCAAAAAAAATAATAACATTGACCACTACTTTTTGACCATAACAGGTTAAGGCTACCATAATTTCACATGTGTATACCTTGTGACATGACCTTTCTGTCAGGTACCAAAGTTTTTTCAACTCTTGCGACCTTAGACCTTTGTACCTAGATGTTGCCATTCTCGATAAAACTTCTAACCTTGGGGACCTACTACTTTTGAACCATAAGGGTTATACGTGGGTCCTATTTTTAAAAACCCCCACCATAATTTATTTACAACCATGTGTAATTTAATTATACTCGGCATTTCTCTTTGTCAATTACTAAGGTATAATTAATGTAAGATGTAATTAACTTTTAGAAACACCCCCTTTTTCACACTCTTTATTGACATGTGTGAGTTTTACAAATTAGATAAGAAAAGACAGAAGGGTGGTATAAATAATTCAATGTTATGTACATTTTAGAGTTAAGCGAAATTCAGACTGTATCTAGTCTAAACAGTAATAATCGTGAACCAATCTACTGAATTGGTTACCTGCACTCATGCAGCTTATAATTTCAATAGGTATATCAAAACAGAGAACCAAAAGTAGGAGGCTTTTAAGAAGGGTGAATGTGCTAGGGTTCCTGACATACTATGATATTACGCATTGGAGGAAAACGACGAAACCACCGCAATTTCGCTAAATGCGACAAATTGATACTACGAGGCCATAGTGGTGGGGAATAACAATGGGGGGCACTTTAGCGGTGGTATAACATCAATATGCTTATCTGTTATTTATTCAAGCAAGCAATTAATTATAATACATATAGAAATAGTAAACCAATTATTCCCATTGTGGGGATTTTTATTGGGCTTTCGGTTTAAATTCTTGAGGCGGGGCGGGGCAGGGGGGCATTCCTTTCCTATGTGATGTAATTGCTGGAACCTGGGAACGAAAATGTGTCGTACGTCTCTGCAGTTCGCCATTTTGATGAAAATAATACTAAGAAAAGTGGGTGTTTAACTCGTGTTGTAAATTTCTAACTCCCTTTACCTTTCATTAATATTTATGCCCATTCAATGTTTTGGGTCTTAAATATCTCACATGGAAACGTTCTCTCTCAATAACATTTAAACTTTACACTGAATCTGAAATGATCATATATGTTATTTGCCTTGATTTCGTTCCAATTTACGCTTCAAACCCTTTTCACATATATACCCTTTCCGAGCCTCTGCTAGCAGGCGAATTTTGAAATTAATTGTCGTCAAATGTGAAATTGCTCTAATAAACAATTGCTCTTTTGTACACGCATAATTTCAAATATTCAAATTATCGTACTATCATTTATAGAGATTTTCTAGTGAATTTGTGACTTAATGATACTCAAAGTTCAAGTCAGGTTAAACATCATTGAAATCATTGTGGCAAAAGTAAAAAGTTGCTCATAATAAGCTAATATTTGCTTTTGCTACAATGAATTTCAACACTTTTTTTCAATTATCTATACTATCATTTATAAAGATATTTTAATATTGTGTATTTTGATCCATTTCAAAGTCGTGCCAGTTTGTTTTATGTGGGAAATGGTTAAAACCCCTTCATCCACTATATGACTTACCGATACAAACCAAAAACGAGATTTCACACTGCGTGTCTGCATAATTTGACAAAAAATTATCATAACATGTGTCTAATACAAATAGTTGATTGTTCTTGGGTAAGTATTTATCTTTAAGTATTATTCTTATGTGTCACTTTTCATGATAAGTTTAATTCTAGATCATCTCATTCACTCAGTAACACCAGATCCGTGCCAGACTTAAATAGTCCTACATAATATTTAAATCGTTCGAAAAACGCATATCTTTATTATCTAATCACAGATTCTAATTCGTCCTAATGTTTGTGGATTTAAATGTACTTTTCTTCTATAATTTTTTTTCATGAGCCAATGAAATATTGCGAGCTTTCATTTGGATGCTCTGCTTTAAACATTCGTCATGTCTAGACAATGCTGGTACATCTAGGTTTTATCAGTGAAATTGTAAAGATAAACCGTGCATTTAATTATAAACCCGTTCTATTAAATTTCAATGCAGCATGAAACGTGTCAGTTTTCGGCACTTAAAACCTTGCTCTTGACAGAAGCAAAATTATTATGTAATTATTAATTTTCTTTCCGCTTCATTATTTCAATTTTATTAACCCTTTTCTCAATTTTAACAAACACTAGTAATCTTTTGCATTCGGCTTTTCGTCTGTGTTATTATTTTAATCGGAGTGCTTACGACGTTTTTCGTACACTGAAGTATATACTTACGGAGCTGACGATACACATTTGAAGCAAGCATAATAGAATAACGATCACTCGAACAAATCGATCACTCGGATACGGGTACAAATAAGCAAAGGAATAAATTTTGGGTGTTTATTTCTGTTTTACAATAACAATCGGCAATGATTGACGGTAATAGCCCTTTTCAATGTGCAGTAAATGGTGTAAGACTTTTGCAACGACTGGTATGTACACCCCTCAAGTTAATCGCTTTCCCACATATAGACCCGCTTTCTGAGGCATTTGCTGTAGACGAATTTTGAAAACATTGTGGTCAAAATGGAGAAATTGCTATTAATGATCGTTTTCTCAATTTGCCACGATGTTTTGAACTATGTCCAATAATTGTACTTGCATTTACAAAAGACCGTTTCAATATATTTGCCTAAAAGCTCTCAAAGGTCGTCTGCTGCGGGTTTGTTGTGTCTGGAAAATGCGACTTTTATCAACCGAGTCACTGAACTATTGTACAGTGTATCTGTAAACAATGACGACACAGACGGCACGGAAACTATCGTACATGTATCTGTAAACAATGAAGGACACAGACGTCTCGGAACTATTGTACATGTATCTGTAAACAATGACGACACAGGGACGTCACGGAACTATTGTACAAGTATCTGTAAACAATGACGACACAGACGTCACGGAACTATGATACATGTATCTGTAAACAATGACGGAACACAGAAGTCACGGAACTAGTGTACATGTATCTGTAAACAATGACGACACAGACGTCACACGGAACCCTTAATTGTACAAGTATCTGTAAACAATGACGACACAGACGTCACGGAACTAGTGTACATGTATCTGTAAACAATGACGACACAGACGTGAGGAATTCGCGTACCGCCTCCGCACAGTCTCACCAGGGCTCGTTCACTGTTCGTCTACGTGTTATTCAGTGCCTACATGTGAGCATTTCACGAGAAAACCAACCTTGTAGACTCTAAGTCAATCATCGACCCGGATCACGCTAAGCATGCCGTGCAGGCTTACCCGGACAGACACTTTCGCCCTCTGTGGATTTTCAGTTTCAGGAATCACTACCTACTATCTATCCCCCTTAGGACGGAATGTGTCGCCGGATCAGTCTGCGCGGACAGCGCAGGGCTGATCTGGTCGATACATTACGCAGATATATTGATATTGAGCCGTCCCGCGAGAAAACCAACCTTTGTAGACTCTAAGTAAATCATCGACCCGGATCAGCCTAAGCATGTCCGCTTTAGGCTAACCTGGACAGACAAAGCTTCGCCTCCTTGGTGATTTTCTGTTTCATGAATCATTACTCTATACCTCTTTGCCCCTCAGACTGAATGTGTCGACACCTGATTGAGGTTTAATGCATTTTCAACCTTTTTTTTCAATCTTCATATCACGGTGCCCAGTTAGCCTACCCATGTGTATCCAGCCTTTTTGTAAAAACCAGCACAGCACACAACAGTCTCTTCAAGCAACTAGCTTCTTTTCCACATAGACTATTAGCCCATTTGTGAAAGACAAATGACGTGGTATCGCATCGACCTTTGTCAAAAAGGAGAGGTTGGCTACGCTGGGGTTCTAACTAACAACCTTAAATTGACAGCTCTACGTCGCTACCGACGGAGTTTACCGGGGCTCGGCATAGATGCACATTATTTGTTCAATAATTTCGCGCAAAGACGCGTATGCAGCAGCATATACATAATTCGGTGACCACCTGCAATAGCTCGTGAACCTATTTCTCAACACTGTTTCAATTCTGTATCAAAAGGAAACTGCTTATTATTCGAATGTTGCAAACTACAGTGACACCTAGTGTATAAAGACCACTGGAGGGGACACAACATCATGGTCTTTGTTCACAGGTGGTCTTTGCATGGTCATATGTGCAGAAAAATGAGTAATTTGGAAACTAAAAGTGTGGTTGCTAAAGGCAGGGAATCGCTTTTCAAAGGTTGTCTTTTTAGTACAGGTTTGCATGTACTAATAGTTCATGTTAACCCTATCCTCATATATAGACGCTTTCTGACGCCTCTGCAGCAGACAGATTTTTGAAAACATAAGTGACAAAAGAAGAAATTGCACAAAACGTGCAATTTCTCCTTTTGACACAATGTTTTCCACTTTTTAGTCATAGGTTATCCTATTCAATTATGGAGATTTTCTATGTTTGACAAAAATACGTTCAAAGTCCGTACTTTACCCTCTTTATATCATGTCAGATAAATGTGAACAATTTTTTTCGAGTCGACAGAATATTTTTGCTTGATAATATTATTGACATATGGATATAATCTTTTGTGTTGTCCTGATAACATTATTGATAATGGGTGATATATAGGGTATATTGACAAGTTAAAGATCAACGACACCTTATGGAAAACTTTAGCACCTTTTCGAATAAATATATCACGAGTGATTATTTCGCGGCTAAGTATATATTATAAATGTTTGTAAACCGTTGAAAGGCATCATGCCTAAACCTGAATTGGTATCGATAGAGAATTTTGCATTTTGGTGCAATAATGATTTAAAAGTCGTCTGTTGCAGATGTGTTGTTCGTTGGAAACTTCGAACCATATTTCACGTGTACATGTAGACGTATGAACTGTATTTATCTGTTAACCCTTTCCCTCATACGACAATTCTGCAGAAGACGACTTTGAACGTATTTTGCCAAAGCATAGAAAATCTCTAATATTGAATGGATAACCTATGACTAAAACTGGAAAACATTGTGGCAAAAGGAGAAAATTGCTCAGTTTGAGCAATTTCTTCTTTTTCTCACTATGTTTTCAAAAAGCCGTCTGCTGCAGAAGGCGTTAGAAAACGTCTATATGAGGGAAAGGGTTAACCCCCCCTTTCCTACATGAAACAAACCTTTAGATGACAAACATTTGAAACTGTCTTAACTCTCTCTATAATGAATGTACAAATTGAATAGAGTTGAAAATATTCTGTAATGTTTTTAAAAGTCGATATTGTCTGAAATTTCGAATAGGGTTAACTTATATATTGCTAGCAGTGTGAAGATTGCTACTAGCAGTGTAAATGAATGCTCGCTTAAGGGCTACAGAGACTGCTAGCAGAGTGAGAAAATGTTCGCTTACTGACCAGAAAAAGATAACTTTACTGTTGAAGATATTGTTAACACGTCAATGTTGTTCAATATATCGAGGGCTTGGCGTGAAACGGTTGTAACTAAAAACCTATTTTGAAAACCCTGGTTGAGGGGCAATTTTGACCCCTTTGTAAACAATGCAAATGTAGATGCCATTGCTCAGAACGAGCAATGTCACCTTAATTTCCATTGTTAACCTAGAAAAATGATTTAACGCTTTTATTGCGAGGTGATTAACCTTGGTAACAAAATACCAATTTTAGTTACAACCGTTTTACGCCAAGCCCTCGATATGTTTCATGTATGTGCATTAATAATAGAGCATGGGAAATGCAGATGCAAATACGATAAATACGATAAACTACCAGTAAACTACGTCAAATACGATAAATACGATAAACTACCAGTAAACTACGTCAAATGCTATAAACGGGCGAATTGATAACACATTAAAGCCAACAGACCGTAACGCTATCTGCTTGTTGTTTTTTCTGACTGCAATGACTGTCGATGCACTTGTATTCAACAACTTTTGATTGATTGATTGAATGATTGATCGATTAATTGATCGATTTCTTGCGGGTTTAACGCCGCTTTCAACACTTTTTAAATTATATCACGATGTTTTCCGGGAAAGTTACCAGTATTACTGGTCCATTTATCCTGACACCAGTCAGTAAGTCGTAACGTTAACCCCGCAACTATGAGCGCCACCTAGGACAGCCGTTAAAACCAGTTTTAAAATCCCAGACAACTTTTGAATAAAGAGTTGTGCGAATACGATACATTACGTATTTAACACCCTTCCAAATCTGCAGCAGACGACATCGAAACTGTTTATAAATAATTTTGATTATTTAGTAGAGTTGAAAACATTCAAAATGAATTCAATATCTATCCTTTTACCAAAATGATTTAAAAAGCCATCTGCTTCATAGTCCTACGATTACATCTGCATATGGATAGGAGTTACATTTATCCAACATAAGTTGTAGTTGTCAAGCTTTCACTTCTTGCATTCAAACATATTTATTCAAGTTACAGAATAGCAAAATTCAAAACGTGTCACAATCGAAGTATAACATTGGTGAATTAGTACTGAATAATACATATCGGTAATATGTTGATAAGTGAACATGAGCCGTTCCACGAGAAAACAAACATTATTGACTCTGCGTAATGTATCGACCCATATCAGCCTGCGCAGTCCGCGCAGGCTAATCCGGGCCGACACATTCCGTCTCAGGGGTATAGAGGTATAGAGTAATGATTCTTGAAACAGAAAATCCACAGGAGGCGACAAAGGTCTGTCCGGTTTAGCCTTCGTGGCATGCTTATGCTGATCCGAGTCGATACTTTACGCAAAGTCAATAATGTTGGTTTTCTCACGGAACGGCTCATACGTAAACGTGCTATCTGTTCGTTATCTGCACAGTTTTCAAAGTGGCCACAGACGCTTGCAGAATGCGTTACGCATATTCTTCATTTGGAGTACATTAACCCGTTCCCAAAATTCCAAAAGCAACAACTCTGAAGCAGACGACTTTGAAATTATCTAGGCAAAAATGTAGATCTCTATAACTCTATGTGTATGTTGATTAAAGAAATGTTGAACATATTGATACAAAATTCGTCTGTTCGTTTCAGATGCGTCAAAAGCGTCTGTATAACTGGATTGATACCATATCGAGGGCTTGGCGTGAAATAGTTGTAACTTAAAACCTATTTTGAAAACCCTGGTTTAGGGGCAATTTTGACCCTTTTGTAAACAATGCAAATTTAGGTGCCATTGCTCAGAAGGAGCAATGGCACCTAAATTTCCATTGTTTACCAAGACAAATGATTTAACGCTTATGCAGACCTTATGGCGAGGTATTTAACCTTGGTTACAACCGTTTCACGCCAATCCTTCGATATGTGTTTTTTTTTCCTGGAGTACGAACCATATAGGTGTAACACCGCAACTGAATGCATTCCGACCGGGTCGTAGTATCCGAAAAATAGTCCCTTTTGAAATGTTGTATTAGCGCTTCTCCTGCACTGATAAGAGGAGTCAGAGAAGTATAACTTTTGTATTTGCTCCCATCTTTAGCAATCCTATCAGGGGCGTAGCTTGGCAATACTCAATGTGTAGGCCGTCTCGTTAGAAAATCAACATTGTCGACTCTGCGTAAAGTATCGACCCGGATCAGCCTAAGCATGCCACACAAGCCTACCCGGATATACACTTTTCGCCTCATGTGGATGTTCTGTTTCAGGAATCACTACTCTATCTATCCCCCCTTAGACGGAATGTGTCGGCCCGATCAGTCTGCGCGGATAGCGCAGGCTGATCTGGTCGATACATTACGCAGATGTGTATCGCCGCAGCTGCCTGTATCATTTATGGGCATTTATTTGTATATATTGCATGACTTTTTTGTACTGCGGCATGCTTAGATGGTTGAGGTCAATGCAGTTCGGAGAATTCTTCCAACCAGAACATTTCGCTGTTGATGTGTACGACTGTGATCTGTTTGTATGACTTTGTTTTGCTAATGTTTGAGACAGTGAATGAACTATTCAAAACAAGAGCAAAAAAAACCAAAAAACATTACATTCTGGTTAAAGATCAGCAGAGGTAATAAAACACACGTTTTCAATCTATATTCTATTGCTCTTAAAGTCACATATATCACTCCATATAGCCTGCATAACGTTTTCTGTTTTAATTATAGCCACACGGTCTATACAATAATTAATAGGTATTCATTGTATGTCATAAATAAATCTATTTGCTTTCTTCTCTTTTATCAGGGTCAAGCCAAGGTCAGTTATTTGTCCTGACCAGTCCACTGATGTTAACTGATAACGCTTTATTTTAAAGAGATTACTTTTGACGCCTCTTATTGGCAGACATTGGGAGTATCGAGGAAAAAATAAAAACATTCCATATGAGTATTTTTACACTCCACCCACACTATTTTACCCGTTTACAAAACGTGTAATTTCTCCTTTTGCCACAATGTTTTCCACGTTTTGTCATAGGTTATCCATTCAATTATGGAGATTTTCTGTGTTTTGACAAAATACGTTCAAAGTCGTCTGCTGCAGAATTGTCGTATGAGGGGAAGGGTTAAGCCTGACTCGCTGTTGTCAGCATACACGGACAGTACTGGTAAAAAAACGCCGTGATATAACCACAGGGACTTGCTCCTCTAAAAATAGATATGATCTACTCTATGCATAGAGTAGATCATATCTGTTTTTAGAGGAGTAAGTCCCTGTGGTTATATCACGGCGTTTGTTACCAGTACTGTCCGTGTGATATATAGAGAATAACTAACTGCATGTTTTTGATATAGAATTTATGTCACAAGGGAAAAAAGGGGTAATTTGGTTAAAATCACGAAACCGTAGGTGAGTGATTTTACACCAAATTACCCCTTTTTTCGAGTGACATAAATTCTATATCAAAAACATGCAGTTAGTTATTCTATTTATTATAAATCTGGAATAAATCTCTCCTTTATGTTAAAGAAACATATAAAAAATCAAAGTACTGAAGTACTGGTAACGAATTATTTTGAACATTTGTAAAATCTAATTTATGAATGCAATTGATCATGCTATTGCACAATTTAGTCTATTTTATTATTATTAATATTTTTGTCCAGAGATTTCTTTTTATCAGTTGACAGTTTTAGTAAATGTAGCATTTCAACGGCGATGCGAGCGTTTAACATGCACACTAACTCTTTCACTGAGCTCTGCGTAAAGTCTGTCAAAACACCCATGGCATATTTGTGAGATTTACATTGTTAGTTCGATTTGTTTTCGTCACCAGGGGCGGATCCAGGATTTCGGCTTATATTATAACTATGTTTCATGTGAGTGAATTAATTATTATAAATCTATAATGTTTAACAAATCGCATAAAATAAGAATTAAAAAAAAAAAAAAAAACAGTTCCTATAAGAACTCGAACTCGCGTCCATAAGTAGTCCATGATTAGTAGTTCTACACGCTCTTCATTGCACCACGGTACTTTGATACAACTTTGAGCGTTACGTTCGTATATATATTAAGCTAACTGAATGCGCGCGTATGTAAACCATGATCTATAATTAGAAAGCGTCTTTGATCATCGTTATCATGTTGGAAAAAGGAGAAACAACGGCGATGCGAGCGTTTAAAATGCACACTGACTATTTCACTGAGCTCTGCGTAGTGGCATATTTGTGAGATTAACATTGTTCTATACAGCGTGGGGTCGACTTCTAGTGAATGGGCATACGACTAAAATTCATACTCGTGGCTTATACGTACCTGCCGACAAATGAAATATATATATGCGCGTACTGTTAATTTGATATTTTCTAGAAAATTGATTATCAGTATAATTATGACTTCACTGTATTGAAATAACACGTAGAAGTCATTTTAATATCGAAAAAATACTAGGACTATTTAAGTGCAGCGAATGTGTATTCTAAGCGGAAGTGTAGTTTAACCGTGACTTCCGGAAAGAAAAACGATCGCGTTAACTGTATTATTTTTTGAGAAAAAATAATTCGTTAAAAATGACTTGGCCTTAGGCGTATGCATGTTACGTAACCAATGACTGCATCATTTTAAGACGTTCCATGGCTGTTCCATTAATGTTTACGCCGCACGTTTAAATCAATGTTTTATGTCATTCTTTATATTTTCTTTTGTAAGTTTCTTAAGATGTCTCTTAGGATGACATCTTAAAACATAATTGAAACACATTTTTATCTTATTTTCACTTTAATAATGATCATAAATCATACTATCAACATTTTAAGTAAACATAAAAAAAGTAGTTCCGTCAAAAATGATATCATCACTAGTGAACAAAAAATCTAAAAGTGTTATCGTCCCAGTGTTAGTTATCATTTTTTTAAAAATTGATATTGATTTTATGTCACTTAAATTTCAATGCAAAATTTGGATAGGTATGTAATAAAACTAAATCATTGGTGAAAGCGGCGTAATCCACCAACTACTCAATCATTAAATTAAACACCCGACTCAAAGTATGAAGAATTATGTAAGGCGGTTAGGTGAGAGAACACAAAATATACCCCTTCTTTATTGTAACGAAGATATACCGAGGGCTTGGCGTGAAACGGTTGAAACTAAAAACTTTTGAAAACCCTTGTTTGGGGGCAGTTTTGACCCATTTGTAAAAAATGAAAATTTAGGTGCCATTGCCCAGAACGAGCAGTGGCACCTAATTTTCCATTGTTTACAATGACAAACGATTTAAAGCTTATAAAGACTTGATGGTGAGGTGATTAACCTTGGTAAAAAAAATACCAATTCTAGTACACACATTGAATTTGTCACAATGTATCGGTAAAATGATTCAACTGAACTGGAATGCAAGGAGGAGCGTCAGGAGAAAAAGGCTCTTATTGCAGTCATGTATGCGTCTATTAGTGGAAAGAGGTACAATATGGCAATTTTGAAGAGTGTAAGTTCATATCGTCCTGTCCATCTTGTCTGTCTGGTCAGAATCTACACAATCTTACTCAAGCATAAATAAGCAATGTGCGAACAGTGTATATCTGTATTAGACTGTTTGGATAATCAGGCTAACGTTTATCCCTACTGAACGCAGAAGCCAACTAGTTCCTTTTCCCAAGTACGTGCTCAGTTTGGCATAACATACAGAGACATGCGATTGGAATATCACGGGCAACAATTCCAGTAGTTTCACTGGATGTTACCAATACGATTAATTTTACTATCCTCTACTGTTGCAGGCTTACGTGAATACTCACTATTACCGTGCAATTCTGAAGCAATATCTGACTTTCCTCTCACGCGTTTCAATCATTCTGGAAGAATTTTTCACATTTTTACAAGAATAATGAAACGGTTTCACATTTTTACAAGAACTATGAAGCCGTTTTTATTATTTTAACAAGAACCATGAATGCGACTCCACAGTTATACAAGACCTATGATAGCGTCTTCACATTTTTACAAGAACTATGAAAGCGCATTCATATTTTTACAAAATCTATGAAAGCGCCTTCACATTTTAACAAGAGCTATGAAAACGTCTTCATCTTTTTACAAGAACTATGAAAACGTCTTCACATTTTTACAAGAACTATGAAAACGTCTTCACTTTTTACATAGACATAGATAAAGACATCTGTAATTCTAGTACATGAACCATGAACAGAAAAACTAATACTTTCCTACCTGATAACTGCCTTATTCCTAATCATTTTAAAAAATGACTTACAGCAGATTTATCGATCCAACTATGTTGATCCTATCAATGTTACGTCAGTATATATGTACGATGTGTCTCGTGATTATGGGTTCTTGTCGCACCGGTGCACAATGACGACTCGGTTCACTTCTTTCGCGCAGTCTAATCCTAGTATTCACGTCTAGTCCCTACATGAACTATAGATTTAGCTATGTCTTATGACATAAAACATACAAGGGTAGCCTTATTAGTATAAGACCTATACATCTTTAAATCACACAGCAACCAGGACAGCAAAATGCACCATTTAACCTGACGCGGATCATATGTAAAACGAGAGGTTTATCGTTCGATTACAACGTGTCATAACGTCATCATAAAATATACCCTATCGAGGGCTTGGCGTGAAACACCTATTTTGAAAACCCTGGTATAAGGGCAATTTTGACCCCTTTGTAAACAATGCAAATGTTGGTGCCATTGCTCAGAACGAGCAATGGCACCTAAATTTCCATTGTTTACCAAGAAAATGATTAAACGCTTATAAAGACCTTTATGGCGAGGTGATTAACCTTGGTAAAAAAATACCAATTTTAGTTACAACCGTTTCACGCCAAGCCCTCGCTATCATCGTAATGTTAATATGGGCTTTCTTTCACACATACAACACATCTGAAGCAGACGCATATTGAAATATAAAGTCAAATATAGTCTGCTGCAGATGCGTCAAAATTCGTCTGCAGGTGGTTAAGGATTCATTACGTTACAGATTCAATGGTATACGGAGGTATTTGATTGGACTGCAGCACGAGGTTAGTCTAATCAAGATCCGTTTTCGCTTTTTATTTTCAAACTATCAGACAGGTTCTTTTCTGGTGTCGCTGTTTAATACATTATATACCATCAACATAATTAATTGAAAGACGTATTTGTGGCTTTCAATATACGAAAATGAATACAATACTTACATTGAAGAACACATTAACTGACGAATGCCACGTTCGAGTTTTCTATAGCGGATGAATTTTAAACATAAAAAATATATTGTAGGAAAAGCAGGAGCATACCCCACATGAGGAACAATACCTCCCACACAATTAATCCTCAAAATATTATGTCTTAACATGTAAACAATTAACCAGTCGTTGTTCGTTACGTGTGAAAATCCCCAAAGAACTTCGTTACAAACATGACCGCCTCAGTGATGTATTGTTAGAGCGTCCGTCTCCATATATAATCTTTATTTCCTCCAATATTGAAGATTACAAGAATACGCAATACTTATAATTACTACTGATTGTTCTGGTGTCAGGATAAATGGATCAGTTGTACTGGTAACCAGGAAACGTCGTTATATAACTGAACCACTATTGAAAGCGGCGCGATAAAACCCATACTAACGAACTATGAGCCTGTCACAGGAAAACAAGCTAGAAAAAACGAGTCTCACCCAGCGACTCTGGGGTCTTAAAGACAATTCGCTTTACCATAATTTAAAAACATACATGCGTAAAACTAGTGGTGATACACTTGTTTTGTTTTTCCAATACGTGAATTTAGTTATGTACATGTATATCATATATGAGCCGATTCGCGAGGTAAATAGCATTGTGGACTCTGCGTAAAGTATCGACCCGGATCAGCTTAAGCATGCTGCACAGGTCTACCCGGACAGACACTTTTTCGCCTCCTATGGAGTTTCTGTTTCAGGAATCATTACTCCATACCTCCATCCCACTGTGACGGAATGTATCATCCCGGATCAGTCTGCGCAGAATGCGCAAGCTGATTTGGGTCGATACATTACGCAGATGCAATAATGTTGGTGTTCTCGAGGGATGGCTGATATGTGGAGGGCACTTGTTTGCATTTGTAGGCCAAACTACAGATCATTTCACGAATTATCGATCAAACCCAAACGCAATAGAGTTAACCGTCTTTGACAGAGATCTTCGATTTAACTCTCGAATGGAAGACACCATTTATATAAGCAAATATATTATTTGATGATACGATTTTAAGATACTAGGCATATTCTTATGATGTATTAACAAGTATGCAGAATGATTTATACTAATGCACTAACAGTGCAGACAGCTATGGGCTCAGTGCAAATCACGAATGCCACTTGAACATTTACTTACCTATCATTTATTCATTGCATTTATGAACAGTGATGCGCTCTGTGTACGCAGTCAGTGATATTGGTTTAAATTTAATATGCTACTAATCGCTTTACCTTTTTAAGGCAAACCCGTGAATATGATGTAATATTTTTAGTCTGCTTAACCCTTTATCAAATAGACCAAATCTACAGCAGATCTCGTTGAAAATGTCTATGCAAACATATCGATATTGTGGAAAAAGTCGAACTTATACATAATTATTATTCTGTTGAAGATTAATCAAAAACTGTCTAATTACAAATATACGATGTTTTGAGATATCGTATAAAGCATGACTCTGACAGATCAAATTAAGAAGAATAGTTACACAATTATTCGTGAACAAATTGAAATAACCTAGAAATGGAGGCCTTGTTCATATAGATCTATCAACCTTTCAATAATGATTATACAATTTTATGTTCATTAAGATTTTACAAGTATTCAATCTTTGTTTTCTTTACATGAGCCGTTCCTCGAGAAATATACACTATGGCCTCTGCGTAATGTATCGACCCAGATCATCCTGCACAGTCCATGCGGACTGATCCGGGCCGACACATTCCGTCGCAGGGGGATAGAGGTATAGAATAATGATTCCTGAAACAGAAAATACATAGGAGACGAAAAGTGTATATCCTGGTAAGCCTGCACGGCATGTTTAGGCTGATCAGGGTCGATACTTTACGCAGAGTCCACCATATTGGTTTTCTCGCGGGACGGCTCATATTGTGTACGCCCAACCGCCTTTAACCCTTTCCCTCATATAGACGCTTTCTGACGCCTCTGCAGCAGACGGCTTATTGAAAACATAGTGACAAAAGAAGAAATTGCACAAAACGTGCAATTACTCCTTTTGCCACAGTGTTTTCCACTTTTAGGTTATCCATTCAATTATAGAGATTTTCTATTTTTTGACAAAATATGTTTCAAGTCGTCTTCTGCAGAATTGTCGTATGAGGGAAAGGGTTAACAGAAGTTCAGTCATAAGACTGTGATTCCTCAGTAATGGCCAGTACTGCGTGTAACCTTATTCTGGCACCGGCTCATGGGTGGTAATGCTATTTTTACAACACTGGGTTCCAAGGACGGAAGCCACGACTACCATACGTCCATCTGCATACAGTGGAGAGACGGTTCTAGAGCTATAATAAAGATTAACTGAATCCGAAAATCGAATATTCATACATAATACATTCCTTGAATAAGATTACAACTCGCTGTTCACGTGACATGCCCTTGAAACATTGATTCAATAGGAGCCAAGATAAGTCAGTGATAACATTATATAATAATATGTATGAACTGATCATTAATACAAATGTTTACAAAGCTTTATAAATATGCAATAGTTTTACTTAATTCGTTTATCGAAAAACAGCTAAGAAAAGGGTAGTTTATATTGCTGTTTTATTGATTTGCAGAAATATTTTGACAGTAACATATTTATAACTTAATTCGGTAGAAGGGTTTAACTTCGAACAACTAGCTATATATTTATTTGTATTTTCTGATGATTCTGTATTGATTTCCGAGTCACCAGAAAGACTTCAAAAGATGGTGGGTTCGTTTAAAACATACTGCGACAAGTGGCAACTGTTTATGTCGAGAAGACAAAGGTAGTTGTATTTAAAAAGGGTGGACAACATAGAAATTTAGGTGTCTTCCTGAAACCCCCACTTTTCAAATTTTGATAAAAAAAAAAGTGGGTGTTTCAGGAATTTTGCTTTTTCCAATTAACACCTTCCTACGGCCTTAGGTCAAATTATAGCTATAGTCTGTTTCTTAGGATGATTTAATAAAACAAGACAAGTTTTTTTATACATTTATATCATCTTTTTTTGGATAATTTAATGGATTTTATTTAATATTATAATGTTAACTTATAAAAATCTTCTTTTTTTACATTAAAACAGGCAATATTATAATTGAACATAAAATATTTTTTGAGACTTCACTCTAATAAAGCAAATAATTGCACTTTATCTACACTGCTTTACTATATGCAAGATGACAGTAAGTCGAATAAAACTACAAACTGGATAAGTAAAGTACGTAATTTGTTAAACACAATTGTTTTTTCCCAGGTATGGCTTTTCCCAGAATCAGTATTTATTAAGGGATTTATTCCCATACTTCGTCAAAGGCTAGTTGACCTGTTCGTGAATGAATGGCATCAATATCTAAATAGTAGATCATCCTTGTATATGTATAAAGAGTATAAAATCAACATTAAAACTTCTTTTTACTTACAAAAAATGGAAATAGTATATTTTAGAAATATCATTGCAAAAATTAGATTATCCTCTCATGATCTAAATATAGAACAAGGACATAGACATATAGGTGTGACAGGAAATGTACACTGTGCCCTCTCAACGAAATTGAAGATGAATTTCACTTCATACTTATTTGCCCACATTACGAATTATTAAGGAAAAAGTACAGAAAGCAATTTTATTTTAGACAACCAAGTGTGCATAAATATTAAAAACGTTTGAATTGTAATAATGTTTCAGTTTTAAACAATTTGGCTAAGTTTTGCATTAAGTCTTTTGAACTTAAAAATGAAATAGATTTCTTTTCTTTCACATTTATTCATAGAATATATTATATGGTTTTTTTCTCTTTTCTTTGTGTTTATTTAATTCTTTCTTTTTCTTTTTTCTTTTTTGTTATTTTTTGTTTTTTGTTATTTTTTGTTGTATACTTTTGTTTGTAAACGCATGTAACTATGAAATGACGAGGAACACTTGATTTTCAAGTATAATAATAATAATAAAAAAATATAAAGTACAACCATTATGTGGGAAAAGATGTTATAGATGAAAAGAGGGAAACAACACAGTTGAAAACAGAGTGAACGAAATATGTCTGCTGCAGATTCGCATCTAGTATACGCGAACGATCATTGATTTATGTTGAAGAAATTGTGGCAAAATGAGAACTTTATCACAACGAGCAATTTCTCATTTTTCCACAAGATTTCAAAAGCCGTCTTCTGCATATGTGTCAAAACGCATCTGCAATTAGGAAAGGGTTACATCATTTGATAACAGATTGTGTTCTACATGTAGGCTACGTCGCTCTAGTTTCATACATATGTTTATGTCCTCATTTAACTAATGACGAGAGTCAGGAAATTTTTGATAACGCCCGTCAAGGCGTTTGATATGGACATGATAAAGAGACGTTAATCTGAAACGAACGTGCCTTTGTTTTTGCAATGTGACATTGGCCTTGTCGTTAAATAGGGAATAGAAAGAAACATCGCCATTTGTTTTTACAGGTTGAACATTACTGTATGCATGCCATAACAATCCGAATTCATCATATACGTAAAATTCTCACATTGCATTTCTCTGTTTACCTTATCACCGCAATAGCCTTAATGAACACTATCGTCGTTATATCGGCTTTGCAGGAATTTCGACAAAATATGCGAACTTTATCGATCGCGATCGAACTTCACATTCGCACGGTATAATCAATGCTCTACATCGCTCGATATAGTTTTCTTAACCCTTTTCCCATACATCGACGTTTTTATGAATCTCCTTTGTAAAGCATTGTCTCAAACGACGAAATTGCTTATAATTTTGTCGATATGTTAACAAGGTTATTCTAAAATAATTTAAATTACTTTTATTTATCCATACTTTCCATACTTGGCCTGTGGAATCCGCTGTGGTCGAGTGGTTAGCGTCGGGTGTCCCGGGTGTCCCGGGTTCGATCCCCAGTCGCGGCACTACGGTCATGGTGGAGTGCCCTTGGGCAAGGCACATTTTCTAGCCTAGTACTGGTTTGTTTACCCAGGGATCATGAATAATTAAATTTAATTGCGCGCTAAATGACCTTAGCTGTCGATGCGCCATAAAACAATATACATTCATTCATTCCATACTTGGCCTGTACGTTTTCAAAGTTCGTTCTCTGCCTATCTTTTATATGTGGAAAAGAGTGAAACGTGTCAACGAGAAGATGCTGCCCGTAGGGTACTTGTGATCTTCTCGGACAAAATTGAACTACGCATATACATGTATGTGCATCTCTAACACTTGCCCGTAGATTGATTTTTATTTCATTCTCTCCAATCATATATATGGGGTAAGTTCACCTACCCGGTTGCTTCTCGACTATCTCACACCATTAGTCTACGGAACGGTATTTCCAAGCAACTAACAGATTTTCAACATCAAGCAAATTGGAGAAAGACGATTTCCGTTTTAACAGAAGTCGAAACGTGTATTGGCCGAGCGTGTTTCTGTAGAAAGACTTAGTGGTGTCTCTTTCTAGAACGCTGGTCTGTATTATAGGTTATTGACCCTGTACTGTGAAATCATCGTTGGACCGAGTTCTTTGGTTGGCGTTGCCGAGCTTGCGAGGCTACGTTCGCCAAAGAACGAGGTCCAACGATGATTTCACAGTACAGGGTCAATAACCTTTTTATTGCATACTTTCATATTGTAAACTATTTGCTTTACGTTGTGGAGGTTTTTTTTATTATCTAGAATTGATAAATCTGCTTCCGAATTAAAAACAAACTGTTTGTTTACATAAGTAGTAATTTTTGTGCAAATGCCGTTTGAAATATAACGGTGACGTAACTTTTTTTAAATGACGTCATGCACGTGCATAACCAACATTTTAGATGCGCGTTTTAGACTGTTTTCATGTCAAAAACGTACTGTTAGCATGAGACAGTAAGAAATTGTTCATGATCAATATATGAGAATTTAACATTACAAAGTCTCGTGAGGTTTAACAATGATATTTAGTTCAGCTATGTTTGTTTATATAACAAAAGTAGTCCCTAGCATGTTAATTATGCAGAATTTTCGCACGTCCTTATCTACGGTCATGATCACTCCTTGACAGCGGTCATGATCGAAAAATCATGACCACTTTCTTCAATGCAAAGTGAACGGGACAATATGAAAGTATGCAATAAGTAGACTTACTTTACTAAAAGTACTTGGATTGATTGTTTTGTGTTTAACGCCGCTTTCAGCAATTTCCAGTTATATCACGGCGTTTCCTTGGCAAGTTACAGGTACATCAGTCCAACAATTAATCCTGACACCAGCAAGTCAGTCGTAATGCCAACACCGCAACCCTGAGCACCAAGCAGGGCAGCTATTACTACCTCTTTTTAGGTATTTGGTGTGATCCAACCAAATAACGAACCCGCGACCTTCCACACCCGACGCGGACGCTCTACATACAAGGATTTGAACAGCATCGACTATTACAGCATCACTAGCGGCACAGACTTTGCAAACATGTTTCCCGCAACCAAAGTGTTCGACAAAACTATGCACGTGGTTTGGTTTAGAAATGAAATGATAAATTAAAGGTATTATGGGAATAAATTGACCGCGGACCCCCGAGAATACATAATTCCGTTTACTGCGCTTGAATACTTAGAAGACACGGTTCTTTTGTGAATGTTCGTGGGTTGCTTTTACGTAGAGAATCCGGGTAATAAACAATATTTTATTCACATGAATTGTACGAATTTACATTTATGCCTTTCCCACATAGAGCACATCTGCAGACGACTTTGACATAATCTAGCCCAAAAACACAGAAATCACTCAAAATGAAGGTACAATCACTGACAAAGGGTTGAAAACATTATGGCAAAAGGAGAAATCGCTCGTTTTGAGCAATTGCTCCTTTTGTCAGAATGTTTTCAAAAGTCGTGAGAAAGGGTTAATATATACCTAGGAACTTGATGATTATAGGCCTCCAACTTCGATACTTATGGATCGTGGAGGTTAAGTAAAGTATTGACAATTTACAATTCAATACGAGATATGTGCATGTACAAATAGACTAAATATAAGGAGATAATTGGTGTACGCTACTTGAGGCGCGTCAAAAGAAAATGTACATTCAGGCGTTAATCCCGATTAATCAGCGAAACCGTTCAGTCTGATCACGATCTTCACTATCCATTATCCATTCATATACTGAAATAATTACAGAACGGTTAAGACCAGGACCAGTCTATACATCAATGCAATTTGATCGAAATACCGTCCGAAAGTCGGATTGTCTCTGCCGTGTCTCCTTTTCATTTAATGAACAAGCTTCCGTAATTGGAATACAAATTATGGGCCTTGGGTACAAGAACGCAGACATTCGGAGGTGTTACCATTGATATTGCATACCTGTACAATGCTTTCGTTGTATAGGTACATAATAGAAAAGTAATTAAAGTGTTTGCCTATAATAGGCTTATTTGACACGTTTAATTCCTCAATCGTGACCGTATTGCCAAACAGCAAACTAGCAGATATTCGATACAATAGAGCCGTCTCGCGAGAAAACCAACATAATGGCTTCTTCGTTATGTATCGGACCAGATCAGCATGCGCTGTCCGCGCAGACTGATCCGGGCCGACACATTCCGTCTCAGGGGGATATAGGTATAGCGGAATGATTCCTGAAACAGAAAATCCACATGAGGCGAAAAGTGTATGTCCGGGTAAGCCTGCGCTGCATGTTTAGCCCGATACGGGTCGATACTTTACGCAGAGTCCACAATGTTGGTTTTCTGGCGGGACGGTTCAATCATCTAACTACCTTGTGGTTCACCAACCGGTTATATCAAAATGGAACCAACTGTCGACACTGGTATTCGAACCTTCGACCTCCCACGCCCGAAGCTGATGCCTTAAAAACTGAGCTTTCGAGAACGGATTATGTAACGTGTGTACGACTTGGGGAGGGTAAAATAGAGACACTTATCATAATTCATGAAGGCACAGGCTGAAGTAGATAGTAGCTCTTCCCAAGTCCTCGTATGTCAGTTTTCATGAGCCGTGACGCAAAATGAATCTACGGTATATGTATGGTATGTTTGTTTTACCTTTTATCAAGGACAGTTTTGTGATAATTCAGCAGTTTTTACTCTTGCTTTTTTACACCATAATCAGTTTTTAAACTTCTCGGTTGTGTAATGGTAGAGAGTCCGCCTCGGTGCGGGAGGTCTAGTTTCTAATTTAACGTTGCTCCGTGAAAACCATCCTTGACTAAATTATTACACTTATGCCCAATGATCTGCCTCTTTATCTATGCGAACTTTTCCACTTTTCCAAATAGATACTGCTTTACAGAAGTTTGTTGAAAACCTTCTATCCAATATAAACGAAAAAGTGAAGAGTCAGATCAGACTGTGCGGATGCGCTGGCCGATATTGATCTTCACTGGCCGCCTAATTATTAAGGTTGGTTTTGGCACAGCACCGCTATGAATAATTTCCTAAAATGAAAATTTCAAAACAAATAATGCAAATAAAGTCAAACCTGTGCTAAAGACCATCCTGGAATAGCAATTTCCTGTCTATACCGACCATATGTTTAGTTACCCAAAGACACAAGTTCGAAAAAAAACTGAACAAGGTTAATTAAAGGTTGTACATTTTATTTAAAAACAAACAGCGCTTTCTGTTGTAGATCATAACCCTACATGTAAAATGTCACGTATATTTGAGTAGACTGGTTTTTAACGCCTCTCTGTCAATACTACAAATTGGATAGCCTTTGAAATCAGGGATCGTATTTAATCTTAGTTAATCCTTACATGTAGTTGTTTAATGTGATATAGGGGACTTAACGCCATTTTCAACGGTAATTCAGTCATATCACTTCTAACGAAGACTTATTTTATGATCTCTGAGTGACAAAAATGTACTAGGTTATATAAGTTGCATTGCCTAAAGGCAGTGCACTTTGCCCGGGGCTCGAACTCATATCCTTGAGTGTACTGGATAACTGTAACGTAAATCATCAAACTTGACTTATAATAAATATGTTCATAATAAAGTTTTCCTGACATAGGATCATTAGATGAGAAAGTGAAAGATGCAAGCAGAGATTAAACCGCACGAATGGGAAGGCTGATTTTAGCCTACATTGTTCGCAAACATTGTTTAACCCTTTCCCTCATACAACAAATCTGCAGCAGACGACTTTGAAAACATACCCGAAAAGAATTGGAAACTCCCTTTAAATGAAAGTACAATACTTGACTAGGGTTGAAAAATTGGTGACAAAAAGGAGAAATTGCTCGTTTTGAGCAATTTCTTATTTTGTCGATATGTTTTCAAAAAGCCGTCTCCTGCAGAGGTGTCAGAAAGCGTCTATATGTGGGAATGGGTTAAAGTTGACAAATCAGTACAAGATAATGTTGTTAGATCATACTAGCTATTTCCGCTATTATCTGAATAATGCACCTATGGCACAATGCTCATCATGAGATAAAGAGGGGACACGAGCCACGTCTACCGAGTTGAGGTCTGAATGAATATGCGTACAGTGAAGATCCAGAACAGACCCATCAGATATATCAATCTCATTGTGGAGATTATATGATTGGTTAAGGTTTCAACAATTGTTCAGTCATATTGCGGAGGCCAATTCACCTACTCGTGTGTTTTCTGGCTTTCTCGATCCATTCCTCCACACAACCATCTTTCCAAGCAACTGTCTGCTTTTCCAAATAGACTGTTAGCCTATTGATGGAAGCCGAATGACGCTTGTTACAGTAGCTTTTGTCAAACGTCGGTAAGAATGTTGGCCGAGCTGGGGTTAGAACTCACAACCCCTGGATTGACAGCTCGCGTCGCTACCGACTGAGCTACCGGGGTTCGGCTACTCTCCGTGTACATGAGTTCGAGTCATTCATGCATCTTGTGACAAAGACTATAAAACTGTAGAACTAGTAGTCCGTTATTTGACCCCGTTAATAGGAAAAGTCAATACAGATCGTCAGACATGACTTAACACAGTGGAAAGAGGTCAATGAACTACATGCTGAATACAATGGTGTCAATGTACAAACATCACAGAAACACAAAGGGACCGGTCTAGTTGGGTCTTAACGCCGTTTTCAACTGTCATCAACTCTTCCATTGCCGAATTTCACAAAGTCGACTCTTCCATGTTTAAAGTTGGACCATTCCATTTTTCTTCCAACATTTAAGTTGGTCAAATTTAATATGTAAGTGGCAAACAATGTAGATTTAGATGGACAGCTCGTTACGGGCTTTCTAACGAGCTTTCTAACCGAATCTGTATTGTTTGTAAAAGCCTTAATTGCCTTTAACAGCGAAATAGTTAATGTTATCTCACAACGAAAGATTACTCTTTACCAAAAATACAACTATTTTACAGCAGACGACTTGGATATAATTATGACAAACTATCTGTTTTTATTTAACCCTTTCCCACCTGCAGACGCATTTTAACGTAATAGCAGCATTTTGAAAATATTGTAAGGTGATTTTGCTCATGATGAGCAAATTCCCCTTTGTCCACAATGTTTTCAACTTTATTTAACAATTAAGCTATCTTTTATGGAGATATTTCAGGTTTTTGTCATCATGTTTTCAAAGTCGTCAGCTGCAGATTCGCTGTATGTGGGAAAGGGCTAAGATAGTTTGATGCGATAATAAAGGGCCCTTTCTAGTCTCTGTCGTTAATCGCCAAACCAACGTCGCCAGTACTGGTTATGTCTCCACCAAGCAGACATCGAGCGTGATTAATATAAGCTTAAAGCTTGTTTAGCAATCGGAGTAAGATACATAAGTTTAAACTAAACTAATACGCTAATAGTCCAGCTGATATGTGCAGAATATTGGCAGAATTGTGGGTTTGATGATAAAAGCATGAAACTTGGTACAATTGTTAATATATGTATGAAGATTGATTTTAGCTATGGACCCACTTTTAAAAATTCAAAATAGCCGCCATTTTCAAGATGGCGGACATGACGCAATTTCCTAAGTAATCTATATATTTTTTTTTTTTTTTTATGCCCACTATAGATTTTCAGTTGACAAAAAGCCCATGAAATATATCTAAATGCTACAAGTAGCTTTGGGTAATTATTTAGTCCATTTAAATTGTTTCAAAATGGCGTAATTTTTCAAAATGGCCGCCTTTAAAGAGTAAAATTTAACAAAAACAAAATAATGAAAACAATTTCAATCATTTTATACAGTTATTTCAATCTTGTTTAGCAAAAACTAATATTGAAAGTCATCTTCCACATCTGGTTTCATAATTGGATGTGATTTAATCACTTTCAGTCTCTGTCACACTCCCCGCCACATTTACACAGTGCAGTACATAACAGCATTGCCTTCACACATTTACATCTTCCACGACACCCAATCTCAATTTTGCACCCACACTTGATTAGTTCATTACAACATGTCGAGGCTTGTTGTAAGGATGTCCAATATGGTACCCACATATTTGATTTGTCTTTCTGCCAACCCCATTCACCTGGATTACCACTCTCAGCAGACGGTTCTAAACATTTACCCCAAATGAGACTAGCTTGGTATACTGCTCTTTTAGTGTGTTGAAGGAGAGCGGCTTCTGTGGGTGGAATGTTATCTATTGCCCTTCCTTTTCTAGTGAATAGGTCCTTCCTTGCTTCATTAACCTGTGTACACACACTAGTTTTATCATACATTAGTATAACAAAACGTTTTACTTGATCCATTGAGTTTGATACTGCCTCTAGTGATTGTGCCCTACTTAAGATTTCAAATACAGGTGAAATATCTTCAAAACATGTCCACGTATCCCACGCAGTTTTCTTTCCTTTGTTAGCGAAAGATGAAACTTGATCGCATCCTGTGAAGGCATGAAAGAATAAAAGACCACTTGATTTTGAAGGTCCAAGACCATTAACGATTTTATGAATGGCAAGGTATCGAAAATATTTGCCTACTCCAAAAGCCACCCAAAGCTCACTTGCAGCAATTTTTGGAAACATAGAAATGGCAATAACAACAACATCCGTATCAACAGTTCGCAGCATGACGCGTCTCAAACCATCTTGTGCAGCATCTTGTGCATGTAACAACATCCTGGTATCCGCTTCTTCCTGTGTACATGGTGATAACCGGCTAGTATCTTTAGGTTGCCAGCTGAGAACATCTTCCCCCTTAGTAGTAATAACCTGTTTTTGATCTTCCAAATCAGGTTTTGAAGCTTTCAACTCTTCCGATACGTACCCAAACAATTCAGTTTTATTGTCATCAACCCTGAGGAAGGCTTGCCAGTTACCAGGTACTCTTGAATCTGGTAACACACGTCTCC
Source organism: Serripes groenlandicus (assembly GCA_031761405.1). Lineage (NCBI taxonomy): Eukaryota > Metazoa > Mollusca > Bivalvia > Cardiida > Cardiidae > Serripes > Serripes groenlandicus. The sequence continues at coordinate 19,611,255 of JASEVX010000008.1, read as the reverse complement.
TGACACCTTTGCCTCTTTTGTCCCTGGTTGAGGCTTTCAAACTATCTGGACGGTATTTATCCCAAACAATATCAAGACGATCAACAGATCGTAAGTGATCGTGTATATACGGCAAGAATATATCTTTGAAGTAGTCCTCAAATGTCCTGCTGCCACGAGGTTTTAACATGTTGATGATTGCCGCGCCATCTATTATCAAAACATCTACATCTGGAGCTTCCTCGTATTTTCCGCTCATCTTTTCCAATGGAACTAAAAGATCTGATTTGGACCCAAGACGCATAGTTCCAAACAGTGAGAGAGATGGTGGATAAGACTGATTTTCATGGCAGAAGAATTCGTCGAGGTTACCGTTTCTGACTTGACATGACACATACAGTTGTGAAAATAACGAACAGTTCTGTTTCAAAGACATTATCTGTTGCTTTTCTTTCGTGTCAGCTTTGGTTTGCTGTCGACTGAACATTGGAAGCTTGTTTTGTTTGATCGGAATGTACAGTGATTTAGATTTCTCTTCAAGTCTCTCAGTAACAAACTGTCTGTACTGTTCTTTTCCAAGCGTTTCAACTGTTCTAATAGTTTCTGCAACACGTGGGTCAACAATATCACGTGTGTCAAGAATTAACAAATCAGAACTTTGCTCCTGAAAAGGATTACCCATCTCCTCAAAAACGTCACACAAGGTTTGGACCTGCTTTGAGAATGTAGCCTGTTTACTTTTAACCTGTTCATGATGTCGAATATCAGGGCCTTTACTTTGGTCTCGTTTGATCTCTTCTTGTGCTGATTCGAATTCATTGATCAATCTGGCCATTTCCGGTCCCGATACCATCCAACGCTGTAGTTGTATCATATTCTCCGTCAATCCAATCGCTCCACCATCTCCTTTGACAAGCTTGTTATTCTGCTCGTGCGCTTGATCGATTGCTATAGACGAGAACTTGCTGTGGGATTTACGTATCACGAATTTTCCATCTTCAAACTTCACTGCCACACTTGGGGCAATACTTGTCAGAGCCATCATATCACGCAGATGAACTGGAAGCCATCTGGCATAATTTGGATGATCTAATGCAAAAAACCATGGTATCAGCTGTGCAATAGAATCCTTGTACAAACTGAAGTTCCCTTCTCTCAATGATCTAACAAACAACAGAATTATCAACTCAAATCGCAAAGTGACGGACCAATAGTGGAAAAGAGGACTGTCTATTTCACTTTGTTCGCACCATTCCTCGAACGATACTGAACTCTTCTCTGGGTCTTGATCATCTAGAAACAGTGTATATGACCTTTTAATCAAGATGTACAGTGCGCACGCTGTCACTTCATGTGCATGTCGTGATCTTGAAACATGTGACGCTTTCAAAAACGAATCTGCGGTTCCTGATGAAGCAATACCTGCTTGACTCAATGCACTTGTCCATCCACTGTTCTCCAACCAATTTCCTATAGTTCTGAGTGCGGCTATCTCTATGTGAAGACCACCGAACAAGACTACTATTTGTTCCTCTGAAAATATGTTGGGCCAATTCCACTGAATCGCCTTTGCAAGTGCATACAGGGGTTGGTCACATGTCACCACGGGTATCTGATTAGGATTCAGAAAATGAACACTTTGTTTGATTACCGTCATCGAATGTCGAATCATGGCCATTGATTTAGCCTCTTCTTGAAACATGGGTAATAAAGAGCTTATATCTAATGGTGCATCTACATGTGCTGCTAACATATTTGCATGAAATGCCGCCCATGAATACTCCATATTGTCATTATCTTCTGCTTCAATCCTATCTCTCACATGATCCAGCCACCTGAAATTAAAGTTATGATATTTCTATATATAGTGTTAGTAAGTGAGGCTTTGCAGACAAGACACATCCTTTCAGAATCCAATGGATACTTGTAGTAGTTTGATCAAATTACAATACATGATTAATTAACAGTTTAGAGCTGGAAACCAATTCAAACAAAGACTTGAATTAACTAATAGTCATTAGTTTCAGAAAGGATGATCAAGGACAATGCGTGCAGTTATATATTGAGGTATATACAAGTTGTTATGTAATGTATGTACTAGTAGAGCAAAGACAATGTGCATAATATGAATGAGGTAAGGAATGCTGATATAGATCAATAGGTAAGTATTGGTATATAATTATTAGTGGCTGTGCATATGTGATAAGCGACTTGTATTATATGTGCAATAAATGTGAAAGCAATAGCAATGTACATGTTTGGCTACATTGTGGATTATATTACTAGATTGGCGGTTGTATTTGTCATACATCCCTTGATTTCGTCTATTCTAAGGAGGTAACTGAAAATAAAAAAGGAAGACATACCTGTATTCCAAATTCATAGCACTTGGTATTTCATCACCATTACTTATCATAGGACAATGGACAGTTGGAATTTCTGGTTGTTCTTTTGGTACAACAATAGGTGGTACAACCCTATACGATTCTGGCAAAGGTTTGAGACTTTCCCGTTTGGATGAGGTTACATCGATTGGTGTGCTTGGTCTCTCAACGCCCTCATTACCAATAACTGGATGCTGGAATAATGAAATCGCCGTGCCATGTAAAGAACCTTGTGCAGTAGTTGAACTCGGGTTGTGGTCAATATTATCTACAGCTGCTGTTGTGAAGACACCATTCAGAAGTTTTGCAGGACAAACGACATTTTCAACGTTGAAGGTTTCACAGATGGAATTCCCTAGTGCTGTAGATATCTGCATAACTCTATCATATGATATTGACATACCCAAACTGAACAATTTGTCTACAAGTCCTCGTTTTCTGGTTTCTGCATGTAGTAGGAGACCTAAGTACATTGGAAGTGGCGGTTCTCTGTCTGTTGAATGTTTCAAAGAAGTTGAGTCCTTTCTTTTTCGGATATAGGAATTAAACTGAAGCAACTGTGAAATTGTGAGTGTTGACTGTGCTTCTATAGAATTACTAAATTGTGTCTGAATATTAGGTCCACCTAGAATCATTCCTACTAAAGTTTTCAGGGACTGTGGAACAGAGTTCTGTTGACAAACATTTTCAAAGCTTCCTTGGAAAATATATTTGGATTTCATCATATCTTTTCGGACAATCTGTGCTGCTTTGGACAGGATCATTGCGTCATCGTCATAATTTCTCGCGGTGGCTTGCTTTAATGCACCACCAACATCTTCATTGAAAATGAAGAGTACATCGCGGCCTTGTTTATGGGCCTGTAAGTCAGGAATTGCTGCAATGATTCGGTTTTTAAGATCGGTAGAATGCACCCGTCCATCGGTGTTAAAACCAAACTGTTGGCGACGAGATATGTACAACTTAGTTAAATCTGCTAATTTGAAAATCAGAGTAACATCAGCGTCAGTGCGCGATTCCTCAATGTAGGCTACAATTTCTGCAAGAACAATGCCATCAATAAAGTTTTCCTCACTTTCTGCAGTTATCTTTTGTGGCCTGGCTTTGTTGTACAGACCGACCAGACATTTCCTGTGGTAAATGGCTTCCTGCGAAATCATGTCTCCAGCACTTAATTTTGCCAAAAGCACAGTATCTTGTAGTTCAAGAGCACATCTACGTACCTTCATGTCGATATCAAAAGTTGATGCTGTATGGAGATCACCCGAATCATCACCACAGAAGAAACAGTCCTTTGTCATAGTTTTCGTTGCGCTTCCAACGCTCCGTCTTGTCAACTTACTTGCAGTCTCATCTGGATGGTCGGTCATGTCGCCTTTTCTTTTCTGTTTTTCGTGTCTTTCGATCTTTAAATCTGAAAACTTATTTCTACAAGTTTTGTGCCACTTTGCATTACGTAGTTGCAAATTGTATGCCAATCCTTTCTCATCAATCACATCTTCGAATTTTATTTTGATCGGAAACCAGTCGATACTTTTGCATCTCTCAAAAGTTATCTCAAACGTTTTGTAGCCTGTCCCTACTTCTACATCAGATCTTTTACTGTTTGCAGGGCACTGTAGATTTTCTAATGTTCTTTCTTGACAAAACATGCATTCTTGCCAATCAAAGTATGTTGGTGTAACAGAAGACGAAGGCGTCTGTGGATCTAAAAATTTGCACGGTTTTGACATGTTATCTTCTCAATGTTTATTGGCTGTAAATACATCTATGGAACTGAAAAGACATTTAAAGTATTAATAATTGACATATTGACCATATCTCATTGTTTTATGTCTTTTATTTCAGCTACAAAAAGTCAATGCAAAAATTATTCACATCATACAACATGCAAAATCGTTGATTGTATATGCATTGGCGGCCATCTTGAAAAATGGCCGCCATTTTGAATTTTCAAGGTGGGTCCATAGCTAATATTATTAAGGGTGTCCATTACTACTACCATGCCAAGTTTGATGCTTTTATCATCAAACCCACAATTTTAGCACGATTCAGCTGGACTATAAAGGTTGGTTTTACTATAACGCGGCTCGTGTACAATATGCATGTCATGCTCCGGAACATCCAGACTTTGTTTATCTGGCTATCAACCTAACGTCATACATAGTCGATTGTGCGTTGCAAGCTTATCATTTAATAAATTCAATGACGACTTTAAAACAGGTTCTCAAAAATATGGAAAAATCTCTATATAAGTGTAGGTATAACTTCTGAACAAAGTGGAAAACGTTGAGGCAAAAGGAGAAATTGCTCGTTTTGAGCAATTCCTCCTTTTGTCACAATGTTTTCAAACAAAAGTCGTCTGCTGCAGAGGCGTCAAAATGCGTCTACAGGTGGTAAAGGGTTAAAGTCAGCATAAGCAGTTAAAATTATCTTATAAATTATATAGTATGTGATGATGTTCAAAACGCATAGCAACCCCTTTCCATTACGGGCTGTTTTTTGTAGAGATTGTTCGCCTTATTAGAAAGGTAACATCATTTAGGTCCTACATCATTTAAAGACTATACAGTATAAAATGTATTCGTACATTTTTAAAATATTTGATTAAGATTAAACTAGGAATTCTTTCACTTTGGGTAATCTTTCCTTTTTCTCATATTTCATTTAAACATTGTCTTATGCAGGTATTTTATAAAAACGTTTATGTCAGAGAAAGTGTTGAATCGCAGCTGTTCGAAGTAGATATTGCTAGCTCGACACTCAATTACGTTTTACTTGTTGTGGCAACGCATGTTTATATAGTGATGAACTGTACAGTATGACTTAAAATCATGAAGCCGTTGAAATAAAATTATGGCGAAGCTAATTGACTCACGGCTGCTTTCTGTTTTATTATTTCTAAAGATGAATGAATTATCATTTCGAATAGCAGTACCTTCGACCAATAATCCTTGATTAGTTAATGCTCTATCGGCTTTCAATTGATATACCCAGCAGTCAATAATTGAACTATACAAATAATTATATTTTCAATAGCAAGCGAGTCAGATCTTCTGGTTATTTGGCCGAGTCGAAGGAAAATCAATCTTCGGAGTTGTGCAACGAGCGAAGATCCAGATCAGCCTGTGCCTTCACACAACCGGGTCCTGATTATCGCATTTTGCCATCTATTCGTTCAAGTGTCATTGACATCATTGGATAGTGATTTTTACAAAATATTAGTCTTCCAACCACAGGGACTTGCCCCTCTAAATAGATATGACCTACTTTATGCATATATAATATATCTATAGTTGCTACCTATTTACGAAAAAAACGCAAGATAATTATAAACAAATATTAAAGATCATACTTTGGCCATAAAAAAGGATTTATAAGTAATTGACTTGACAATCATACTGTTAATGTCATGTGTCTTGCATTATCAAAACATATTTGCAATTCGTATTGCTGTCGTCTATTATTACGAACAGAAAATAATAAAGTAAAGACTTTCAGAAAATCAAAGAATACATTTATAATGAACGAGGTTAAGACATGAGGGCCAAGATGATCCTTAATCGATCACCTGCATTATGGTAAAGAAGCAAATAGATCAGCCCTTTTCTGATGCCACCTGGCGACTGCCTTTTTCAAGCAGTCAATATGACTGGAACAAATTATGTAAGGGGTCACATTTCTGCTAAACCCTTTCCCTATTAGAGACGGTTTCTGAGGCCTATGCAACGATTTAGGAAAAGATTGTCGCAACAAGAACAATTGCTCCTTATGAGAAAGTTATCCTTTTGCCACAATGTTTGATAAATAATTATACTTTGAATGATTGAGTCAATAGGTCATGTATAGGAATTTGGGGTCTTTCATGTTGATACCACTTTTTTGCGGGAAACGACGTCGCTCCATTGACGTTACGCCAAGATGAAGTGTAACGGAAAAGACGTCACGTCCTTCTTTGGCTACGATACAGTCAAAATTTAGTTTCGGGCGTAGAAGGCTAATGCTGTCGTTTTTTTGACGAACGGGAAAACATATTTATTATAGATTTCCATTTATTTTTAACTTTTCGTACAAATGTTAATTCCAGCACTTTAATGATCTTAAATATCGATTTTAAAAAAATTGATTAGAAAGACGACAATAATTTTCAATCCGTGTTTTTCTGCTCATTTTATACAAACCCAAAATACCGATTTTAAAAAAAATGATTAAAAAGCCGACAATAATTTTCAATCTGTGTTTTACGTCTGCTTTTTATACATATCCAAAATGGCGGCCCCCATGGATTTTTCCAGATTCATTTCAGAAAGCTTCATGGGTTATTGTAAAAAAAAATCTCACGCCCGTTACCTATAAGCGAAAAAAACCATTTATGTTTTTTTTTCGTATTAACAAGGGTGGCCACAGTTTTCTGGGTCGCCTCGCTTCAACTCATTTTTTTCAAAGTATTAGAACAAATATATGAGTTTGAAGTACGGAATCGATCAATAATCATTTTCTCTATCGAACTATACCAAAATAACGCGAATTTGTTCTCCCTACGTATCTTAATTCCTTTGAAATATTCGCACATTCGCCAAAAGGACAACAACCTGGACCAAAAACGAAAGTACTTCTATCGACATATAGGAATAGTCCGGGTTTGTTTTGTTATCTGATCTGATCTGCTATTTCCTTAGAGTGCTTGTCATTTTTACCATTGACGAACAAGTTATACCACAGATATGATAAACTACAACATGCACCCGAGTCACTACTTTCACTTTACGAACTTACACTAATTGATTTTATTTGGATTGAATTGCACTTGTATAACGTGTTAGATATTTGTGTGCGGGCGTGTGTGTGGGTGTGTGTGTGTGTGTGTGTGTGAACATTATAAAGTTGTATTGTAAAAAAGAAACCATTAAGGAACTCATCCGTAAAAATGGAGGATAATGTATACCATGTCATTAGCATACGTGACTTGTTTATTTACCGTAAATGATAGCAATCTTATGTTAATGCCGACTCGGTTCTCCAGGCAACTTTTATCAGTTATCTGCTACCAGCTATAACATCGAAATTTAATGGCCATTACCCCCAGCATGAACTGCAGGGGAGCAATTAATTTATGGTCAGTTTTCGGAATCAAGTGTGTGTTATTACATGTAGAAATTTCACACCAAGCATGTCCACTGTATACATATTTCTGAGAGAAAACAAAAGTTGAACTGTGAATCTCCACTTTTTAAATGTTAATAATTCTCACAAAGAACAATAATAAATACACAAATGTAAAATATTCAGCATAACCGTTATTATGATGTTATGGTATTTGTGTCACATTTAAAACAAAAAAATATGAAGTAATGATACTTTTTTGTAACATTTTGAGCATAATATTAGTGTTGAGTTGAATGCTGTATTTGATTAGCCTCCTTACGAAAAGCAGTTTCTGACAACACACTTCCGATAAACTGGTAATTAGCTAACACTACACTGACATCTAACTGTCTTAAAAACATACTCTCTGACAACACACTGAGATCTATTGTGTTTCACACTGGTATTATTGATTTTTTTTTTCTGGAAATACACTGACAGAAACTTCCAGTCTATTTCCAGTTTCTGACATCAGACTGTTGGTACAACTGGTTATATACTGATAAGAATATGTTGCAAAAGGTGGTATGACTACACACTGACAATAACCTGACACTAGCATGTGAAGAAAAACAGACTTGACATTAGACTGACAATAACAAACTTTGAATCTAATGTGACTGTTAGTATCTGAATATTAACTGACAAAAGAAGGACATTAAGCTGGTAATAAATAACATGTGTTACATTTTTGCTTGAGGTCTGACAATAGACCGACGATAATTCTCAGTCATTTCTTCAACAAACTTGTACACTGACAGTGCACTGGCAAGAAAAAACAACAATAACAACAACAACAAGATTTTTCAAAATGGAGGATTTTAATGACATGTGATGGTTAAATTTCGGCAATGGTTTCGGAAAACACTCGGCTCTCATGGTTTGTAATCAAATAGTTTGTGAATAGTGACTTGTAAAAAAAAATTCTACACATCTAAGTGATAAATTCAGGCAAAATACACATTAAATAAAGCATGCAGGCACCGAAATTAGTTGTAAAAGCTTTGAGTTACCTCAGCCAGAGCCATAAATAAAGTTGAGGATTTTTTAAAGAATTTATTAACACCTGCTTATTGGAGGAAGCCAAAGAAGACATCGAAAACTGTATTGTGGAATAAAAGTCATGAACGACAAGACAGTGTAGCCACCAAAGGAAAGCAAAAAGAACAGGACTATATGATAGGGAAAGATATCTACCCTCCAAACAACTTCACACTCCTCTTTGAAATTTATACAAGGACAAACAATCTGTGTAGAACTTTGGTTCTTCACTTGCTATTATACTATCCATCAATTGTATCAATCAGGTTATTGATTTAGGGCCATCTGGGCCCTGTTGTTGATGTAATGTCAGTGTGTTGTCAACTACTGAATTAATTTGTTTAATTCCCAGCTATTGTTAGTGTCATGTCATTGTGTTGCCAGTGATATTGTTACAGCTAGGATGCTGTCAGTGCGAAACCAGTGTAAATGTAATGCCAGTGCATTGTCAGGTGGTTTAAAATTTAATGTCATGTAAAATCTGACGATAGACTGGTTATACCCTAGCAATAGACTAAAAATGCCAAAATCTAGGCTTGTGTGATGTCATTGTGTTGCCAGACAATATTTTAATGTCAGTTTGTTGTTTGTGTGCTGTCAGTTCATTCTTGTGACGAACTCTTCAAATTTGAAGAAAATGCAACAATTTAATGTCTCAATTATAACTCTAAAAATACAAATTTATGCATTATTTGATCTGACAATAAAATGGTTTTTGCTGGTAATACACTAACTGCATGACTTACAATAACCTGGTATTCAACTGACAACAGACTGAATCAGTGTAATGTCAGATCTGGCAAGAACAAGGCAATACACTGATAACACACTGACAATGTACCCAATTTCCGTAATGACCGTCACACCGTCACCGTCACTGATTATATTTCTAGAGTATAATTATTATAATTCATTATACATGTATATTGTTATCATCTTTCAATGAAGTAAATCTGTATGTAATTTATTGTAAATACATTTATTGTAAATACATTTATTGTAAATACATTTATTGTAAATACATTTATTGTAAATTTATTGTAAATTTATTGTAAATACATTTATTGTATATACATGTACATGTATATTTATTGTAAATTATTATTTGTCCATATATATATATATATATGCGCAGACAATTACAGTTAAAAATAAATAAATTACAATTATCACATTCAGAATTGCCTTATATTTATGTTTATTCTCTGAGATAAACCCAGATGGTCAGTGAGCAACCATGTCCAGCAGTATTGCCTTAGCATGTGCCATGTAATGGCCCATCATTGAAATGAGATAAACATTCTGATATAATGAGCATTAATGTCAGGAAAAACAACACTACTCTGGGAGCTAATATATAGCCAAGTCGGCCCTTTATGGTATATACCGAAACGACGTATTTGTCATATTTTCTGTCATCACTTTTTCATGTTCTATATGTTGTGTTTGGTTATTTTGCTCAGGCAGCGCCGTAGCCACACTGAAGCACACCGAGGCAGCTGTGTATGTTAAATTGACGGCTTTTACATCTTGAAAATGTGTGTGTTTTTCTCGTCAATGTATATATGTTCATTTGTTAAACTGTGTTATGTATATGTTTTCGGCAATGTAAAATAACTTTATATGCCGATTAAATAAACTTGAAACTTGAAACTTGGTATCATACGTATGCTTTCCAACTTGCAGGCGCGTTTTTATGTATCTTTTGTATATTACTTTTGAAAATACCGTGGCAAAGGGAGTAATTGTCCATAGTGATTCAACTCACTTTACATACAATGTTTACGCTAAAATCATAAGGCAATACTTATTTCAATGAAAATTTCAGTATCTCCGGGTTAAACACCGAGGCGACTGATAAAATAATTTCAACGTTTTGGATTTCACGTATCTTCTAGGTCATTTGGGAATTATGCCTGTTCCATGCAAGGTCCATTGGGAAAACAAACAAGTTTGATCTGGTCTATCCCAACACTATACAAAAATACCAGCGTGTACCTTTATTCATGTACCGGCCCATTAGTGTAACGTAGGTTGATTATACATAGGTACTATTGTATCTGCGTTCAGTGTACACCTTTAGCCCGCGCTAATCTAACCTGGGTCCATACTGTTCATGTACTGGCTCATATCGGAAAGTTTTTCTCGAATGTCCTACTGACACGAATACGGATACGGCGTGATTCATACTGACACTGTTTGCTTCTTTTCTGGAATACCTGGAATGTCTAAAAATACACAGTGCTCCACGTGCTGTTCATAATGTGAAACGCAGAAGACAATACTGATGTGTTTAGAAGAGAAGTGTATAAGCCGTCCCGCGAGAAAACCAACATTATGGAATATGCGTAATGTATCGACCCAGATCAGCCTGCGCAGTCCACGCAGGCTAATCCGGACCGATACATACCGCCGCAGGGGGCTAAAGGTATAGAGTAATGATTCATGAAACAGAAATTCGACAGGAGGCGAAAGGTGTCTGTCCGGATTAGCCTGCGCGGCATGCTTTATCTGATACGGTCCATACATTACGGGCGTGCGGTTTCAATCCCCAGTCGCCGCGATACAGTTATGGCGGGGCAAGGCACATTTCTTAGTCTGGTACTGGTTTGTTTACCCAGGGATCATGAAGAAGTGAACTGTCGCCTTGATATAACTAAATTGATGTTGAAAACGGTCCAAACCCCAATTAAAGATACGAAACAAACCATTCCTGGCTAGCATAGACCATACAGTACCCTTATTGGTTGTATTCTTTAACGTGTTGTTTAGTTCTCTTCAAAATGCTTAAGCCTTGATCTTGGCTAAGGACTAGATGGAATCGCTAAATCGTGACATATTGATCTCATTCTGTCTTAAACTGGTAATAGACCACTCATTTAAAAATCACAGATACATGCAATTGCATTGACATAATATATAACTTACAACACATCAAGACATTTATCTGAACCCGTGTGTTGATGTCTGATGTTCAGTAAATGGGAACATTTGTCTTGGAGCGGGAGACCAGGGTTTAAATTCCGGTCAGGTCGTACATGCAGTAAAGATATACACAAATGCTAACAAGTTGCTTCCCTCCGTGGCCCTCAGGGTTGCGGGGAATATCATTGCGCCTGATTCATCGGTGTTATGATAAACAAGACCGAGGGAACTGATAATTAACGCATGACACGCCGTGATATAACTAAAATACTGTTGAAAAAGGCGTAAAACATCATTGTGGAAAAAAAACCTAGTAAACTGGAGCTTCTCTTAGAAAGAAAGATTGAAGTAATTTATTGATAGTAATATAAAAATCCTTAATATTGTGAATTTGTTGGGTGTTTTGCGCCGCTATCAACAATTGGTCAGTTCAGTTATATCACGGTTGTTTCCTTGGTAAGTTAACCCTCCGTTTCCCACATTCAACAAATCTGCAGCAGACGACAAAAACCTGAAAACTCTCCATAAAAGATAGCATAATTGTTACATAAAGTTGAAAACAGTGTGTCCAAAGGTGAAATTGCTCATTATGAATAAGTTCACCTTTGGCCACAATGTTTTCAAAAGTCGTCTGCTGTTATCGCAATCAAATTACGTCTGCAGTACGGACAGGGTTAACATACTTACAGGTCCATTTATATTGACAGCAGCGAGTCACGCCTAGGAGGGCAGGCATAACTATATCTTTAAAACTATTTTGATATGATCCGGACGGTGATCGAACCCGCGACCTCCCGCACGAGAGGCGGACACTCTATCACTACACCACAGAGGCGGTAATTTAACCCGTACTCACATACAACAAATCTGCAGCAGACGACTTTGAAATTATCAAATCCAAAACAATAGAAAATCTCTATAAATGATAGTATGATTATGTTGAAATCATTGTGGCAAATGGATTAATTGCTCTTTATAAGCAATTTTTCCTTTTACCACAATGATTTCAAACGTCGTACGCTACAGAGGCGTCAGGGAGTGTCTGTATGTGGGAAAGGGTTAACATTAGGGACTGGCTCTAGTCTACTTCTCAACGCACACATTCTAGGAATATGCACCCGACAAGCGACAAGCGTTTTTTTTTAGATTTCTTTAAGCGAAAATCATGTGCATTAAGTACGTTAACGATATACAACACGATTAATACAAAAAGCAGAAAGATCCAAGACAATTCGGTGAATCATTTGTACTTTCTGTCCTCGACATATCCAATGCACGACAGCTTAACGTTCTAACACGTGTCGACGCATGTAAACGCATTTCCGGCACACGACATTTGAAAACATTCTGACAAAAGAAGAAATTGCTCATGACAAGCAATATCTCCATTTAACATTTTGTTTTGAACACTATACAATTGTATACCTTGTTTTATTGAAATTGTTTATTTAGCAAATATGAATCAGACAACTAGTACAACTAAGCCAGATTTAGGACATATAACTGCCATGACCCAATTGTAACACCTTGTAACCTTCGCGCAGTTCTTTAACTCTTTCAGTGCCAAATTGTTTAACCCTTTCCCTCATATAACAATTTTGCAGCAGACGGCTTTGAACGTATTTTGTCAAACATAGAAAATCTCTATAATTGAATGGATAACCTTTAACTAAAAGTGGAAAACATTGTGGCAAAAGGAGAAATTGCTCGTTTTGAGCATATTTTCTCTTCCTTCTGTCCTGCCGTACATCACATTATCACTTTATGTGTCTGCCCTTTCCCACATAAAGGCGCATGTTGACGCATACGTAGCAGACGACGTTTTAAAACATTGTTATAACATAATAAATTGCCATTGATTAGCAATTTCTCAATTTGCCACAACATTTCAACGCTACTTAAATGTTATACTTACATTTATTAACCCTTTCCCTTATATAGAGGCTTTCTGACGCCTCTTTAGCAGACGGTTTTTTGAAAACATAGTGCCAAAAGAAGAAATTGCTCAAAACGATAAATTTCTTCTTTTGCCACAATGTTTTCCACTTTTAGTCATAGATTATCCATTCAACTATAGAGATTTTCTATGTTTTGACAAAAACATGTTTAAAGTCGTGGCTGCTGCAGAATTATAGTATGTGAGAAAGGGTTAAAAGGTATTTCCAAAGTTGTACAAGTAGTATGCTGTAGATTATATACATGTGAAAAGGGTTAAAAAAGAGAACGGCCTTGGTATCATTTTTTACGTTAACCCTTTGGTTTCATATTTTATGTTAACCCTTATCCCGTTGTCTTTTTGTAACTGGGTTTGACTTTAATTCCTTCCTTATCGATAGAGCAGTTCTTGTTATGAATAGCCCGATGGAAAACGAAGGTGTAGACCGAGATAAGAATGTGAATACCGATCTTCTTCTGTGTTGTTCTATAATGTTGGTTACAGTCGTGTATAGCATGACATAGTCAATGTTTCTTAACCATTTCCCACATACAACACATTTTACAGCAGACGACTTCAAAAACATCTAGACAGTACTATAACAAATCTTCATAAAAGAATGTATAACTATTGAGCATAGATGAAAAATATTGTGGCAAAAGGAGAAAATGCTCATTTTGAGCAATTTCTCCTTTTGCCACAATGTTTTCAAATGTCGACCGCTCCAGAGGCGTCAAAAAGCGTCTGTATGTGGGAAAGGGTTAAAGTCGCTTAAAGCTAGATACTTATTTATTGGTGTATTTCTACCAATAGTGAGTATAGCAATGCAACAAGGTACAACTTGATAGTTGTACAATATGCATGTTGACGGGTTAAAGTCGCTTAAAGCTAGATACTTATTTATGGGTGTATTTCTACCAATAGTGAGTATAGCAATGCAACAAGGTACAACTTGATAGTTGTACAATATGCATGTTGACGGTTCGCACCAGCCTTTGTATCTGATTGTATCTGATCAAAATCTTCACATCACACCAGAAGCTTAACCATTCCCATATACACAACATAAATAAATGCAACAGACGACTTTGAAAACTATTTTTTATATACATGTATCACACTTAACTCTTTCAGCGCCAATAGAAATCAAAGCGCCAATGGCACTGTAGTGGCGATCGTATGGAAAATCCTGCAAAGTAACAAGCATTATATCGGTGTAGGGCTTGCAATGACTCTGGTGCGGGTAAATTTGAGAATGTATCAACCCTGCATCTTTTGACAGTAGAATAATGTTAGTTTGCCAGAATGTTGTCTTGGTGATTTTTTAGTTACGTTCTAAAATTGGTCATGATGTGTTCAAAATTAGGCCATTCCAAAGTTATGAAAAATCTAGTTGGTATTCGATAGACTACCGTTTTAGCTCATTAGAATGGCTATTTGTAAACTAAACTGTTCAGGTAATCACATGTTCATCACCAGGTCGCTAGGCCATATTAAGATAAAATATTTTTTACACTTTAGAAATGACTAAATTATCAAGAAAAGAGAGAAAACAGTATCCATTAGTTTGGTGTTTGTTTCAATGATGTCCGATATTAAACAGGTCTGTTCAATTTAGTCCCTTCACATTGCATGATTGAGGGTTGTCAGAGACATATAAACACAGTGTATTTATATGTCTCGGAGGTTGTTAAACTGTGAGCAAAAACAAACACAAAACATGCTCAAAAAGCACAATTTCACTATTTGCCAAACTGTTCAATTTATAAAAATATAGGCATATATTATAATGCTCAATCTCCAAACTAAATTAGGCTACATTGATTGCTAATTGACTCTAGAACGTGCAGACTTGTATACATAACGTGTGTACACACCTTTAAACATTTGTAAACCAGTCTTATCATCTTGACGCTTTTATATATTTAAACAACTACACAATAAAGCGTTTATAATATTGAGATAACCATGCAGTCTCGCGAGCTATTTATAGAACCTTTTGGAATTTCCAGATTTGAGTATCATCAGAGTGACCGGTATTTGCAAGGCAGATAGAACGCGCAATGATATTTATTATCTGCCCAATCATGATGAAGATAATATTTACATAGTTTAACTCTATGTAGATAATGTCTTGATAAAACTCAAATATTAGTAACAATCCGGTACCAAAGTAGCACTGATTATTAATCACGTCTCTGCATCAATGATGGAACTATAACGGATGTGAGTAAATTAGTTTGCAGTAAGGAAAAAAAATATCAACCGATTGTTCAAAACCGACTATGTAAATATTTTTCGTTGTTGTTGTTTCTGTTAGCATTGTGGCGATTGTCAAACCAATCGCCACAAAAATGAGATTTTTGCAAACAATACAGATTCTGGCGAGTCAGCTCGTAAGGAGCTGTCTCACCTGAAATCAGCATTGTTTGCATTTTAGTTATCAAAATATCCCAAAACTATTATTACATGATAAATGGAGTCGCTCGATTTTTAACATGGGATAGTCTGCTTTAAACAATTTGGCGCTGAAAGAGTTAAGATAATTTATTCTTGATTTATTAAGTTTATCATGCACTATGTTAATTAATTAATTTATCATTTTGTCTTTCCAACGCCAACCGAGAGTGTCTTATTAACTTAATCTGTATTGCCTGTTTGTAAAATCTAAGACAGTATATATGATGAATGTCAATGAAAAGGGAAAGACAATATGACAATATGACAATACGACAATATGTCAAGATGACAATATGACAATATGACAATACGACAATATGACAATATGACAATATGACACTATTTTATTGACGTCAACTAAATAGTGTCAAGTCTAAAAACACATCATAGTAAAGAAGAGTAGCACTTCAATTATATCACAGGACCTTCAAGGTATAATAGGAGTATACGAAATCAATTTGAAAGACTGAATCAAAGTTGTTAGAACTTGTACATTTTGTAGTCTAACCCTTTTTGTATCTACATAATGAATGTTGTATGTCTTCTAGTGTATTATTTGTATGTCAATAAAATATGTTTAAACTAAACTTTGATAACATCTTTGCACAAGTGTGGACACATCCTTTAGTATACTTAATGAATAGTGTTGAAAAAGGTTGTTACAAAAGGAGAAATAGCTCGTTTTGAGCGATTTAATCTTTTGTTACATTATTTTCAATAATCTTCTGCTTCAGAAGGCGTCATCAAAACTTCATATGTGAGAAAGAGATGAAAGAAGCAATTACAAGTCGTTTTATAAATGTTTAGATCTAGATCGAACTGCGTGGATGCGTAGGCTGACAGGGATCTATACCGTTTTAAAAGGTTAAGTTACATATTTTAGCATGGACAGGCTCAGTGTATCTCATCCATGACGAATTCAGCCATATTATGCAAATATGGGAGAGAGAGAGTATATAATGAACAGTTTATCGAGGCAAATAACGAGAAATTTCAAATATCAAAAGAACAAACACTTTAAACCCCATTCCCACCTACACACGCATGTAAACGTATCTACACCAGTCGATGTTGAACCCGTCGTGGTTGAGTGGTTCATCTTCAGCCCCTCGTTCCATAGGTCCGGCTTCGAATCCAGTGACGAGCGTTTTTTTGCCTTTAGGATTCCTCCACACGAACGGTGCGAGTACTGATAAGCTCACGGACCACCCGTCGAGCGTGATTAATATATGTTGAAATATTGTTTACAATCGATGTAGGAATCCGCTGTCGTCGAGTGGTTAGCGTCGGGGATTTCGAAACCGGGTGTCCCGGCTTTGATCCCCAGTCGCGGCACTACGGTCATGGTGGAGTGCCCTTGGACAATGCACATTTTCTAGCCTAGTACTGGTTTGTTTACCCTGGGATCATGAATAAGTGAACTGTCGCCGTGATATAACTTAAATAATGTTGAAAGCGGTGTAAAACCCCAATAAATAAATAAATAAATTACAATCGATGTAAAATATATATGAGCCGTTCCACGAGAAAACCAACAGTAATGAATCTGCGTAATGTATCGACCCAGTTCAGCCTGCGCAGTTCGCGCATGCTAATCCGGCCCTACACATTCCGTCTCAGGGGGGTAGAGGAATAGAGTAATGATTCCTGAAACAGAAAATCCACAGAAGGCGAACAGTGTCTGTCCAGATTAGCCTGCGCGGCATGCTTATGCTGATCCGGGTCGAAACTTTACGCAGAGTCAACAATGTTGGTTTTCTCGTGGAACGGCTCATATTTATCTAAACATTTTTAAGTAAAAGGAGTAGTTGCTCGTAATGAACATTCATTGCATTGCGGCTATCCATACGTATATGTGTACATAGACATTTTAGGTTGTCGTCTGCAGCGTTACTGTATGTGCAAACGGGTTAACAGAGCGCACGTCTATCGCTAACTGATCAGATAGAGATAACTATGATAAGGGTTTTAATGAAACTTTGAAAGGGAGATAACTACACGATCATTTTTTAGATATAATGTGTTTGAGTTAAGGCGCGGATTTTGAAATAGCGCATTCCACATTTTTTAACCATTTTTCACCTGTAGGGCATTAAGAAAATATCTGCTTCAGATGACTTTTGCAAACATTGTAGAAACACGAGGAATTGTGCATGGTGAGTAATTTCTGCTCCGGCAACAATTAAAAAATATATCCCAAAAATAATACTTAATTATCTAAAGATATAACAAATATGTTGCAGTAATTAAATGGGATGATCGAATCTAATGTCCCAGTCAGACACACAAATACGGACTCTGCGGAAGCTACGGATGGCTCGTCCGTTTCTGTCCGTCCAATCCGTAATGGTCCGTATCGCATCCGCAGAGTCCGTAACTGTCTGTATCGTATCCGCAGGGTCAAAACGATCCGCGTCTTAATTTTGAAAAGTTTCAAAATTCAGGCGCGGACGAGAAAACCGTAATTATCCGTAACTGAAGGCATTTATCCGTATCTAATCCGTATCTAAACCTATCATTCCGGTGTCCACCCCAAGTTGTGGATTAATACGGTTTCATGCGGATCGTTACCTTTAGTTACGGTTAATTACAGATTTCGTTCTGCGTATTGTTACCTACAGAAACGTTTCGATACGGATAGTTTGCGTTCCAATACTGGCGGATACCTTTTTGTGCGGATGAATGCGAATACTTGCGAATTAATACGGATAAATACGGATTATTACGGACTCCTGCGTTCCATTAACTTCTCGTTAGACGATCTCTACCACTTTGGCAAAACAAAAGGTTTCTCGATCTATATATATTGGATGGTCTTCCTAGTTACACAGCCATGGACAACAAATGCAGACTGCTCTTGCTGAACCTCACACTAATTTATGCACATATCTTGCGCATATAGATGACACGCCGTCGGGATAGGAGTTGGTGGGTCCGCCGTTGGATAACTCTCAGACAGGGAGCGTATGGCAACTTCATGATTTGGTGGCGTTCTGCAACTTCCCCAAGCTCACACCAGAGATGTTTCGAGACGTGGTGGAACGACTCATGCCGAGACTTCGTAAGGAAAACACATGGTACAGAGATCCACAGGCATCTGGCCACTGGGGACTGCTACAAGTCGATGATGTACCTGTTCTATGTGCCGCACAACACGATCTCACTTATAGTCCGGGAATTCTGTCAGGCCATTTGGGACGAATACGGCGCAGAGTTTGTCACCAACCCGACGACAGCTGAGGGGTGGAAGGAGGTTGCAGCAGGCTGCAGCAGCCGGTGGAACTTTCACCACGTGCTAGGTGCCTTGCATGGCAAGCACATACGCATCCGGTGTCCTGCCCACGGAGGGTCCCAGTTACTACAAGGGGTACCACTCCATTATGCTCCTAGACCTCGGTGATGCGAACTACAGGTTCATGTGGGCCCAAGTCGGTGCCCCAGGGTTAGCATCTGATGCCCAGCTGTGGATCGAGTCGGCTTTGCGAGACGCGGTTATCTCTAACACAATCGGCATTCCAAATCCTGAACCTTTGCCTGCCGACGACCGTCAGATGCCGTATTTCATCATCGGGGACAATGCATTTGCCCTCAACGAGTGGATGATGAAGCCCTTTGCTGCTACGCCTCTAGAAGAGAACGAGCGGGTCTGCAACTATCGCCCATCTCGTGCCAGACGATGTGTGGAGAATGCCTTTGGCATACTGGCCAACCGCTTGGGCGGCTTGCCTTCTCACAACCATCCGACAGGAACCGCAGAACGTGGAAACCATGGTGCTGTCGTGTGTGACACTCCACAGTATGCTGAGGACGGCCTGAACAGATGATGGTGCAATTGGAGACCGTGAGAACGAGCAGCACAACCTCATCCCCAGCTCTTGGACATGCTCCTGCTCTACAATCTCCTCAGTCTCTGTGTCTGCAAATATAAGAAAGAGACACAAAACTTTATAACTAGCTAAATATAAAACAATTATACAAACATTCAAACTTTTTCTTAATACATTTTAGTAATGAACACATCATATTACAAGATTTCTTTTAACATAAAGTTAAAATAAGATAAACAATGTTATATTGCACCATAAAAAAATTGGACATACAATTAATCTGCACATACATAAATGTGTTGCCATTAAATTGAACTGTTTATCCATACTTACTTATTAACAATACAGCATTCATGAAAACAATACAGCATTGAGCACATAAACAGTATTTACATAAACATATATGACATGTTATATTTTAATATTAGAAACTTACACTGACGCTGCCTCTTCTTGTAGCCTGAGGCCTCTCTTGTCCCAAGCCTGCTGCCACTGCCACGTCCCCTGCCTCTTGCTGGCGATGCCTGAGGTGATTGATACGACACTTCCAGCTCAAGCAAAGTGTCTCCATCACTATCATCCTGGTGAGATGTTGGAGGTGGAGTGTGTGCCTTCTTTGGACGCTGCTTCTTCTTTTGCTGCTTCTTTGCAGGTATGATTTTCCAGATAATTTTCACACAACTTCAATGATTTGTTGATGTAATTTGTTCAAAATGCAAATGGCGATTGTGTACGTGACCCCTTCTTTCCGCAAGGCATGCGCAACAGTCCATATATGACGGTATCTAACCGCATCTATCCGCATCTACAGGTAGCAGATGATAATGGAAGGTAGGTAATCCGTATCTATCCGTATCTATCCGCATCGTAGAAAGTATCAAACCGCTGACTTCCGCTGACATCCCCAACCATCCGTATCTATCCGTATCTATAGGTTACTGTATCCGTAAATTCATCAAGAAAATAGGCCACGCCCACAATTTCTGCGGAAGACTGCGGATTTTATACGCAACTATCCGGCTTATCCGTAATGTGTGTGTCTGACTGGGGCATAAGTTGTGCTAGACCCTTTCCGTAGGCCAGTTTAAAAATCAAGGCTTGAAAGGATTAAGATGTCAGATTAGTAGATGGACAGAACTATAGTCTCTTTCCCCGTGTATTAATGTTAGAGCACACGACATAAAGAGTTTTCCTGTCGCATTTGTTATAAGAGCAGAACGATATCTAGATATATATACGTAGGGTATTTTCAAAAAAGGCAAAATGCAAGGTTCTGTGGGGGAAAACGGTACGGCTGTTGCACTGATCGTGACGGGAGATTTTCTCGTTAAATGTCTTTTGAAGAATAACAGAGCAAGTTTCAATAAGTAAAACATATTTTTGCTTTGTATGGTGTTTGTTGCCGCTTTCAAAAACCAACAGCTATATCATGGCGTTTCCTGGTTAATTTACCAGTACTACTGTTCCATTTGTTCTTACACCAGCGAGTCAGTAGTAATGCTTATCCTACAACCCTGAGCGTCAAGTCTTTGGATTGAACCGGCCAGGGATCGATCTATCGACGTGCGCACGCAAGGCTGACGCTCTACCTCTACACCACCGAGGCGGTAAAAAGAAAATTGAAAAGAAAATATTCATTTCACACACATTTTTGCTTACTTAATTATTTATTTTCTATCTCAGATAAAAACATAATTGACACATGAAAACAAGAAAGATTTAAATCAGAGCGTGTAGTAGTTAGTGATATATTGCAGAATATCAGGGTCCACATGGGATGGGCGTTTAATTGTTTCTTAAAGCATTTCTTTATTAACATCAGAGAAATGAAATGACCAAAGATGTGCAACGGTCCACTCAAGAAGCGGATCATGTACCCACTTTCTTACTCGACGGACTGTCACACAACTAGATCAGAAAGAAAATATCGACCGCCCCATTGGATATTTGCTGCAATTATCTATCTGGGTATCAAAGTTATTTAACTGAATATACACAGTGCTATTTAACTGAATGTACACAGTGCTATTTAACTGAATGTACACAGTGCTATTTAACTGAATGTACACAGTGCTATTTAACTGAATGTACACAGTGCTATTTAACTGAATGTACACAGTGCTATTTAACTGAATGTACACTCTGCATCAAGCACGTTATTAACCTCCCTTTCCCACATACAAATTCAAAGGCAAAACTACGGACCTTCTTCATTGCACTTTATTATAGATAAGGAACAGCAGGATTAATGAATAGAGTTGAGAACATTGTCGCATAGGGGGATTCAATTGAGCCATTTGAAATTGAAAACTTGAAAATCTAACTTTAGCATACCTTTCATAATCCGCTATGGGTATCCACTGTTCGCCTATGAAACAATTGATAATAAAATATTAGCTTCTGCGTTTTCAGTGTAAAACACGTATACTTGGACTTACGACGCACAGTTAAGAACTTTCCCACTTTCGAAATCAGGTCTCTTGAAAATGAGAGATTGTGGAAAAAGGAGAAATTGCTTATCATGAGTATTTTCACCATTTTCTTCAATGTTTTCAACTGTTTTCAACTACTTTCAGTTATAAAGATTTTCAGTATAATACTAAGCTCTTTTTTTCAGAGCCATCTCCTGCAAATATACTGTATGTGGGTCAGGAACTCAGGATTAATTAAGATAGACGTGCACGTGGGTTAATGATTCCCAGATGAGCCGTCCCACGAGAAAACAAACATTGTGGACGTACATTATCGACCCGGATCAGCCTAAGCATGCCGCGCAGGCTAACCTGGACTGACACGTTTCGCCTCCTGTATATGTTCAGTTTCAGGAGTCATCACCCTATACCTATATTCCCCTGAGACGGAATGTGTCGGCCAGGATTAGCCTGCGCAGAGTCCATAATGTTGGTTTTCTAGTGAAACGGCTCATATTATTTGCACGAACGTCATGATCGGATTGTTAACGTCAAGTTATACCTTTAACCCTTTCCCTCATACGACAATTCTGCAGCAGACGACTTTGAACTTATTTCGTCAAAACATAGAAAATTTAAATAGTTGAATGGATAACCTATAACAAAAAGTGGAAAACATTGTGGCAAAAGGAGAAATTGCACGTTTTGTGCAATTTCTTCCTTCTTTTGTCACTATGTTTTCAAGAAGCCGTCTGCTGCAGAGGCGTCAAAAAGCGTCTCTATGAGGGAAAGGGTTAATGAAACGAAGATCCAACATGACCCGGTTTTACTCGACAAGGGTGTTATAGATCTAATTCAGAATTGAAATAGTTATTTCAAAACACTCCCACTGTGTCAAACTAAATATTAACTTAATGAAAAAGACGTGTTTACTAGTTGTAGTTGTTAGCCGCTATAATGTCGTCAAAGCTTCTCACATGAAAATGAGAACATTGCTCACCAATATCTATATATATATATGTATTTCATTTAATTTTTCTGAATTATATTTTCTCACCATACAATCAAGTAATTTTCAAAAAAGGTTCTGTTTTTTTCTAAATTGTATTAATATGCTGTCATTCATGTATGAGTAATCATAATTTTCTCAACTTAGATACATATTAGTATCTAACTTGGTTAACCTAGATTCAAGGAACATAAACTTAATAACATAATCATCAACTAATTATGTATTTACTTTGTTTGAAAAACATTAATTAAATGATTACTATTTTCATTACCATGTATATTAATGATGTATGTTATGCACAATGTGCTTATATGCTTGTGTTGTAAATAATCTTCTGTTTTGCTCTATTCTATTCTGTTCATTACCGTGTCATTGAGGCAACCTTTGAATGTTCAAAGAAACAACACGTCTTCAATTTGTACGATGTTAATATTTGATATTACTATTAACTTTGTTTATTACTTTGTGAATATGTGTTTACGGAGGGCGACCATCCACGACCGTACGGCAACTAGAAAATGTAATAGGTCGCCGGCAAACGTGAACATAATGCGAGAAAAAGTCCCAAAAGTTTCAATCACGACCTCTCCGCGCTTATGGCGATTCAATTGAAATAGATGTGCTTGGCAATAGCTATCATTGGATAGAAACAACACTAGTCAGAAATGAACTGTAAACTATGAACTGTGACTAAAATGAATACTGGACAGTGCTTATTTTATGTTTATATATTATGTTTCATTCAATTTTTACCTTGTATTATTACATGAACAGTACGACAATTACATACAAACAAATTTGTTGCAATTTTGACTTTGAATAAGTACATGTATTGTTTGTTCTTATTTCTAAGCCCCTGGATTTATAAATACATTTGTTTGAAGGTTAAATGGGCCATTATGCGTCACCTACCTATTTCAAATTGGCATCATGACGTGTATTTCAAAGTCACTGAACGAGCAATGACTATATCATTCGGTCTTGCCATGGCATTGATCCAGCTGCTGAGTTGGTGTATAGCTAGAGATATTGACGCTGTTTTTTGGCAGCAGCGCTATCTCTGTTTGGTACTTTTGCTTAGTCGATATCATGCTTATTGGCATGCTGCCTCCATGCTCCAGGGACAACATCGTGGTAGCCATCCTCATGATACAAAGCTGCATTCTGCAGGGTAGGAAACTGAATGCGCTTCAAGTTGTAAAGGCAGACACATGTCTCCACAATGAGCCTTGCTGTGTCAGACTCCTGTTGAGTGGGGCCTGTGAGAACCTGCAAACGTTGTGCCAATATCCCGAATCTATTCTCCACTATCCTCCTCCCTCTGGATATCCTGTAGTTCCATATCCTCTGCTCATTTGTCAGGTTGCGTTGCGAGTAGGGATTTATGAGATAGGTACGGAGTCCAAAGGCATCATCGGTAAGGAAGAAGTACGGCATGTTTCTGTCATCGGGTAGGGGTGATGGTGCAGAAAACCTATCGATCCGTCACCTAGGCACTCCTTCAGCTCAAATTCATTAAAGTTCATGGTATATGGCATGTATCCATCACCTCCAACGTTTATCCACGGGAAGTTGTCGCCAGCGTCTACCAGGCCCATCAAAACAATTGAAAAGAATCCTCGGTAGTTATGCTATAGGCTTCCACTGTTGGCTGGCTTTCGTATGATACTATGTTTTCCATCAGGGGGCACGGCACCACGTCCATCGACGTTGCATCTGTTTAGCAAATGCAGTCCATTCTACAGGAGTGGTAGGGCACTTGGTCACTTCATTGGTGTACTCATCTTCTAGGGCATGGCAGACTTCCTTCACTACGAGAGACACGGTATTGGATGGGAGTAGTAAGGGAGGGTAGACCGGCCCGCTTTGCAAGCGGGCCGGTCTACCCTCCTTTGGAAGGTATTTTGTCTCCAAAGGAGGGTAGACCGGCCCGCGGGCCGGTCTACCCTCCCTTTAAAAGGGATTTAAAGAGTAAAGGTATGAGGGGGAACCGGCCCGGTGTAAAAAGACATGATTTTTTGCAAGCGGGCCGGTCTACCCTCCTTTGGAAGGTATTTTGTCTCCAAAGGAGGGTAAACCGGCCCGCGGGCCGGTCTACCCTCCTTTTAAAAGGGATTTAAAGAGTAAAGGTATGAGGGGGAACCGGCCCGGTCAAAAAAGACATGATTTTTTGCAAGCGGGCCGGTCTACCCTCCTTTGAAAGGTAATTCGTCTCCAAAGGAGGGTAGACCGGCCCGCGGGGGAAAAAGGTAAGGGAGGGCAATCGGGCCGGCCTACCCTCCTTTGAAAGGTAATTCGTCTCCTTGATAGGATAGACCGTGGACTTAGTCGTTTTTTAGGCCTTTTCTGATGTTGGACTTAGTCGTTTTTAGGCCTTTTCTGATATTGGACTTAGTCGTTTTCAGGCCATTTCTGATATTGGACTTAGTCGTTTTCAGGCCATTTCTGATATTGGACTTAGTCGTTTTCAGGCCATTTCTGATATTGGACTTAGTCGTTTTCAGGCCATTTCGGATATTGGACTTAGTCGTTTACAGGTCATTTCTGATATTGGACTTAGTCATTTTAAGGCCATTTCGGATATTGGACTTAGTCGTTTTCAGGCCATTTCTGATATTGGACTTAGTCGTTTTCAGGCCATTTCTGATATTGGACTTAGTCGTTTTCAGGCCATTTCTGATATTGGACTTAGTCGTTTTCAGGTCATTTCTGATATTGGACTTAGTCAATTTAAGGCCATTTCGGATATTGGACTTAGTCGTTTTCAGGCCATTTCTGATATTGGACTTAGTCGTTTTCAGGCCATTTCTGATATTGGACTTAGTCGTTTTCAGGCCATTTCTGATATTGGACTTAGTCGTTTTCAGGTCATTTCTGATATTGGACTTAGTCATTTTAAGGCCATTTCGGATATTGGACTTAGTCGTTTTCAGGCCATTTCTGATATTGGACTTAGTCGTTTTCAGGCAATTTCTGATATTGGACTTAGTCGTTTTCAGGCCATTTCTGATGTTGGACTTAGTCGTTTTTTCAATCTGGAGGGTAGACCGGGCCGTTCTACCCTCCTTGATAGGATAGACCATGGACTTAGTCGTTTTTTCAATGACAAATTTGAAAAAGTTGAACTTTCTAAGTATGTGGTGTGGCCCTAAAAAGGGCCGTTTTGTTTTCACAGATGACAGCAGCCAAAGTTTGCTCTGCAAATCGGGCAGAACTTGTTTCTCCTTCTTTTAGCCACTGTCAATTTTCCCTCTCCATCCCAAAGAACTCTTCTTTTCATTTCAACGCCTAAATACACCACATCTGGTTGCTGGTGTTGAAGTGTAACATTCTCTCTGGGTTGTCCTTCTATGAGTTGACGATGAATATTGTAGAGTCGCTGACCAATATTTGTCAGATCAACTGCAACATTCGTGAGTTCTCTGTGTAAATCCATGCTGATATCGAGAAGTGTATGGAATGAAATGACGTTCTGGTATTTTTACCGATAGGTCGGATTGACCTACTTTTGACTCAGAATTAAGCTTGACCAATGAAATGCATCGAACGTCATCCAATGAAAAGTTTGGGGGTACAACCTAGTGTAAATACATGTTTTCAAATAATTTTTCTGGTAAGCTATGTCATATTATGGATTGTTTTAGGAATATCAAAAAAACAAACACAAAGATTTATGATTAAATGAACTTTTATTGAACTATGAACTATGAACTATGAACAGTAAACAACATATTTACAATAAAGTTTTTACAATAACATTTTTACAATAAAGTTTTTAAAGTCTTTTCATGTATTGTTTTTCCATAAATCTGTTTGAACCAAATGGTTACATTTCGATCGTTTCTGTGATGTTCGGTTGTCCTAAATGTTTGTTGTAGACATTTCTGTAGATTGTTTCCTCTCGCCACTGCATTCAGTACAAATATACAGTAATATCCACACACTACACCCAACAAACTTTGAATAACTTGTTTGTTGTATGTCCATGATGATGAGTTATTGTGGATAAAGCTCATAATTTCTGTGTCGAGTGGTGGTAATCCATATGAATCGAAGTATGTTGATTCTCCATTTCTGTTAAAGATCACTGCTATCCAATGTTCACCAGATCTGTCAGATGAGTCTGTATTGACAATGTAAGCTTGTACACTGACTGGTTTTTGTTTTGGTAATTGATCTTTAGCACAAACTTGTGCATGAAGGTTTTTTATCCAAGTTCCATGATCCAGTATGTATTGTATTTCATGAGTATGCATTACTTTCCCCAGGCCTGTTTGACTTTCTCACCCCAATGTTCAAACCATGAATCAGGAAACCCATTGATAACATTCTGTTTAATATTCAACCACATTTTGTAGGCTACTACAATTTCTGAGTCTTTCAGTACCATTTCTTCTATTACAGGGTACCATTTCTCCATGATCTTGTTTGGATTAATCCTATGCATTGCTGTGGCAACGAACATATCTGTATGATCATGTCTGTCCATGAAGAGGCAAAGTTGATGTTGCATTTGACTTGGATGATCTATGAGACACCCATGACAATTGTTATGTACTTCTTCAGCGATAAGTGTCTGTAATTCATCTATTATGATTTTTTCAAGAGAATTGTAAATGTCCTTTCTCCTTTTTTCACTGACAGCGGCTGAAGAATATTTCACTTTGAAAGCTTCATCTCTAAGTAGAATCGCCAATTCATGACCGGCCATGATTTCCTTTTTCAGTAATCTGTGATGATTTCTTTTTTCAGTAATCTGTGATGATTTCTCTTAAGGCGTTGATTTCTATTTGATTATCGAATTCAGCAAAGACAATAACGTTGATGACTGTAGGAAGTACCACACCAAACTGAAGTTCAATTCTGAGGTTCCCTGTTTTTATAGGATGTAGCTGACCTTCTTCACTGCCTTGATCTGCTGTCAGATCGTATCCCCACAATGCAAAGCCATTCTCGAACTCATTTTTAGTTATGCCAAATGATTTATTAGCGCCAATAGCCAAGACAGCCTGGTGTAGCGACAGGTATGACTTAAGAAAAAGGCCATGTTCGAAATCAGGTTCAAATGGTCTGTTATGAATACTATGACCGTTACATGAAACATTTAGTTTACACAGATTAAAGTGTAAAAATCGGAATGGATTTTGTGCATAAGCCCCATTAAAAGCATCATTTCGTACCATACCAATGAAAATACGTTTTGGTAATTGTCCTCGAAACAAATGATCTTCAACTTTAGACTGAAGACCAGTTCCGACTGTAAACGTTTTAACTTCAACTCTACGAATTGGTATTTTCATGTTTTGCTGTACAATGACTTGATTTAAATCATTTGCAATGACTGGTAATATTTCGACATTTCTTACATTGAAACTAACTGTTTCAAACACAACTTTTGCTGCCGGTGCCCCGGCACCACCTGTAAGACAAAAAGTTGTTGAAGATCTATTTAGTCTTAATCGCATTTCAATACCATTTGGTAAATATTTTTCTTGATGAAACATATCAAGATGAATTCGTCCACACAACTCTTTGGATTTGCTTTCTGTTATTTCAGCTATTCTTTTTACTAATCCTTCGTTGGCACCATCATGAGTTAATACATTGAGTGATCCTGCAGTGTCTTTAATCCAAAGATCACTCGAAGCTAGATGCGTGACTTTACTATCAGTATTGTATGACAGAAGATTTTCAATATATGCTCTGTACGGGTATGTGTCCATATTACTGCTAACCAATTTATTGTTTAAATACAGGTCAATACTGCTAAACATACTGTGAAGAAAATTGTTTGTTGGGGCGACGTTACTATCTGCTTCTAAGTCAGCACCATCTGCTTTTGTAATTTTGAATTTAACATACAAATAAGACTGTGACAAATCTGTCCAACACTCTGTCTGAGATGGAATGATGAATTCTATCGGTGAATTGTTTCCTAAAGATGCTACAGGAAAATGCTCAACCCATTGACTTTCTTGCATTGTTGTCATCGTTGGTGGTACAGACAGAACATCAAGTTCTGATTTACTACATTCGCAAGACCCACTTTGCATCATTTTTAATACTGGTTTCTTTAATCAAACACGTCTAAAGTTCTAGGCTTACTGTAATGTTTCTTATGTCTCTTTGAATCGATCTTACCCCTATGAGTTCGAGACTTTAAATGACGAGACTGTCTCGTTTTAGGCTTATTTATTCCACCTATCAAATTCTGTGCCAGATCTTTTACTGAATCTTTTCCACGCGATATCAATACAGCTTTTGGATTTTTTCCATGTAAGAAAATATCTTGAGCTGCACCTATTCCTTGTTTAATACCCTCCTTCTTTAAAGCATTCAATCCAGATTTGACTAAAGGTTTTAGTAGTGGTGTAACAGTTCTGAGTGCTGATTTAAATAATGAACCTAGTCCATACCCATACTGATGTTTTACACCTCTATATACAGGCATCATTTTTTTTGGTATTGGTTAACCCACTTTAGCGAACCTGTCTAAAATGTAACTTAACGATTGTCTTTCCAATAACAAAATGAACAGGAAAACCAGAATCACCAGTTATATTTATATGAATTGTATTGAACTCCGATTTTGAGACGGGTACATACTGTAAATTCATTATCTCATGATTGATATGTTGGCTATCATTATCACTTTCAACAAAGTTGGATGATTTGAACGGGACGACTCGAAGTATAGGGGCTACTGTATCACCAACGATGGAGTATTCAACAATATCTGAATAGATAAACAAATGATTATATCCTGCATCAATGTTTGCACTGTACTTGAACATTTGTAAACTATTTTTCCCCGGATAAATTGTATTGCCTATGAACTCTGGTGATCCACCGAATTTCAAAAACAATGATGGATGAAATTTTATCCCTGTTTTAATAATTTTAGTAAATCCAAGTTTTGGACGTTTTGATTTTTTTGAATATTCGATAACCAAAGCAGATTCATTTTTTGATAGTATTTCACCTATCGTGTTTTGTATTATTTCATTTATAACATTCAGCACATGTGATGGTGCTGTGTAAGATCCCTCTGGAAACTTGAATTTCATCGACCACTTGTTTGGTACTTTTGAACTGTCATAGTCTATTGGTAATAATGGTGGCAGTTTCTTAGTAGATTTAGCAAGTAGTTTTTGAAATGCTACATCACGTGTGATTATTTCGAATTCTGCTTCTTTCTCAGATATGTTTAAAAATTGTGACGGCGTAATTAGTTGAGCTAATGCAACTTCCCATTGTTCTTTACCAATATGAATTGTTTTGGGTAACTTGACATTAAAACAACATTGTGTATTACTTGGAGAGTACTCCATAGAACTGTCACTCGGTAATGTAAGATAAAATGAATTCATCTTTTACCATCAATAAGATCAAACGTTTGTTTACCCTGTTTTGTATATTTCAAACCTGGTGATGGTAGAATATAACCTAATGAACTACTTAAAAGAATTAACCACAATTCGTGATTTTCTGTTTGAAGACTGAGATGTATTATGGACGTTACAATGATTGTATAAATAACAATGATTTGTGAAATGTATGTGAACTGATTTTTAGGAACACGATTTCCACAGCAATTATACGGTGTTGATCGACTATCGTCGATACTTTCTGTTCCAACTTCAATGTTAGACTGTGAACGCATGTCTAGCGTCATGACTTTTTATTAACAAGATATGATTCTGGAATCCAACTTTGAAATTTGGTAGGATATCCTTTCCAATTAACCTTTATTTCTCTGACTATTTTTTTACCTTTACGTCTTGTTCGCTTTGCAAGAACTGAATCAATTTCATAGATTTCATCATCTTTTATGAATTGTAATTCAGGTTCATAAAAAGTGCCCAAGATTTGCTCACCGTCTAAATCTTTAACGACATATGTTACTGGAGAAGTTAATTTGTTTACATGTACAATTTCAAATAATTCCTGTGTCCAGTTAGGAAGATAACCTTTATCAAATGTTCGTTTTGTTTTGTTAATTCGTACACGGTTTCCTATCTTGAATTTTGCTTTTTTATTTGAAACGGGGTTCTGAGGGTACAAATTCTCTGAAATTTCAGCTTCATTAGTTTGATTAACAGATGCAGGATTTGATTTGATACTTCTGTGATAAGTATTATTGTAATTCTTTACTAATTTTTCCAGAATAACAATGTAACGCTTTGTTTTCATGTGAGTGAAATATTTCCACATACGTGTTTTCAAAGTTCTTTGAAATCTTTCAACAATACTCGCTTTTGTTTCAGGGTTTTCAGTGGTAAAGAAATGAATACGATTTCGTTTTAACCATTGTTGAAATTCTTTGTTTTTGAATTCCGTACCTTTATCCGTTTGCAAAGAAATCGGGGTTCTTTTTGATTTCTGAAGTATGGATTGAAATGCAACAATTAACGTTTTACCAGTTTTATTTGGAATAGGAACAACCCAGGAAAACTTAGAAAATACATCAATAACACAAAATAAATACTTTTTGTTGTCATTTTGTTCAGCTAAATGTTGCATGTCTGCTAAATCAGCTTGCCATTGTTGATCAATACCAGCCACAATAGTTCTACGTCTTTTAAAACGTCTACGTATAGGTTTATGTAAAGTAAATGTTGTTTCTCCTTGTAACCATTCCCTTACATCCTGATATTTCACACCCTTCAAAACGTACTTAGCAGCATAATACAGCTGCTTAATACTAGAATAGGCTACAGAACTATTTATGTTGTAATACAATTTTCTTAAAACGAAATCAAGTTTCTGATGCTTCTTCTTTAATATGATTCCCATGTCTGACGTTTTGAAGTACTTGCTTCTTGCTTTATAGGGGTAGTTAATTCTTTTCTGTAAAATGCCCTAAGACGATCTCTTTCAGTAGGTTGCATGTAGGGTGTCATTGCCCGAACTTGTTTTTTCATTGTTGCAGATGGTGTTGATTTTTTAGGGGTACTGTAATCATCAGATTCACTTTCGGTGGCTTTATCATCATGTATGTTTTGTTTATGCATCCATTTCCATCTTGCTTGATTACCAATAACTTCTTGTGGTACGTTACTTTCATGTAAAGCCTTTGAAAAAGTTTCCCAGCCACTTGGTTCAATACCTTTTCTAAGTCTTAATGAATCATTGATTAAATCAATGATATTTGAACCAGGAAGTCGTTGACCTTTGTATGAAACAACACCGTGATTATCCCAAACGAGATTTTCATTATCTTTGACCATGTTTAAAAGTAATTCAGCTTTCCTTTGCATGGTTTTAGGAACGCTTTGTAATATTCGGTCATGCATTGAATTAGGTTCAGGATTTGATGGACTAGTTGTATGTTGTTGTGATGGTTGTGACCTCGATTGAGCCTTTGTCAATGAGTTCTGTAACTTGAACAAAGTTTCACCGTACTTTTGCGCCTTTTCTGTTTCTGACATATCTGACGTTTCCAATATACCCGCCATCTTATTTTGTAGATGTGCTACATCTGCTACTTGTGGGTTTGGTGGTAATCGAGGTCTTTTTTTTTGACGTTTCATGTCCTCTAAGATTTGATAAGGTACAATAACCATTTTTCTGACTGACATTGTTCTTACAGTGATTTCAGCACACCACCAAGTCCCCCGATAACAGCTTTTCCTAACAATGGTAATAAGGCTCCTGCAAGCAACGGTAGGAATCCTCCTTTCTGGTTAAGAATTCGTTTCTTTTTCTTAATGGAAACCGATTTTGATGCAATTTGTCTGAGTTGTTGACGGATTGGATGTAACTTAGTCTTATGAGCCTTGGTCAGGGGAACATTGCCTTTTAAAACGTTGTGACAACATTCCGAAACACAATCAATTACAGGACGATTTGCTGCGTTTACTAGCTTTTTTCTCATGTTGTGTGGTGACTGCATCATAGCCATTACCATTGATCCATGTTTTTTAATGAGTGGAGATTTCTGTTTACCCATGTTGACACTATCTCTGTCTCAAGTGAAATGATCTATTTCTTTTCATCGCAATACTTTTTATGCAAATCGTGAATACAAAGCACCTAAAGCTGTTCTTGCGGATGATGAAAGTGGTACAGTTGTCAATGGTGAAAATGGTGCAATATTGTTCAAGTCTGTAGCACGGGGTGCTGTGTATGGAGGAAAACAAAGTCCACTTGAAGAAGGAATAGATTGAAACTTTATTTGTTTACGTGGTGTCACATATTTCTTGTCTTTTAATCTTTTTTGACTTTTGGGTGTTTTTTTCTTCAAATCTTTTTTCTTGGTTTTGTTTTGTTTATTTCTGGGTTTTTTTCTCATTGTAATAAATCTTTCATCGATGACAAAACGATCATTTCTGTTTTTGGGTGGCTTTTTTCTTTGTTTGTCAACACCAAATTTACGAGCTGACTTTTCTCCGTCCCATCGTAACAAACTTCTGATTATAACACCACCAAGAAACCCTCCTCCACCAGGTTTAAGAATGATTTTTCGCTTGACTTCTTCATCAATCTCAGGGTTGGCTAACTTATGTATGTCATCTTTATGTTTCGTCATGTATGTAACCGTCTGTTTCGGTAATTTGATTTTATGACCAACAATGTTTTTAGCAGCCAAAGTAAATCATTTTAATATTTCTTTTAACCCTGCTTTGAGTAAAGCTTCTCTGGCATGTTTGTTGGTTTCATGACTTAGGTTTTGTAAGGCATGAATCACTGACTTTGAAGTGTGTGGTATAGCCATGTTTACACAAAGACCTAACCAAGATAAATGAATGTTAATCTTCTCATCATAAGTGTTTTATAGTGGAGAATAAACAATAGGACCACGATCTTCATTTTGTGTAAACCATCTGTGAAATATATCCGTTCTCAGTTTCATCTCCTTTTGAGTACGAGAATGAAAATCAATCACCAAATATCCATGATCTTTAGATGTAGCATCTTGGTAGGCCATTATCAAATGAGGTGCTTGCATTTGATTTGCCAAAGTCTTTATTTGATTCTTATCACGTACATTTTGAAACAAGATCATGTATTTTGAATTCAAACTAATGGTTCGGCTCGACTTGGACTGTTGAAACATGTTTTGTGTGATATAAATCACACTTGCATTCCTATGATGACCTTTTCTTGTAAACCATAACTTGATTTTATCTTCATCTTTTTCCCTTAACATGTCATCAAAGACAACTAAATGTGGAATGTCAACATCACTTACAATTTCATTTTCATCGTCGGGAATACCTTCAATGAATTTCATGATTTCGAATTTCTCTTGCATAACATTGTAAGCATGTTGCCATTCTTTGTAACACCATACCACTTTTTCTGGTACAATGTTGAACAGATCATTTCTATATTCAATCAGTTTATGGACGAATTCTGTTTTTCCACATCCACTAGGTCCTGTGATATACATATTACAGGGATGTTGAAATAATATGGACTGAATATCGGCATCCATGTTAACTCTTTAAAGGTCTGAGAAGAAATAACAACACAAGAATAAAGTTATCTTATTTTATTCACAACTTCCATACAATTCATATTATTGACGCAGAGTTATTTGTCATGGTTTTAAAGAAAAACGCAACAGAACGTTACAATTCACATGTCATTTGACATGTTTTTAAAGAAAAACGCAACATAACGTTACAATTCGCAAGTCATTTGTCATGTTTTTAAAGAAAAACGCAACAGAACGTTACAATTCACAAGTCATTTGTCATGTTTTTAAAGAAAAACGCAACAGAACGTTACAATTCACAAGTCATTTGTCATGTTTTTAAAGAAAAACACAACAGAACGTTACAATTCACAAGTCATTTGTCATGTTTTTAAAGAAAAACACAACAGAACGTTACAATTCACAAGTCATTTGTCATGTTTTTAAAGAAAAACACAACATAACGTTACAATTCACAACTTATTTGTCATGTTTTTAAAGAAAAACACAACAGAACGTTACAATTCACAAGTCATTTGACATGTTTTTAAAGAAAAACACAACATAACGTTACAATTCACAAGTCAGGGCTCATGTTTTTTACAGATTGTAACAGCAAACTCCATTAGTACAGTTCTGAAACTTCATAAATGGCTAAACGATAACGTGGTCTCTGAATCACATGTTAGAAATCGGAGAAAACCATCTGTCATTTGAAAATATTTTACGATTTGTGAGATTGATAAAACACAATAGCGTCCCTGTATAGTAAAAAAATAACATAGAGAAAGATGTGTGTTTTCACGATAACTTTAACACGTTTAAACAACCATGTTATCTCCGCATTCAATGTATGAATTCATTGTCTCTGACTTAAAATACCTTATTAATGAACTAATGATATAAAAAACCGAGTTAACAAATGAAAAAGTGTTATGTTTTTAAAACAAAACAAAAGAACAGTACAATTCGCAAGTCAATGTTCATGTTTTTTACAGATTGTAACAGCAAATTCCATTTGTATAGTTCTGAAACTTCATAAATGGCTAAACGATAACGTGGTCTCTGAATCACATGTTAGAAATCAGAGAAAACCATCTGTCATTTGAAAATATTTTACGATTTGTGAGATTGATAAAACACAATAGCGTCACTGTATAGTAAAAAAATAACATAGAGAAAGATGTGTGTTTTCACGATAACTTTAACACGTTTAAACAACCATGTTATCTCCGCATTCAATATATGAATTCATTGTCTCTGACTTAAAATACCTTATTAATGAACTAATGATATAAAAAAACGAGTTAACAAATGAAAAAGTGTTATGTTTAAAAAACAAAACAAAAGAACAGTACAATTCGCAAGTCAATGTTCATGTTTTTTACAGATTGCAACAGCAAATTCCATTTGTATAGTTCTGAAACTTCATAAATGGCTAAACGATAACGTGGTCTATGTATCACATGTTAGAAATCAGATAAAACCATCTGTCATTTGAAAATATTTCATGATTTGTGAGATTGATAAAACACAAAATTGACATATTTAGCCAAAATACTGTAAAACTTGCTTTAAGTGACGTCATGCAGTTTTAAACGTCATAATAATCCAGTTGTTACGTCACATAGCCTCAATATTTCATTCCTTTGCGAGCTCTTGGAGGATAAAGACGTACCTTGCAAAGCTAAAAACGGATTTCATTTTGGAGAATTATTTGGTACAACCAAATAAATAATGGTAATCTTTTAGCATAAGCTTCTGAATGGACATACTTATCAACCTGTACAACACGTATGAACACAGCCTATCGATGATTTCAGAGAGGATATTAACAGAACTGCATAAATTAAACAGTCGTCAATATTCAATGTCGGAAAAGCTTTTAACGGAATTGAGAAAAGTCAACAGCAGTCCCACGAATTAAAAGACTTTGAACAGATATATCTACAAAACATTTACGGATCGGAGATATACACCTACATTTATGAAAGTACCAGTATGTTTTGAAGTTGAAAGGTAAAGTCTGAGTGACTTTATACTAACTCTACTAGATCAACGCGGATGACAGTAAGCTGTCAGCGACAAAACCATGCAGTACAATCTACAACATTTCAACTGGTGTTGCGGAGGAAAATCTTAACTCTCCGTATCACCTCGCAAAAGGAAATCAACAGATGATACTCCAAAACAGCCACGTAAAAAGACATGTGAGGAGTCATACAGAATTTCAACAGTTACTGGGAAAGGCGAACATTCCGATCACATTGACAAGTTCAAGATCCAGAAAGAGAAAACCCCAAAACAATCACGTAAAAAGGCATAAGGGCTAACCAAATGTCTCGAAAAGTTAACTTTTCGAAATGTCAACGGTTTCCCCCTGAAATACATTTTGTTTTTTACCCCTTCGCAACAAATAGATGAAAAACCATGCAAATGCATTAGTTTGGAACCCAACAACTTTTCATTGGATAACGTTCAGTTATTTCGTTGGTCAAGCTTAATTCTCAGTCAAAACGTAGGTCAATCCACCTCTAACTATATATAAAAAGCAGAACGTCATTTTCAATCCACACATTCTTTTCAACTCATCGATATCAACATGGAATTATACAGAGGTGTGTTAAAAGTCTTCATTGATTTAATTGACATTGGCCGTAGACTGTATAACATATTTACTGCATTATACATTAATCGGAGGCTGCCTCGGGAAATTGATACAATTCGTCATCCAGATGCGATTTATTTTGTTAGGGTGATGATGACAAAAGCTTCTTATGAGTTCTGCCTCCTGGCAGTTCTAATAGGTACTTCATTGGGTAATTGGTATGTCAATGCCATTCGACTTTTAACGCCCCGAAAAAACAAAAAACGTCCCTTTTCAGAGCCACACCACATACTTAGAAAGTTCAACTTTTTTAAATTGTCATTGAAAAACGACTAAGTCCAACATCAGAAAAGGCCTGAAAACGACTAAGTCCAATATCCGAAATGGCCTTAAAATGACTAAGTCCAATATCAGAAATGACCTGAAAACGACTAAGTCCAATATCAGAAATGGCCTGAAAACGACTAAGTCCAATATCAGAAATGGCCTGAAAACGACTAAGTCCAATATCAGAAATGGCCTGAAAACGACTAAGTCCAATATCAGAAATGGCCTGAAAACGACTAAGTCCAATATCAGAAAAGGCCTAAAAACGACTAAGTCCAACATCAGAAAAGGCCTAAAAAAACGACTAAGTCCACGGTCTATCCTATCAAGGAGACGAATTACCTTTCAAAGGAGGGTAGGCCGGCCCGATTGCAAAGCGGGCCGGTCTACCCTCCCTTACCTTTTTCCCCCGCGGGCCGGTCTACCCTCCTTTGGAGACGAATTACCTTTCAAAGGAGGGTAGACCGGCCCGCTTGCAAAAAATCATGTCTTTTTTGACCGGGCCGGTTCCCCCTCATACCTTTACTCTTTAAATCCCTTTTAAAAGGAGGGTAGACCGGCCCGCGGGCCGGTCTACCCTCCTTTGGAGACAAAATACCTTCCAAAGGAGGGTAGACCGGCCCGCTTGCAAAGCGGGCCGGTCTACCCTCCCTTACTACTGATGGGATTCTGGAGTCAAACTTCATACTGGCGTACGTGTGACCA
Source organism: Serripes groenlandicus (assembly GCA_031761405.1). Lineage (NCBI taxonomy): Eukaryota > Metazoa > Mollusca > Bivalvia > Cardiida > Cardiidae > Serripes > Serripes groenlandicus. Next base: position 19,573,073 of record JASEVX010000008.1, on the reverse strand, counting down.
GATGCCAGATTGCGCACAGTGGCTGCAAGCTTCATCCCTGAATATATTGCCTTTCTGTAATTGGTATCCTGCTTGGCGATTCTTGGAGTAAGTAGGAAGAGTAATCAAATATAT
>JASEVX010000008.1:19530024-19572759 GCA_031761405.1 Serripes groenlandicus | reverse complement strand
TATCCTGCTTGGCGATTCTTGGAGTAAGTAGGAAGAGTAATCAAATATATCTGGTGGAATTATAAGGAAGTTGTTGATAGATGCATGTTCTTCTCGCCTCAACTTAGGTATGAGGCATTTGAAGTGACCAAACTGAGATATTCGGACATATCCTAGCCATTGCCAAAACCCAACATCTTCTTCGCCTTGTCCTCCCCCTTCTTTGCCGTCTGGTGATGTTTACAGCTGCATCATTGTCTGTCTGCTTCTGCCGCTACAAAGTAAGCAATTGTTGTGTAGTATTATTAAGTTCTGGAGTGATGATTAACACGACATACACGCGATTCAGACAACAAACACACTGATGTATGAACTTTGAAACGCCTATTTTTAAAGCAGATCGCATTTGAAAGTATGGACGCTATAGAAGCGTGGTGAAAGTTTGGTAACCACGCCATGGTCGTATTTAGAACTCCATACACGTAGAAAGAACCCCATAAGAACACTTTAGGTGGACTGGGTGCCCCATACGGACATGGTGCAATCGCGAAACAGTGTTGAACTCATCGTTATATCGCCCTGGCAACGCCATAAGAACTCCGAATCGCGTGGCGGGGTCGTGGCATACACACGAGGGCATGGTGGTGAGAACGCCATGAAGTCACCGTTGCAAATGTTACCATTTTTGCAGCGTCTTTGCCACATGTAAACTGCGCGTGTACTACGTTCATGGAGATGTTACAACGCTGGTTTCACGACCTTCGCGACCACACCGCGTTCTCACCGCGCTCCATGTCAGAACGCCGAACCTTTGCGTTTGATTTTTTTAACATGCTCAAAACAAACTTCATGACTCGGCGATCATTGGCGGCCATACGGCGACCACAGCACGACGTCTGGCGTTTCCACCACGCTTGTACATGTACCACGCGTATGGCGACATTGGGCCTATTTTCCGTCGCCGTAGTATCTCAGTAAAGACGCCAGCCCGGTCTGACGGGGCTATTACATTGTTGTTTATTGTATTGCCATGCATGGCATTTCTGCAATAAGGCGATGAATCACTCTGTTCGAGCAATAGCTGTAAATAGACAATGACATCATATTCTATTCAAAATCAAACATCAAACATTGTGTATGGTAAATTTCTGTATGGTTTTAACCGCCAGTGTTTACATACAATTTTGAATTTATCGTGTCTACCTAATTTCGAATCGAGTGACCCAAATGAATTATGCACGTATTCGCGGCAGTACTGGAAATTACCCATGAATTGCCTTGACATGGCTGAAATACTGTTATGTAATATCAAGGATTGTCGTGGGTAAATTACAAGTACTATCTCGAAATCGTGCTTATATCATTAAACAATGGGTAGTCTCGATACGTAAACTAACCCACGAACAATGACGAGGGTGCCGTGTTTACCTATTTCTTCAGTGCATTGGACCGACAATTTAGATAATTTTTAACCGTAATTATCATTGTTCTCCGTCTTCCCAAAATGTTTACTACGATAATATATGTATATATATTCATTTGAATGATTTCCCATAGTCCTCAGTTGTTTGTAAAGTCGTTTCTTTATGTTCGTATGTGGGAAAGGGTTCAAGCAAAAGCATTTTGGAGCAAGCAAGGAGATGTATTTGTCAGCAATTGACAATTTTCTCGATGTTATTAAAACATCCTGGCTCTACAGTAAAATCCTTTAAACTTTTCAAAAATGCAAACGAATATTGAATCACTTGCAGCAATTGACTTTTGAAAATATTGTGTGGGAAAAGGAGAAATTGCTCATAATAAGAAATTTCTCATTGCCCACAATGTTTTCTACAATATTCTAGAATAGTACTTTCCCATAGATGATGTCAAAGACGACATTGTATCGTATGTAGAAAAGGGTTTACAAAAACTAATTTGGAGCAAGCAATGAGAGTCATCTACAGTGGACTTTCTAACGCAAAGAAGCACGCACCCGGAATACAGTTTTTGATCTTATAACAACTGCATTAATTACATATTTGTTATGGCGTGTCTACAGCAATGCTTTGAAGATTTATTGAGTTGTTGTAATAAATATATGTTCGATATTGAAAGTAAAGGCGATATATTAAACACGATAAATTGTGAGAAATTAAAAAGTCGGTTAAAATAACATTGAGTTTAAAGAAATGAACTGTTTGTTTTATTTACCTGAGGCAAAAACAAACTTTGGTCTCTTCTCCAAAATAAAGGAGGGACAAGGTATGGAAACAAGAAGAGTACTTTGACCGTTGCATAATTAACATTTCCGTTTGAATCATTACTTCAAGTGTTTTCTTTATGTGAATTGACACAATGTACAACAGTATTTCAGTCATATTATGTTGACTTTACACTCCTTTTCCATGACCCTTGGGTTATCTAGGTTATTTACCAGCACAGGTTAAGACCACTATTCCTGGCCCAGGAACATTCATTGTTTCTAAGTTATACGCCGCTTTCAACATTTTTCAATTATATCACGGCGACAGTTCACTGTTTCATGATCCCTGAGCAAACAAACCAGTACTAGGCTAGGAAATGTGCCAGGCCCAAGGGCACTTCACCATGACCGCAGCGCCGACATTGTTACTTGCTTTTTAAAATTCAATATTGATTAAATTGCCATAATTCTTATTGATCACGGTATTATGTCTTAATTAAAGAAAAAGCCAAAGTTTGTTGTTTTACGGTTTTCTCTATATTTACTATCTACAGATATGGTAGACTGGATTCGACATTGTCTCATCCCGGTTGTAGATTTACGCTCGAACTTTGAAAAGTCTATGCAAAATTAAAGAAAATGTCCATAAATGATTCTGTAATTATTTGAATAGAATTGACAACAATGTGGTAAAAAGAGAAATTGCACAAAATGTATAAATCTTCTACAGATGCGGCATAATTTGTTCCATTCCCGTGACAGGGGACTGCAGACACGAGTTCCTACAGATGCGACAGACTCTGTGTGTATGTCGGAATTGGTTAACAATCGTTAGAAACAACCGTTCTAGTATTGACGAAGGTAAACATGTCGGTTTTTCAGAGCTTGGTCTTTTGGGCAAGTTGTTCTACAATCGGGTAGAGGTTCAGATTTATCTGACCTTTTTTATTGTCGTACAAAGTCAAAGGTCGAAGTATAGACGCAATGGAATATATACTTCAGGAAATCAAACCAGTTGACATGTTTGACAAGTATATAAGCCGTTTCATGAAGAAACCAACATGATGGACTCTTGGCCGACTCATTCTTTCTCGAGCAATGACGTAATTGGTCTTCGCTTCTAGACTATTGCATCCAAATGTGCATCTTTATCACATATAGACAAACACTGACTGGTCTGGTGAGGCTGTAGGGCTGCTCATCCTACCCTTCACTGTACACATGTGTAGCAAGACCCAACATCGCCAACCACGGCTCTTATGTACCATAAATTATTATAACTACCTGGTGTTTTTCCTTGACATCAATATTCTCACCCTAAGTCAACTGAGATGTGTTGAAACATTTTCTTATGTCTAAAGATCCATTTAGTCGGCGGCAGCGTAGTGCTTTGAATGCGTAATCTCGTGAGCTGAACCTCACGAAGTTCGGAGACTCGAGCACATATATAGAACAGAACAGACGAGCCGTTCCATGATAAAACCAACATTGTGGACTCTGTGTAACGTATAGATCCGGATCAACCTAAGCATGCCGCGCAAGCTAACCCGGAAAAACTTTGTTCGTCTGCTGTGGATTTTCTGTTTTAAGAAATCATAACTCTATACCTCTATCCCCATGATACGGTATGTGTCGGCCCGGATTAGCCTGCGCGGAGTGTGCAGGCTGATCTGGGTCGATCCATTACGCAGAGGCCATAATGTTGGTTTACTCGCGGGACGGCTCATATGTAGAACTGTCTGTGCACTTATGGTATCACAATCAAATATACACCTATTGTCAGAATCTTCTTTTTAGATAACTTCTGTCACTAAAAGGTTAACATTGTGGATACATATCATGAACGCAGGGGTTGTGAGTTCGAATACCAGCTCGGACAACATTCTTTCTGACGTATGACAAAAGTCAATGTAACCTGCGTCATTCGCCTTTCACAATGTGAAAAAGAAGCAAGTTATATGGAACGCCTTTACTGTCTTACTATGTTGTATTGTATTATACGCAGTACATTTTCATGTATACGAGGTACATATTTCATTTGACGTGGTACATTTTGCATGATATGCAGTGCATTATGTATAATATATAGTGGTTATTTAATAATATGAAGTGCATAAGTATGAAGATACAGTAGAATAACCATTATATAGTGTGCAAACAACGTCATATGAAATACAAACAACATTATATGCAGTCTATTCTTCAATACGTGGGGTGGTACTTTGATTATATGCGGTGGTTTAAACTTTATACGCAGTGCATTTACATTGGGGATGATCATACTTTCCGGCATTTTCCGGAATTCTCCGGCTTTCTCCGGAATTATTTCCGGAAATTACCGAGCATGACAAATAGGTTTGAGCATTAACACCGTCTAATCCATTTTAAAAAGGCATTGTAGAACAATCTTTATGAAAAGTGTACACATTTCCTAAAAAGACGAGATGCAGAATGTCGTCTATGCAGACGATCTCTAATTCCTGAAGCAGACAACTCTTGAAATCATTATGGTCAAAGGATAAATTGCTCATCTTGAGAAATTTATCCATTTGTCACAATGCGTTCAACCAACCCCTCTTCAATAATTATACTTTCATTTATTAAGATTTTCCATAGTTTTGCCTTAACCTCATCTGATGCATACTTGTTGTATTACGGAAAAGATTTAAAAATGCGGTTAGGTTACCACTTTATGGTAATGTTTCCTCATAAAAACAACTTTAAATTCCTCAGCAGCTTCTGGAAATAAGAGAAAAAACTTGAAAAGTGATTTACATGATATATTTGATTTTGTCTTTGAGAAAATGCATAACTTTGGTTTTTTCTAAACAGTGTAGGTTCAAATCAGCCTGCATATTTGCTCTGCTTGTCATAATCGCCACAATTTGACTGAGGCTTCTAATAAGCATATGTAAGTACATGTAATAATCTACTCCTATAACATAAGCATTCGAGCTTGTGAAATGTCATATATTATTGGACTAGTAATATTCAGACTTTAGATTTTAGATTTTGACCAGACTGCAAATCATGCCGAATGAACAGACCAATCTCGTCTAGAGCGGATTTCAGTGCAGACGACGATATTTCTGCCCCTCGTGTATTCAGAACATGTGTACACATCTATTTATAAATTATTCAAGCGCTTTTTTATAAATTGAGTAAACTGTGTAAATGTTAAATTCTATCTGTCTGACTCGGTATTTTTCGGATAAATAATTACGGAAAAGGCCGGAAAGTATGATCATCCTAATGCAAAATGCACCGCATATAAAGCTGTTTACACCATGTATACATTAGTATGGACCGAACATATTGCCAAATGCATTGCGTACTGTGATCTTTTATGAACACATACATAATAATTCAGCAGGTATAAAGATACGTGCAGGCACTTCATATATTAAAACATACATCGCATATATTGACTAACATGTAAAACTACTGCATACACAAACAAATACACCACATATAATGTCATTTGTACTGCATAGTATATAGTTTGTATTGCATATGACGTTGTGTGTACAACGTATAATGGTTATTCTACTGTTTAAACACTATTTTGCACTGCATATTATTCAATAATCACCACACATAATAGAAAAGGCACTGCATATCATGAATACTGTACCACGTCAAATGAAATATGTACCTCATATTCGTGAAAATGTACTGCATATAATACAATACAACATACTAAGACAGTAAAGGCGTTCCATAAAGTTACGTAGAAAGTATGTGGTGTGGAGTACTGGTGTCGGAACGTCAGGTAACATATGAGTAGGTGAACTGGTCGCCGTGATATGACTGAGAAATTGTTAAAAACGGCGTTAAAGCCCACTCAATCAAACAATAAACTTGATCTTCATTGGTCGCATATGCCAAAAGGTGTTTTTTTCACGGAACCCGGCCGATGCAGAAGGGAAATGATATGAATACTACGAGGACCATATCGACCCAATCCCCTTTGTTTGGGTAGTTAATCAATTTAAATAAACGAATGTCCTTCTGCAGTTGTTAAGACGCAGTTAAATTTGGATGTGGAATTCGGTAGATAGTGTTGTCTTATTTCTTCTTTCCATATTAAATAACTTTGTGCTTTAACCTTTCCTTTTTAATATAATATGATATGACTTTCTTTCTTTTGTGATTATTTTATTTTATTTTTATTTTTTTCCTTTTCTTGCTCTTCTCCTTTTTCTTATTTTTGTTGTTGTTGTTGTTGTTATTCTTCTTCATCTTCTTTTTTTCCTTCTTCTTCTTCTTCTTCTTCTTCTTCTTCTTCTTCTTCTTCTTCTTCTTCTTCTTCTTCTTCTTCTTCTTCTTCTTCTTCTTCTTCTTCTTCTTCTTCTTCTTCTTCTTCTTCTTCTTCTTCTTCTTCTTCTTCTTCTTCTTCTTCTTCTTCTTCTTCTTCTTCTTCTTCTTCTTCTTCTTCTTCTTCTTCTTCTTCTTCTCCTTAGGGTTCGTCTTCTTATTCTTCTTCTTCTGGTTCAACTTTCTTCTTCATACCATTCCATATAAACATACACATCTATATAATTATATCGATCGTCATACAGTAAGAATAAAAAACACAACAAAAATACGGAAATACATAATGTATAATCATAACTTTCTTCAGTTATTATAATACTGATTAACACTTTCCTACATATAACAATTCACCGGATGACGCCTTTGAAAACATCTAGAAAAAATCATGGAAAATGTCATAAAAAATAGATAAAACATTGTGATAAAAGGAAAAACTGCTCGTTGTGAGCAATTTCTCCTTATGCTACAACGTGTCTTAAGTCATCTGCTACAGAGGCTTCAGAATGAGTATATTTGTGTATGGTGTTAATAAGGACATTATTTTTACACTAAATGTCCGCGTCCAGGTACATACTATGAATAAGAGCAGCAGCCATACACAATTCAGCGGCGCTTTACGAAATTCAACCGTAAGGTATATGCGACCTGTCACTGTATATCCAGATATTATCGAGCGCGTCCGCGCGGTTTAATCTGCTATACATTGTTCGCCAATTGATCGTAGAAGGTTTCAGAACTGTTTTGTATACCAGTTTTCGTTTTGCATTTTTTAGTATGGAAGCACAAGCAGGTTGTCTTCGATTCGTGTAACTATGACGTTAATCTTAGTTTTACGAACAATTCGGAGCCAGATTGGGCTACACTGATGTTGGTTTATCTGAATCTACATTTCTGAATTTAAACAGTAACATAAATCATGAAACCCTAATATATTCCGTTTAATTATATTTTTGGCTATTTAACCATCCTAAGCTTTACATGTATCTCAAAAATTAAAATTAAAATAAAAATCATGGAATATTATGTTGATCAATATCTGTCTATTCATAGATCTATACATGCATATCTATTATTTTGTAAACAATATTACAAAGAGGGCTGTTCTATATTCTGTCATGTTTATATATCATTTTATTTCGCCGTTTGTAATGCTAAATTGTATTTTCTTCATGTTTGTGTCCATGTACAAACTGGGAGTATTAAAGCAATTAAATTGAATTGAACATCGGTAGCAATAATTTACGGTTGGTTTATCGCGATTTATCGCAGATGACCCGTCAATTTACCTATCAAAATGGTAGAAAAATGATAGCTGAATAATTCATGAATGCGTGAATAATAAGTGAGACAGGAGCTTGTTTGGCATAATTATCTTCCTCGTACCTTGTACTACCCTTTCTCGCATGCAAAAAATCAGCAGCAGACGACTTTGAAGAATCTTGACAAAACTGTGGACAATTTCAATTAATTTTGTTACCATTCATAATTACCTGTCATAATGTTAACTTCAATAGTTCAAAGCCATCTTTAAGAATGTAAAATATAGTTGAAAGGGAATGGCCGTATCTAATGTTGTGAGAACTTGTGGCCAGACCCTTTTGCCTATATTAGTATATGATATATATGTGCAATGTATAATGTTGAATAATTTTATATGGCAATAAAATATGTTTAAACTAATTAATTGTAGTATGATTGTTGAATGAATTTGATATCATTGTGCCAAAAGGAGAAATTGCTCATTATGAGTAATATCTCTTTTGGCACATTTCTTTCAAACGGCGTCTGCTGCAGAGGCATCAGAAAGATTATGCTAGTAGGAAAGTGTTAATTTGTTGAAGTTTTTTTTACTGATGAACTTTTCCAGGCATGACGATGCTTTTGAATCAAAAGAAATTGGTATTGAGGTAAGCTATTTGATATACTTGTTTTTGCATGTTCTCATATTTAATAAAAGCAAAATATATAATTGTCCCTGGATATATTCACACGTGTATCGATTTGGGAAAATATAAATCTAAACTCCATTTACCGATGATCAATATTTATCACGCAATAATATTTTTTAACATCATCTCAATGAGTCAATCTTAAAGCGCCGAGCTTCGGTAGCATATTCGATAGTGACGCGTGCTGTCAGTTCAAGGGTTATGAGTTCGAACCCCAACTCGGGTACTATTCTTTCCGACGTTTGTAAAAAGTCATTATGACGAGCGTTGTTCGTCTTTCACCAATGTGATAACAGTGTAAGTGGAAAAGCAGCCAGTTGCTTGGAAATACTGTTTTGTTGAGACTGCCAGGAAGAACGTGAGTAGGTTAACTGGTCGCCGTAATATGACTGAACAATTATTGAAAACAGCATTAAACCCCAATCTGTCAATTATGCAATGACTTTCGTCAATCATCATAACGAGTCAATAGCCGAGCCATGGTTCGAACCAACGACCCATTGATCGATTGCGCTAGCCGTCACCGACTGAGCTTCGCAGTTTTGCCGTGCGACATTACAGATGATTCACAATAATACAGGTCAAACCCATCGGGCATTTCTCATCTATACATTGCATTAGAAGCTCAAAGTAAAACATAGGTTCGGCGTCGTATGAAATATTCAATCCTTTTCCACTTGTATACACACTTAAACGCAGCAGAAACAGAAGACTTTTGAAAACATTGCAGCCAAAAAAAAAAATTGTTCATAATGAGTGATTTCTCATTTTATCACACATAAATTGAAATAATTCATCGCCGTTTGATAATTATACATTAATTATTAGAGAGCTTCTATATTGTTGTCTATATGGTTTCAAAGTCGTCTACATTAGAACTGATATATGAACTTTCTTCCTTCGTTCCAGACTTGGATGCATATCATTGATCCTGTTGTGTCAAAGTGCCCTGACAATTGCACAGGGTGAGTAGACGTTTGTTTTAGCTGTATCAGGCGATTGAGTCTATTATTGCATCCGTGTCGGGCATCATAAGCATGTATAACCACTTCTTTATTGTTATATATGGCAACTGATTGTCATTATAAACACAAGCCTTAATTTGTCATTTTTATACGGTGGGAAACGTCGACTTTGGTGGCGTTGGGGGTGGAGGGGGGTTTGGGCGGCGTTGGGGGTTGGGGTGGAAGTAGAAGTAGAGGGAGGGTTAACAGTTTTTAACATTCTCTAAATCTACCACCGTCCTTACTGCTTTAGTGTTGCTTTCAATCATTTTAAAGATTGTTTATATGTATATGTATATTTGTTTGTTAAGCACTTTTGCATGTATGTATTTCATGATAAAAGTGATCTTTATAAATGTGGTACATACTAATAAAAATAAGCAATTTCTCCTTTTGTCACAATATAAATGTCTGGTAATACTAAGTCGAAATGACTTGACAAATGTGCATTAATTAAAAGGTAAACAGGCGTATAGGCGACTAGGTAGTTGGACTTCACTTCTAAATTTATTATCAAACGTTGCGTCTTAGACTTTTTAACATGTGCGTATGCTGAAGGTTAATAGAGTCTATACTGTACGTAACTGCAATACTAACTCAAATCACCGAACTGGGACAACATGTTTGTTAATAGTAAACATATGAGCCATCCCGCGGAAAAAACAACATTGTGGACTCTGCGTAAAGTATCGACCCGGATCAGTCTCAGCATGCAGATATACACTTTTCGCCTCCAGTGGATTTTCTGTTTCTCATATCATTACTTTATAGCTCTATACCCCCTGAGATGGAATTGGTCGGCCCGGATCAGTCTGCGCGGATTGCTGATCTGGGTTGATAATTAAGCAGTGGCCATAATGTTGGTTTTCTCGCAGGACGGCTCATATTCGGGACAGGCTTTCATATTGTAGACACAAGTTAATCCAATGGCTGTTTTAAAAAAAAGTATACGCAAAGTCAAGGATTCTTCAAGACTATGTATGTGGATAAAAGCAAATAAAAGGTTCGACGTAAAATTGAAAAACATCTTCGTGAAATAATACATTTCTATTTCAACAATCAACAACTTACCAGCAAAGAAATTTGATAACATCTCTGCACACATGTTCTATAAATGAAAGTACACATTTTGAATAGCGTTGAAACATTTTCCGCAAAAGGAAATATGCTAGTGTGTGTTTTATTTTGGTAACAATAATTGTAAAGTTAATATAAAAATATTCCGACTATTGGATATAGCTAACCCAAGGCACTCAAATATTAGAAACAGGAGTCCTATTTAGGTCGCCAGTAGAAGCCGGCGGCTATATTTTTATAAGTTGTCTTTTTCAGATTTCATATGAGAAAACAAGTTGCTATTTGGATAAACTTTACTAATTGTAAATGCTTAAAGGAATACGCTCGGCTAATATTTAAACTATATGACTAAATAGCACTGCAGTAATGTATCATTTTGACGTAATTACCTTTTTTTTACATGCTTGCACTATCAAGATATATGTTTTTAAAGTTTGTGTTTTCACGTCGGTATCGATCGCCTATGGGCGCCGCAATCTTTGCTTATAATCAACTTCCTGTGACGTCAGTTACCCACTTCCGATTGGTTCAGTCTCACTTTGCCAACTTATTTATTTTTCAATAAAAAAAAATTAGTTTCACTTTGCCAACCAATTATTTTTTAACTCCTCTGTCATACCTGAAATAACAAGTGTGGAAAATGAGCAACTCTGTCTACCTAATAGATAGATTGGTTTATTTGTATAAGAATAAAATGAAAAGGGATATTACGAAAGCCTATTAGGACCATCTGAGAAAAAAAATATATTGTAAAGTCGTAATAACGCGAAAAAAGGCGAAGTAACGCGAAACAAGGCATAATAACGCAAAGTAAAGGCGTAATAATGCGAAGTAAGGCTTAGTAACGCGAATAAAGGCATTATAACGCGAAAAAGGGAATAATAACGCGAAATTAAAGGCGTATTAACGCTAATAAAAAGCGTTATAACGCGAAATAAAGGCGTAATAACGCGAAAAAACGCGTAATAACGCGAAATAAAGGCGTTATAACGCGAAATAAAGGCGTAATAACGCGAAAATAAACGCGTAATAACGCTAAACAAAGGCGTATTAATGCTAATAAAAGGTGTTATAACGCAAAATAAAGCCGTAATAACGCGAAATAAAGGCGTTATAACGCGAAATAAAGGCGTTATAACGCTAAACAAAGACGTATTAATGCTAACAAAAGGCGTTATAATGCGAAAGAAAGGCGTAGTAACGCGAAAATAAAGTCGTAATAACGCTGAAAAAAGGCGTTATAACGCGAAAAAAGGCGTTATAACGCAAAATAAAGTCGTTATAACGCCTTTTTAGCTATATATATCAATCGATTACTGCTTTGAAGACTCTTTTTCAACTATGGATCTACGACCCAGATCAACAAATTCGCTATGTTTTTTCATTGGCTGAGCAACGATTTACGACCCAGATCAACCAACTCGCTATGTCTTTTGAGTTGTTCAGCTACGATCTACGACCCAGATCAACCAATACGCCATGTTTTTCTCAGTGGCTGAGCTACGATCGACGACCCAGATCGACCAACTCAAATTGGTTGATCTGGGTCGTAGATGAGCCAATATAAAAACATAGCGAATTGGTTGATCTCGGTCGTAGATCCATGATTGAAAAAGAGTCTTCATAGCAGTAATCGATTTATATATAGCTAAAAAGGCGTTATAACGCCTTTTTTCCGCGTTATACCGCCCTATTTCCGCGTTATTACGACTTTATTTTCGCGTTACTACGCCTTTCTTTCGCGTTATAACGCCTTTTATTAGCATTAATACGCCTTTGTTAAGCGTTATTACGCCTTTATTTAGCGTTATTACGCGTTTATTTTCGCGTTATTACGCCTTTATTTCGCGTTATAACGCTTTTTATTAGCGTTAATACGCCTTTGTTTAGCGTTATTACGCCTTTATTTCGCGTTATTACGCCTTTATTTTCGCGTTATTACGCCTTTATTTTGCGTTATAACGCTTTTTATTAGCGTTAATACGCCTTTAATTTCGCGTTATTACGCAATTTTTTCGCGTTATAATGCCTTTATTCGCGTTACTACGCCTTACTTCGCATTATTACGCCTTTACTTTGCGTTATTATGCCTTGTTTCGTGTTACTTCGCCTTTTTTCGCATTATAACGCCTTTTTTCGCGTTATTACGACTTTACAATACTTTTTTTTTTCTCAGATGGTCCTAATAGGCTTTCGTATTATAGTCTTTCGTAGGATATAGATATTTTTCTCTTTGTTATTATCCGCATATATCATAAATATGAAATAGTTCAGGTATGCATGTTGAAAAAGCTTATGATTTAGCCTCCGGCTAATTCACACATGTTGACCTAGTCTCATTTTGCCAACATTTTTTCATCCCCACAAACTTGCCTAAAAACTAACAGTTGGCAAAGTGAAACGTATGGATTACTAAATTTTCAGATCGCTATCTTACCTTAGGTATAGGTCAAACTTGACAGAATGCGTAAAAGGCTAGTCCAAAAAGGCCGATTATAGGTCCAGAAAGAAAGGCCAATTTCCCAAAATGTCTGGTACAAAAAGTCCGATTATGAGGAAGGACCATTTTTTGAAGTTTAATGGTGTAAATATTGTATACATGTATGTTTGTTTTAGATTATTAATTCATCATAGTGGGGCGGGCGGTAAATTGATCCGTGTTATAATTGATTACAGTTTGCTTTGAAAGTTTATTTAAACTTCCTTAATTAGATAATTTGAGAACGTAATTGCCGTTAATTTATTGAATTCGATAATAGAGAAGTTTGAGAACGTAATTGCCGTTAATTTAATTTATCAGTAACAAAAAAGGCGATAGAAGGTAAACAAAAACACGACCATGGCATGTGTAAACAACATAAGAAATTCTATAAAGTATAATCATTGAAAACATAATGGTAATGTTGAAAACATTACGGTAAAAGGAGAAACTGCTAATTTTGAGCAATGTCCCCTTTATTCACGATGTTTTTCAAAAGTCGTCTGCTACAAACGCGTCTTCAACAAGAAAATGGTCGACGTGTTCAATAAAAGGGTAAATTCATTTTTTTTATATTTGACCAAACTTTCAAAAGATTTATTTGTTTGTTAAAGAATGAATTGTAAAATAATTTCTCACAAACCTGCATAAAAATCCCTTATAATCCAAATTATTTCTCACAAACCTGCATAAAAATCCCTTATAATCCAAATGATTTCTCACAAACCTGCATAAAAATCCCTTATAAACACAAAAGGTCACAGATTTTAACACCGAATTTTGGGAGAGCCTATGGGAAATGCTTATGTAATAGCGCGTGGGGATTTTACCCAAACGAACCGCGTCAGCACAAATTCCGCATTTGGATCAAATTCCTGACGTTTTGGGCAGTACTTCAACATAAGGCTGTGAAAGACGTAACAGTATTGCAGTTATTAATTATATAGGAAAAGCTAAATCGAATGTTTTCAAACGAACTGACGTCTTTTGACTGCTGTAACATTTTACACGCCTTGCATGATGGTCAATTAATTATTTTATTACCCCTAATTAGTTGACTTGCTGTTTATTACCCCTAGTCAGCTGCTGCACCTGATCAGCGCATCAAAGCCTCGTCGGTGCTTTGTTGGTAGATCATAAGTAGTGTCTGATTGCTACCGGAAATATGATTGGGTTTTATGACCGTTAATTGGTTTTCAATAAAGAACGGTACAATGTTTTTTAGTTTTCGATTAATCTGTGAATTACGCCTTTTGTCACAACGTTTACAACTTTATTTATACATGTATTTTCTGTCATAGAGATTGTAGTGTTGTGTGGAGTGCCGGTGTAAGAAAGCCTTTATAAGCATGGCCGAAAATTGTTTTTGCTTTTGAGCGGTACAGTAAGCCTCTGCAGACGCATCCTGACGAAAAACCGACCATACAAATATGCAGTTTGATCTTATTGGCAATTCACAATATGACCTCTGAATTGCGATTTGTGTGTGACGAGTTTTCTATCCACCTAATATGGTTGGATACTATTTACTATAAAACTTTATATAGATCTAGTAATAATATGATGTAATGTTATATATCTAGTAATAATATGATGTAATGTTATAGATCTAGTAATAATATGATGTAATGTTTTGAATTTCATTTTGAATAATTGAAGTTTAGGTTTGTAAACTTCCGGGGTTAATTTTCTTACGAAAAAGTATATTTTGTATTCCCTTTATAGTACCGCAGTCGTTCATTAGCTAACTCTACTTGTATGATTTGTTTGGGACATAGAGGGTAAATGACGTCACGAATCTTTTCAGAAAGTATCGAGACATTGCGATATGTAAACAATGGCCGCGCCCATGCTGCGCACCGATCAGCACAAATAGTCATCTTTAAATAGTAATATCTTCATTATTAGTTGTATGTTAATGAAATGCATAGTAAATAAATGTTCTTTAAGTCAATATTTTTCAATTCAAAGCGAGTTTTTTTCAGCCGAGCGTATTCCTTTAAACAAGAAAGATCGTTGCAGATGTTTATAAACATTTATTATTGCATTAAATCTATGTTTTACGCCCGCTTAAGGGATATATAAACATTGCAAAAGCCGGGCGTAAACGGCGAGAAAACGTGTATAAACAAAGCGATTCTCGCGCGTACGTGCCGTTTCAGACCGGTTAGATGTTTTACATATGCATTACCCGGGCACCGTTAGTAAACAAAACATGGACGCTGCATCTCCCCTAGAATAGGAGCACTTGTTGGGTTTAACTCGATAATTGGTAACATGCACTAGATTCACAGTTAAAGAGCATAAAATAATCCAAAACCATTTATTTAATTCGACCCGTGTCGAGTCAGCGATGGCAACCTTGGTGTAGGCCCGGTTCGTGGATATGTAAAACATTACTTGTTTACTTTATGACGTCACATGTGTTTATGACGTCACATGCGTTATCGGGTCATGTTCATCGGCGGTTATCGTACAACTGAACGTTACAGCGGACTGTATGTTGGATATTTGCTCTTATTTTATGCAATAATAGCGATTATTGCATAAAATCTATGTTTTACGCCCGCTTAAGGGATACAGAAACATTGCAAAAGCCGGGCGTAAACGGCGAGAAAACGTGTATAAACAAAGCGATTCTCGCGCGTACGTGCCGTTTCAGACCGGTTAGATGTTTTACATATGCATTACCCGGGCACCGTTAGTAAACAAAACATGGACGCTGCATCTCCCCTAGAATAGGAGCACTTGTTGGGTTTAACTCGATAATTGGTAACATGCACTAGATTCACAGTTAAAGAGCATAAAATAATCCAAAACCATTTATTTAATTCGACCCGTGTCGAGTCAGCGATGGCAACCTTGGTGTAGGCCCGGTTCGTGGATATGTAAAACATTACTTGTTTACTTTATGACGTCACATGTGTTTATGACGTCACATGCGTTATCGGGTCATGTTCATCGGCGGTTATCGTACAACTGAACGTTACAGCGGACTGTATGTTGGATATTTGCTCTTATTTTATGCAATAATAGCGAAAATACACATTTTCTCGGGCGTGAACATCTGCGGACGCCCGCAAAATGTGTTTATGCCCTCGTGCTTCGCACTCGGGCATAAACACATTTTGCGGGCGTCCGCAGATGTTCACGCCCTCGAAAATGTGTATTATCCCTATATTCATGATATTTAAAAAAGAAATTCACGAATTTGCGTTTGATTAACATCGTATTTGAGTTTAATTCATGCTTATTACGATTATTTACTCGTCCCTGATTAGACTTGCAGCAGACCCATGCGTTAATGTTAAATTATCATTTCAATATCAGCTCTAAATCAAGTCACTTTCTCTTTTAAGGATTAGCTCTACATAACTGAACGTTCTTTTCAAGTTCAAAGAGATGTCTTAATTTGTGAAAATTTTATAAAATGTTAATACATGTATCTCTCAAATAGTAAAATATTTATAGTAGACTGTTTCTTCTCTAGTCGATATATCTAAATAATGACTTTTAATTCACCACAACTTCTTAAATCATTATATCAAACACAAAATATATTTTTGACACGAAAGAAAATAGATTTTTATTCTCACATATGGAATGCTATTTTGAACACATGCTTCTTATCACTATGATTGATTTCTTATACTAAAAGCTTCCTGCGATGCAGTAAGCCCAGCACGATGTTACGCTGACATGTGTTGAGAACTTCAGAAAATGCTCAAAACCCTATTTTTACATCCTTAACTTATTGAATGTATGTGAATAAAGATGGTTATTTGACTAGAACCAGAGTTAGAAAAGAGCAAACTCTTAAATTAAATACGTTCTTTCGCACCCAATTGATTTCGTTCTTGATATCTTTTAAATGTGTCATTAGGCCCATAACAGGCAGTGTTCTTGTGCCATTCATATATTTCATGCATCAATAACGCAAGGGAGTTCATCTTATTATTCTTACTTTTTAAATGTCTCTTTTTACTTTAATTTTATCAGATTAAGTAAGGTTGATAATGTTATGTTGCTGGTTATGCTTGAAGTAAAGTTTGGAAGTATAAGTATACAACACATTAAATGTAAACAGCTGATGTTAATTAACTGTTCAGTGGATATGGTATTTCAAGGGTGAACTTGAATAAATTTAAACATCTATGAAATTGTGTGATAATCAGAAGTCTACAAAGTTAATACGTGTGAAAGGTCGAGGCGAATGTACTCCGCGCAGACTGATCCGGGCCGACCATATTCCGTCTCAGGGGGATATAGGTATAGAGAAATAATTCTTGAAACAGAAAATCCACAGGAGGCGAAAAGTGTCTATCCGGGTAAGCCTGCCCGGAATGCTTATGCTGTCCATACTGTTGGTTTTATCGCGGGACAGCTCATATTTATATTTATGAATGGCACGAGTGTCACGTGAACTAAAATTGCACAACTTCTCTTTTGTTCAATAACAACAGCTTTTATGACTCATTCAAATACTAAAAATAGTCTCTTTATGGTCCATTTGCTATAATAACACCGTTTTAATATAAAAAGCCTCCCTCTATGGTTAATATATCTATAGTTGCTAAATATTTACGAAAAAATCCGTTTTAAAGGAAAATTAAACAGCATTCTAAGATCATAAATATCGATTTTATAAATGGTTGACAAGACGGTGATAATGCTCAATTTATGTTTTGGCATGACCACCATACGAGTATATTTAGATCTTTATTGTTGTCGTCTTTTATGAAGTACGGAAAATGATACATAAACACATTTAAAGTCCGAAATATCATATTTTTAAATCAGTTAGTAAGAATATAAATGAATGTAGATTATAAGACATTTATATTTCCATAAATATCGACTTTTAAAAATAAGATACGAGACTACGATAATTTTCGTGATTTGGCATGACCGCTTTTTCATATCCAAAATTGCGGCCCCCAAAAAGTTAGGTTATTGATTGCGCGGGTGCATCAACACCAGTACATATATTGGTTGTGTTTAGAACTACCACTGGTGCATTGGGCAATGGGCTTGCGCATGCGCCGTGTTAATCGTCTTGATCGCGTATTTTACCGTCTCTTGGATATTTCTGTAGCAGTTCGTAACTAGACTGGTTCTTGTTCGAGTTTGCAATAGAAGATTAAGATAAGTGAACCAGTCATTTTATATGCGTGTAGTTTTTATATAATTAAAATGTAAATTAAAACCATAGTGTAACGTGTACCGGCGTTAAGCCATCGAGGGTCACCTATTCAGGCACTAACCGCGATGAGCATTGCTTAACTTTACGCAAAGGTCAACCATTCTACCAACGTCGCTATAAAAGCCGGCTTCCACAGCAAGGCTGTAGGAGTGATATTTATACATATACCCCGTTCCTGTTACATTTCTCCCTCTTTTCTCTTGACTTCGACCCGAAGTTACACAACTGAACACATGCAGTATACCAGAGCGGAGTTTTTTTTTAAAAAACACTGGGAAACACCGGGGTTTTAATAACAGGAAAATGGGACTATTTTCATAAATGCGAAGTTATTGTACTATATTTTGCGATTTTAAGAATATATTAATGAAATTAAAAGACGCGCATGCGCAGACAAATGTTTACAATAATTTGGGGTACAACACGTTTGAAAAAATGTATTTTTGTTTTCGTTTAACGTATTAACGTATTTAACTAAAAAACTATTGTTATCATATATTGATATCATATATTTAAAAGCGGGTTTCGTGTTTTTCGAATAAAACAGTATTTCTTAAGCCATAAAATGCTGATTCCCGCGCTAACATCGAATTGCTGCGTCTTGCAGCAACTCTTGTTTTCTATATATTTTGTTTTTTCATGCGTGTTACCTATGAACGAAAATTCTCATTTATGGACTCTTTTCGTAAGATGATAATATAAAGAGGCTATTTATAGTAAAAACTGTCCTGTGTGGTATTCCCCGAATATTCTCATACGAAATCAGAGGTCATAACTATTAAAGCAATGCACCACATATATAAAGAGTCTATTTCACTATTTGTAATATTTTAACGAGGTATTGTGTTTTAATCTTTCTTCGAATGTTCTCAAATGAAAACCTGGACGCCTGTGCTGAAATCAAAATTGTTTGCCTTCTATTTATCAAACTATTCGTAAAATTCTTATTACATGGAAAGCGCAGTCGACCGACTTTGAACATGGAAGGATCTTCCTAAGTGAATTCGGCGCCGAAAGGGCAATTGCTGAAGTGGGTACAGTGTCCCCAAGAGAAGCTGAAGGCGGCTTCAATGGATTGGTTAAACATCTAACATGCACTTAAATGAACGTGTTTGATTTTACACAGATTGTGGTGCCCTGTCCTAGCCAACAGTGTGTGTACGTTTTCATGTACATCATCTGGTTATTTCTTGAACAGGCCACCTTCTTTAACGTACTACTGGGATATGGTCTGGTGAAGAACCGTTGTGTCAGACGCTAAAAGTACACAATACGTATATATATTTGGTGAACCGCATATAAAGTTTAAACTACCGCATATAATCAAAGTACCACAACACGTATCGACGAACTGACTGCATATAATGTTGTTTGTATTGCATATGCCGTTGTTTGCACACTATATAATGGTTATTCTACTGTATCTACATACTTTTGTACTGAATATTATTAAATAACCACGATATATTTTACAAAATGCACTGCATATCATGCAAAATGTACCACGTCAAATGAAATATATACCTCGTATCCATGAAAATGTACTGCCTATAATACAATACAACATCATAAGACCGTACAGGCGTTCCATAGATATTTGTCTGACTAGATGGCGTATAATGAAGACAGTTTTCATGTTTTATGATTTTATAAAACTTACAGAGATTTTATTAATGTAACCTCCGTTAACAACTGCATCTTATACATGATATTTCTCCATTCTGAATCTTGTAATTTCATTAAATGATTCAGGGATAATTGTCAGACTTGATGGTTTATAGTAAAGGCTGCTCGACCGGACATGGTGATCTAAGTTTTCATTATAATATGATTTTTATAAAACTTACAGAAATTTGATAACAGTTACCTCGGTTAACAGCTGCATCCTATATGTATACACCATGATACTCAATTCACAATCGTGAACCTTCTTAATGGATTCAATCCAAACTATCGTGATTTGTTGGGGTTCTCAACAGACTGTAAAACGCCGTGTGTGGCTGCCACGGCAGCGTAGTCGTCGAGCGTCCGCTTCGGGTCCGGGAGTAGCGGGTTCGTTCCCCGGACGTTTATACCAAACACCGTACAAACGGGAGTAATAGCGTTGTCTCCTTGGCGTTCAGTATTGTGGGGGTTACAATTACGACTCTCTCGCTTGGGTCAGCATAAATGTACCTATAATACTACGGTGCATTATCCAGGAAACGTCCTGATATAACTTACACAATGTTGAAAACCGAGTTAAACAAACAAACACAAAAACTAAAACTTTGTGACATGTTATGGTACTGAGCACCTTCAACGGTGTTCTGCTGAACTGACAAAGGCGGGATACTTTGTACATGTATACAGTGTGTAACTAGATAATGTCAGCTGTTAACTTTTGTATCAACATGGTAACCTTTGACCTCTGTGAGAATCTGTTTTACCCTTTCCCTCATTTAGACGCTCTATTACGCCTATGCTTTTTGAAAATATGACTACAAAAGAAAGGAATACTCAAAACGAGCAATTTCTCCTTTTGTCACCATGTTTTAAACTTTTGTCAATTATTATTCTTTCATTTAAAGGGATTTTCTTTGCTTTTGCCTGAACGTTTTCAAAGCCGTCTGCTAAAGATTTGTTGTATGTGTGAAAAGGTTAAAGTAAACCCCGTCATATCGAAAACCCTAATGCCTGTTTTCTGCTTCAATCAACAGTACATCAATATTCCACTTCATCTCGAAAATTGAATACACACCCAAATATCTGTTCGGTCATAAAGCAACAGTTTATCTTGAATATTCAATACAGTCCCCAAAATATGTTCGGTCATAAAGCGAAAGTTCATCTTGAATATTGAATACAGACCCCAATATCTGTTTTGGTCATAAAGCAACAGTTCATCTTGAATATTAAATAAAGACCCCAATATCTGTTTGGTCATAAAGCAACAGTTCATCTTGAATATTGAATACAGACCCCACTATCTGTTTGGTCATAAAGCAACAGTTCATCTTGAATATTGAATACAGACCCCACTATCTGTTTGGTCATAAAGCAACAGTTCATCTTGAATATTGAATACAGACCCCAATATCTGTTTGGTCATAAAGCAACAGTTCATCTTGAATATTGAATGCAGACCCCAATATCTGTTTGGTCATAAAGCAACAGTTCATCATGGATATTGAATACAGACCTCAATATCTGATTTGGTCATAACGCAACAGTTCATCTTGAATATTGAATACAGACCCCAATATCTGTTTGGTCATAAAGCAACAGTTTATCTTGGATATTGAATACACACCTCACTATCTGTTTGGTCATAAAGCAACAGTTCATCTTGAATATTGAATACAGACCCCAATATCTGTTCGGTCTTAAAGCAAAAGTTCATCTTGAATATTGAATAGATACCCCAATATCTGTTTGGTCATAAAGCAACAGTTCATCTCGAATATTGAATACAGACCCCAATATCTGGTTGGTCATAAAGCAACAGTTTATCTCGAATATTGAATACAGACCCCAATATCTGTTTGGTCATAAAGCAACAGTTCATGCACAGGGACGTGCTCCTCTAAAAATAGATATGACCTACATTTACTCTATGCATATATATGCATAGAGTAAGTCATATTTATTTTTAGAGGAGCAAATCCCTATGATTCATGTACATATATCCTTATATTCAGGTAGGTACTTATAAATTAATCATGATGTATTTTACTACATATACTAATGAGATATATTGGTTAAGAACGTTGTAGACTAAGATGATACTGTTCCGGTGTGCAAGCTAAGCTTAATCTATATCGTTCGCAAGTGTGATTTTAAAGTATGCATTATATATGTCATTTCAAGTCGTGTAAAGCGGGCTTATTTGAAACATTTTAACAATGACGGATTTATTAATATATGAACTTATTTCAAATAGAGGGAACACTCCGATTACAGCTTGGTACAGCCACCAAAGGTACGCTTGAGATCTACCATATAGATTCATGGGGCAGTATTTGTCACGATGGATTCACGGATAAGTCCGCTACGGTGGCCTGTCAACAGATGGGACTCGGGTAATATACCCCTAAAATACCCATTTCACCCTCGTTAACACTTTCCCTAATCTCATTTAAATGCAGACAAAATACTTGTTCTTCGTTGAGGGTACATTTATCTGACGAAATCGCATAAAATGTCATCCCAATTTACCCTATTAATTTAGATATTGATGTGCTGGTTCATACTCGTTGTTCTGTCCAATGAAATAGTATGATACACTCAACGCTCGGCCTTCATCTGTTGTATATCTACGGTGTACCGTTAGGGCCATCGTGCTATCGTGACCCTAACGGTACACCGTATATATCTATTTGTGCAATATCTCCCCTACTGATAACTTACTAATGTTATAGGCGGCGATTTGATTGGTCAATAAGAGACAGTCATCAGATATATACGAGCGCTTACTACTGCAGCGAGGCGAAACAAAGGTTTTGTTTTAATGAGATTGCGCTTTCCCACATTAAAACATCTGCAGTACACGGTATGAAGCCAAACAATTGTAAATTGTTATAACGGAAAGCATATTTTTTAAACATTATGGCAAATTGAAAACTTACGCATTAGGAACAACTTCCCCTTTGTTTGAAAGATTTTAAATGAATTATGCTACAGCTGCGTCGAAAGGGTGTGAGAATTGGTTAATTTATACTTTCTTTTTAATGTGGTATTTGGCCATATCACCAGTAACACATTGATGTTTTTATACGTTTATTTGCAAATCTTTATTCTTTCAGGGCCAAAGGCAATACTGAGCTTTTTGCAAACGATATCGAGTCAGGTGAGTCAGCTCGTAACGAGCTGTCTCACCCGAAATCAGCATTGTTTCCTTTGCAGTTATCCAAATATTCCAAAACTCTTAGAATATATGAAATATAGTCGCCCGACTTTCAACATGGAAGTGTCTACTTTAAACAATTCGGCGCTGAAAGAGTTAAATCTCGTATAACTAGATAACATTTTCGTTTTAAGTTCATGTAACAGACCTAAAGCAACGTTATATATTACTTATGAGATTGTCAAACTACTGTCAAAACTGTGCTAAAGACCAACTTGGAATAGCGATTCCCTTTCTATAGAGATTTTGGTTCGTATTGGATCTCCATCATGGGCCGTTACTAGATCATATAAAAGGTAATTTGGCGTAAACAATAAGGCGGCTACAGTTTAAGTTAAATTTGTTATTTTATCTAACACTGAATTACATATAGAATGTTCTGGTGAGACTGTTTGGATGCGCAGACTCGCATAATCCTTCGATATGCGCAGGTGCATTAAGGCCCCGAATCGCTTGACGCCGTTCGTGTGTAAGACAGACTATACCAAGGTTTCTTTCAGAGATATTCGTCCTAAACGGTTGCTTTTTCAGAAATGTTGGTGTTGCATTTCAAGGAGCCTATTTCGGATCCAGTACGAGCGGATTCTCTTGGGTGACCGACGTGTCGTGTACCGGAAGCGAGGTGGATCTTCTGTCATGTCCACACACTGGCTGGGGACCTTATTACTGTACAGCCATGGACGTCGGCATTGAATGCCGAAGTAAGTGCTGTTTTGAGCTGTTCGTATGTTCAACCGAAAATGATATTTTCTACTGATACTCGAATTACGCTATCTAAATAACAATGGGATGAAGTTCATGTTTATATATATTCGACATTAGTGTTCATATAAATTCGACATAAGTGTTCATATATATTCGACATAAGTGTTCATATATATTCGACATAAGTGTTCATAAAGCTAGTTGTTTTCCATACACTGAAGGACACACCGACAACCTTTTGATTTATATGTTTCTAAGCTTTCAGAATGTCTTTCTGACTGAATAATGAT
Organism: Serripes groenlandicus; assembly: GCA_031761405.1. Classification (NCBI taxonomy): domain Eukaryota; kingdom Metazoa; phylum Mollusca; class Bivalvia; order Cardiida; family Cardiidae; genus Serripes; species Serripes groenlandicus. The sequence goes on along the minus strand of JASEVX010000008.1, from coordinate 19,548,686 downwards.
TAAAGCGGCGTAAAACATGAAACAAACAAACACATGCATCTAATGATTAAGGCTTCCGCTTCGAGAGCGGGTGGTTAACGGTTCAAGTCCCTGTGTCGACAGCGGGGCTCGATCTGCTAAGACCGGTGTTTGGGTTTTGATATTTACCTTGTTGGTAACATTATAGGACTCGTAAAAATGTTTTCAGGACAAAAGTCTCATAAGTCTGATAGGCTGAGTGACACTATAATAAACTTACACTTCCGTTACCTAGTGATTAAGGCTTCCGCTTCGGGGCGGGTGGTCAAAGATTCGAATCCCAGTGTCGACAGTGAGATCCATTCTGATATGAGCGGTTGGTTAGCCGCTTGCTAGTAACCTAATGGTACCGAAGCCTGTCTGCTTATTGCATTGTTGTAAAAAATATGGGATTCGTTAAATAAAAATATGTTCAGGACAAAGGTGTCTCATATGTCAAAAATGGCTGGTTGACGCTATAATAAACTAACACTTTCCATTACTCTGGTGTTGTACGTGTTTCTAGGCAGCTACGGGTACCGGCTAGTAGACGGTCCAACACTGAATGCAGGCAGAGTAGAGATTCAGGGTGATGGCCGATGGATGACAGTGTGTGATGCTGGGTTTGACATAAATTCCGCGAATGTGACGTGTAATTACCTGGGTTACAGGTAGGTACTTGTTCTTTTTAATCAAAACTTTCAACGTTTCCATACAGTACGGCGGTTTGTTAACCTTTCCCCGTATACAGACGCTTTCTGACACATCTACAGAACACGACTATATAACATATTTTGGCAAATGGAGAAATTGCTTATTATGATCAATTGCTCGTTTTGTCTCAATGTTTTCAACTCTATTTAAACAAAATAAGCTCTATTTATTGATCATTTCAATGATTTTACCTAGAGGTTTTTAAAGTCGTCTGCTGCAGATTTGATGTTAGTTGGAAAAGGTAAGTATTATACGTCGACTTTGTAACTTCATGTATTTCGTGTATGCTACTGTTACAAAGACTTTTTCATTTCGTTCTCATAAATAATCGGCCAAATAATCCAGATGGAAATCGAATACAATGGGTTGGGTGTGGGGTATTTGTGTTTGGGTGTGGGGGGAGGGGGTTAGGGGAACAGGTGTCAACGCAATGGATAAAAATAAAAAATATAAATATAATTTGAGTCTCAAAGTTTCCAGTGTCTCCGTGATGCAGTTCTTAGAACGTTTATCCTAAGATCGGGTTACCAGATATCGATCCTAGGTCGGGTCATAGCAAATCGAGGGCTAAGCGTGAAACGGTTGTAACTTAAATTAGTATTTTTTTACCAAGGTGAATAACTTCGCAATAAAGTCTTTATGAGCGTTAAATAATTTGTATTGGTAAACAATGGAAATGTAGATGCCATTGCTCGTTCTGAGCAATGGCACCTAAATTTGCATTGTTTACAAAAGGGTCAAAATTGCCCCAAAACCAAGGTTTTCAAAATAGGTTTTTAGTTAAAACCCTTTCACGCCAAGCCCTCGAAATACTCTTAACATGTTTATGATGACGTCCCTCCTTGTGTGGAAGATATAACGACTTGTGCATCGGTGTCAGGATAGTACTCGTATAGTACCCCGGTAACGCCGTGATGTAACTTGAATACTGTTGAAAATGGCACAAAACACCCTTCAAACAAATGTGTCTCAGTTTGCGTTTGATTAAAATATATGTTTTTATTTGCACAGTGATGTTTGTGAGGTTGTTTTGACACCAGATCATAGGGTGTATTTGTATTCTCTTGGGTGGTCCTTATACTCAGGTACATGTAACACTGTACATGTATACTTAACTATATTGTATCATAAAATAACACCCGTCCCTATATTTGTAAAATAAATGGTCTATTTGAGACGATTGGATACCTTGCTTAATTCTTTTCCGTGTAGTCGTCAGACATAAATCAAACCGGAAGTGGATTCCGTTCATGCCGTCCAAGACTGTAGGTAAAGCATTACGACTGACGTGCTAGGGTCATGGTCAGTTTACCAGCAGTAATTTACCACGGTATGGCCATAATATGACAGAAATACGGATGAAAATGGCAAAAACACACTTTAAACGAACACTCTTATTAACTGTAAACAACACAATTATCTTAAACAGACTACGTATAACTGAAAAACATATACATATATACCCGCACACAACGAGTTAGTTTACATCATTTTTCCCACAGATTTATAATCTCGTTATATCATGTAATACACAGTGGTGCCATCAGCTATCACCCAGGAGCCCAGTTTGGAAATGGTACTGAAGACATACATTACATGGGCTTTATTTGCAATGGCAACGAGAATAGTCTTGCTGAATGTGAACACTCTATTGGTGACGGAGACGGGTTTTGTTCGTCGGCTGATGTCGTCGGTGTCACGTGTCAAGGTACTTTAAACTTATTTTGTTGGTATTTTTTATTTATTTTGACTATGTTAACGGCCAGTGTTAATTCCGCAAAGTATGAATATATATCATTTATCTATAAAAGCAATTTACCTGACGCTTGATATTTCAAATTCATTCGAGAGATTAAAAGAAAAACAGAGGATTTTTTTCAGGGATTCTTGTCATGGGGAGATAAGCATCGTTAATATCCCCGTAAAGTATTTAAGATAAATTGCCATCTCACTAGATTCATTTTAACAGACGAGGGTAGAACAAACCATTTCTCTATAAAGGTTTTCCTGGTAAATTCGGAAACAGATTGTTACTAGACTATTGTTGCATGAAAATGAACGGCATTGCTGTTGTAAAGATATCAATGATTGTCCAATATTGTAACGTCTTCTTTCCCTCGAAAGTTTTCAGAGTGGATACCTCTAAAGTACGGAAACAGAATTTGTGAAAAGCAAATAATTATGTTTAAGTAATTGAACGTGAAACCCGACTTCGTTTCCTTGAAACAAAACGGGCGTTCACATTTAACGGAGACGTTTGGTGTTTATTGAACGCAGTTCATCTTAACAATTATAAAATATAACTGCTGTCCTGTTGTTTTCACTAATCAGGCGGTCCAATACGCTTTGTTACCAATACTGGTAATCTGGACGAAGGCGTCATCCAGATTTTCCACGCTGGACAATGGGGCTTGATCTCTTCTTATGGTATCGACGATACAACGGCAAAAGTGGCGTGTAATATCCTGGGATTTGGGTAAGTTAGTACTTTAATTATACACATTTACAAACGAAACATGAAGTAATGCGTTGTTCTATGTTCAGTGGTATAGCACATACATTTTGTTGGGCTAAATAATTCGTTTTTCAAGATAAAATAATACAAATTGAAAATGATTTTAAACATCGATTTAAAAAATCCAACATAAACATGAATTATACACTTAATGACATAACCTGTTGATGCACCATAAAACATCACACGTTAAACATACTATAACATAGACAAACAATCATGCATCTTAATAAAAGGCGCCATCACAAATAATAGGAAAACTTATTAGCTGCGCTTGGCTATTTATGGGTCTTATTGACCATCATATGTGTTATCATTTCAAGTAACATTGCGGTTTAATAAATTGGGATAAACGTCACCTGTCATCCGTCAGTTGCGAATTAATATTACCCATTCAACGCGTGACGGACATACAGACGACGAAAAACGAGCCCCCTAAGTATACCGTTAACAAGACGGATATAATATCGAGCAGTGTGTTTATCATTTTCGCTGCCGAATTTCACAAAGTCGACTCTTCCATGTTGAAAATTGGACCACTCAAGTTTTTAGGTAATTTAGTAAAATTTAATATTTAACTACACACAATCCATATTTCAGGAGAGACTGCTCGTTACGGACTGTCTCTCCTGAATCTGCATTGTTTGAAAAAGCTTTCATTGCTTTTGACAGCGAAATAGTTAAGAAATGTTTATCATTTGACATGCTTACTCAAATACTTACAATAATGATATCATAAAATCTTTCAAGATACATAACAATAGTTTATTTGTGTAACTAGGCCTCCGGCCCACATTACATACATGTTATATTACATTCAACTTACAATGTAGTAAGGTGCACAATCAAATTTCTTTAAAAGGATTGGAAACATAAAGAGCTCTTTTTTCAGCTTCATTGGATACAAGCAAGACGAGTATTACTTCAGCGCGCCATATGTCCCTAGGATCCTCTACAACATGAATTGTTATGGCAACGAAACAAACCTTGCTGAATGTCCGCATTCAGGTTGGATTTCGAGTGGTACTTATTCATATGGATCAGGTGCCTACTGTCATAGTAAGTTGATCTGTGTTGATTACTACAATTAGCTAAGCCATTTGTGATAGGGATTTTGTTACACCCTACCGACTGTGCTACCAGGTCTCAGCGATAAGTTCTCAAACCTATAAGATAGACTTTACTAGCACAACAGTCGATACCCTGTCCAGGTATACCGTGATCCCAATAGAACGCGAATAATTTCCCTTCTGAAAAAAAAAATCAAATAAATTGTATTACAGGAAACGCAAACACCGGGAATGTTTGTCCATTTTGCAATCTGATTTGAATGTGCTTTGTTGGCTTATAAGCAAAGACGCAGTTAAGAAGCCATTTTCACATTGTACAGTATGATCACAAACATGTGGTATGGATAAGTTAATTATTGTCAAAGATGATTAATGCTTGGTTTCGCAGCGTAACGCCCAACTCATTTTATTATGCTTTATCGGCGCCAACTTTATTTGAGTTAATTTCCTTTTAGATTACGATCTGACTGACATCCGTTTAGTAGATGGTAGTACTCCTTACGAAGGCAGGGTCGAGATTCTTGTTAACGGGACTTGGGGAACAGTATGTGACGATATCTTTGACCTCGAAGACGCTCACGTTATTTGTAGGATGCTGGGATATAAGTATGGCCATTATGTTTCATGTATGAGCAGCTTCTTGAGATCTGCGCAGAGAGACGATTGAAGTGCGCATTTGCATACGCATATACATATTTTCACCATAATTCTCACTATTCGCATGTAGGTTATATAGACACAAATCCGACTTTTATGAAAAACAAAAGACACGTTGCCTTTCCATTAGTACGCCAATGTAACTTTAAATGATGCAAAGGAGGGAGATAAAATAAGATCAAATGTCGCCAGATGCGATTTATACAATTTAATGCTTATTATCGTTTCCCTGATTAGTAGAATAAACGAAACTGGTTGACACGCTTATAACTAATGTAGTATTCGTTTTCCTTTTAACTTTATATTCTGAATATTCATTCATACAGTGTGGAAACCGTTTTACTAATGCAATACCAAACATAAATAAACATACAAATAAAAAAAAAAAAAATCTATGATTAATGCCATTTTAGGATAATGTTTCGTTTGTGTTGTGGAATGATATTGGCATCCTATCAAGGGTACTATAGTAATGCTCCTTGACATTATAGGATATCAAAATGTGCTCCTTGACTCACAAAAGTATAGTCGGTACATACATTTCGACACCATTGGTATGCAATCAGGGATACTATAGTAATTCTACTTGACATTCGATAGTCAAATGGGTATATACAACGTTTAAAATATATCGTGTGCAATCAAGGATATTAAAATGTGCTCCTTGTGACTTGCAAAGATATAGTCGGTACATACATCTCGACACCATTGGTATGCAATCAGGGATACTATAGTTATGCTCATTGGCTTGCAATAGTTTAAGAAGGTACTTGTATTTCGACATCGAGGATACATGTACTAGGGTAATGATACTTGATTTGCAAAAGCTTTGACATGATTAGTATATTAACAGCGAAACAAGAGGTTTCATACTTTGAGATATTCACGTCGTGTACATACACTTCTAGTTTACAATACAGATAATTGTGATTTGAGATGCTATTCACAATATGGATAATACTCAAATAAAAACTATATGATATGTTATAGAGTTAAATTATATGTGTATGTGTCCAGTCGCGATTGCTCAGTCAGTATGAGGGGAATCAGGTATAATGACAATTAAAAACATCGCAGTCGCAGTAGCTCAGTCGGTATTGTAACTGGTAGGCATATTGGAATAGACAGAAACAATACAAATTGTATTTATTGTCTGTATACTTATAATATTCATTGTTTTTAAGACGAATATCATGTATATTTCAACTGTTTCAACAGTCTGATGTACGAAAACGTTTTTTTGTATTCTTGGTATCTTGGAATGTGTAATTATGATAGCTTTCATTCATTAATGAGCACCACCGATGAAATGACCAAATGAAGAAAATTGCATTCTTCCTTGCAGCAGTCATGAAAATGAAAGACTCTTTCGAGTCTTTAATAGATAGACCCGAAATATGTAGAATTTCTGAACCCACTCGAAAAATATGACCTTTCCTTCCTATCCGTATCAATGCCCTACCTAAGGCGCCGATGTCTGAGAGCTCTGAAACTGAAAATAACAAATAACAGTAATGAAATTAAGTTAACTTAACTAAAACTGCAACTAAATCTTTTAAATATTTAATATTTGATATATATTCCAACAACTAGGACAACTATGTATAATTATTCACGCATGTATGTATGCCGGTGGCCTTTATGTACAAATACAATGTATTGTATTGTATTGTAGTCGGTATGATGGAAATCAGGTATCATGACAATTCAAAACATCACATTAGTGATAGGTGATTAGTGGACACATCCGTTTTGCTCAAACATTTTTCTGGAACGGCTTTTTCTTTGGAAAACAGTGAAGCAGCCGTTCCTACTATTGTGTTGTTTTCATGATAAGCGTGTTTATTTGATTTATTTTCGTTTTAAGCACTTAAGTGTTAATAAATCACGGAACTTACAATAAATAAATGAATTAAGTATACATTGATAAATCACTTAATCTCGTCGAAAACTCACGCAATATGCTGGGTCGACTTCGACTTCCGTTTATCGCCAGACCTACATATCACACAGTATCGTTTATAATTACAGAAGAGCAGAGCAATCCTATTCACGAGCCTATTTCGGTCAAGGTACTGGAGAGATCTTAGCGGATGATGTAGATTGTATAGGGCACGAAACCCATCTGTTGAACTGTTCGTTTGTCAAAGGTAGTGGTCACAACTGTGGGCATTCAGAGGACTCATCTGTCAAATGTTTCGGTAAGATTTGGAGCTACTACTGTTTTGCAGAAGTTTATACACTTTACCAATACTTTTCTGGATTCCTGATTTGATTTGTTTGTACATGGTCGTTTAATGTATGTAGTAGTTGTATCAGCATAGTGATACCTGTACATCGAACATTGTAGACAAAGACCGGACTGCACTAATGATGGTCTGAACTGTTTTCAATAGCAGTTTATTTGTCAAACATTGAGTAAACCCAAATGTTATTTACGGTTGTGCGTTACGGTAAATATACATGTTGTTCACAGTTGTACATTACACATGCTATTTACGGTTATACATAACGGTAAATACACATTTTGTTGATGGTTGTTCATTACGGCAAACACAAATGTTGTATACGGTTGTACATTACTGTAAATACAAGAGCCTTTTTAGTGTTGTGCGTTACGGTAAATACAAATGTGGTTAACGGATAGCCATTACGTTAAATACAATGGTATTTTTGGTTGTAAGCACAAATGTTGTTTATTGTTGTTAAGATTCTGCCTTACGGTAAATACATTTATAACGGTTATCTAATACACTTAATCAAAATGTTGTTTACGGTTGTGCATTACAGGTAGGCACAACTGTTCTTTACGGTTGTACATTACGGTAAATACAAATATTTCTTTACGGTTGTGCAAAAAGGTTAATACAATATGGTTTACGGATGGCCATTACGGTAAATACAGATGATATTTTTGGTTGTGCATTACAGGTAGGCACAAATGATGTTTACGGTTGTGTATTACGGTAAATACATTTGCAACGGTTATCCTATACACTTAATCAAAATGTTGTTTACGTTTGTACATTACGGTAAATACATTTGTAACGGTTATCCAATACACTTAATCAGAATGTTGTTTACGGTTGTACATTACGGTAAGTACATTTGTAACGGTTATCCAATACGCTTTTATCAAACTGTTGCTTACGGTTGTACATTGCGGTAAATACAAATGGTGTTTACGGTTGTACATTACGGTAAATACAAATGGTGTTTAAGGTTGTACATTACGGTAAATACAAATGTTGTTTACGGTTGTACATTGCGGTAAATATAAATGTTGTTTACGGTTGTACATTACGGTAAATACAAAAGGTGTTTACGGTTAAGCATTACAGGTAGGCACAAATGTTGTTTACGACTGCACATTACGGTAATACAAATATTGTTTAAGGGTTATCCAATACGTTAAACCAAAATGTTGTTTACGGTATTGCGTTACAGGTAAGCAAATATGTTGTTCACGGTTGTAAATTACGGTAAATAAAAATATTGTTTAAGATTGTGCATTACGGTTAATACAAATGTTTATTAGGGTTGTGCATTACAGGTAAGCACAAATGTTGTTTAATGTTGTGCATTACGATTAACACCAATGCTTTTTATGGTCATGCAATACGGGAAACACTCATATTGCTTAAGGTTTAGCAACACGATACGCACACATGTTGTATAGGGTTATGCATTACGGCAAACACAACTGATGTTTAATATTTTGCATCACAGTTAACACAAACGATTCTTAAGGTTGTACATTGTGGCAACTATAATTATTGTTTACGGTTGTGCTATACGGTAAACACTAATGCTGATTAAGGTGCTGCTTTACTGTAAATACAAATGTTCTTTACGGTTGTATGTTGTATGATAAATACAAAAATATTATTCAAGTTTGTGCATACACGTTAAATTCAAAAGTTGTATACGGTTTTGCATTACGGTAAATATAAATGTTGTTTAAGGTCATGCATGTCGTTAAAAATAAATGTTGTATACGGTTATGCATTGCAATAAACGCAAATATTGTTTACGGTTGTACATTACGATAAACATAAATGTTGTTTAAAACTGTTTATTGTGGTAAATACAAATGTTGTTAACGGTTGTACATTATGGTAAATACAAATGTTGTTAACGGTTGTACATTATGGTAAATACAAATGTTGTTTACCGTCACACATTACGGTTAATACACATGTTGTTAACGGTTGTACATTATGGTAAATACAAATGTTGTTTACGGTCACACATTACGGTTAATACAAATGTTGTTTACGGTTGTACATTATGGTAAATACAAATGTTGTTTACGGTCACACATTACGGTTAATAAAAATGTTGTTTACGGTTGTAGATTACGGTAAATACAAATGTTGTTTACGGTTGCACATTACGGTAAATACAAATGTGGTTTACGGTTGTACATTACGGTAAATACAAATGTGGTTTACGGTTCTACATTACGGTAAATACAAATCTTGTTTACGGTTGTACATTACGGTAAATACACATTTTGCTTACGTTTGTACAATACGGTAAATTCAAGTGTTTTTATAATGTTTTGTATTAGGATAAATACAAATGTTGTGTAAGGACATGCATTAAGGTACACACACATACGTTTTAAGTGCATGTATATCCATAAACACAAATGTTGTAAAAGGTTTTGCATTATTTTAAGTACAAATATAGATATCGGTTGTGCATTACGGTAAACACAAATGCTGTTTAAGGTCGTACATAACGGTGAAGACAACTGTTGGATAAGGTCGTACATTACGGTGAAGACAAATGTTGGATAAGGACATGCAGTACCAGGAACACAAATGTTGTTTAAAGTCGCGAAGGGCAAGCTATGTGTTTTCAAGTGTACAGATATCATCAATCTTACCAGGAATGTAGATACTCCAACTCTACATCTAATTTCTGGTTAAAAAATCAATTGGAGAAACAAAATTGTCCAACATTTCACATTTTGTAACAAATCATACATGGCACATAAATTTTCTGGAAGCTGAAAATTTCAACTTTGACAAAGATACATAGATAAACTTGTATTTATTATATGTAATTAGAACAATGACTGGTTATTATTATGATTTTGAAATTGTAATGATTGTGTCCCAAAATATAATGGACTAATACTATTTATCAAAAGCATAACAAATAGAAAGTGGAATGTATTCATATATTATGTTGATTTATTACAATTTGAGAATTTTGAAACTTCCAGATATATCTTTGTAATTGTCATATTTTCAATATTTTTTTAACTTAACTTGTTACAAATGATGGGACGGGAGATATTTTAGGACACAATTTAATTATTTAAAAGACACTATGACAAGTGTCATTCGTCTTCCACCAATGGGCTAGGCTACCAGTCTATGTTGAAAAGCAGCTAGTTCTTATGAACGTCTGTTTGTGCGGAGTACGGGTGTGAGAAAGCCGGGAACGACATTCATAGGTTCATTGGCCGCCGTGATATGACTGAAATATTGTTGAGAATTTAAACCCCAATCAATCAATCAATATTTACAGTTGTCCCAAGATGTGCGTACCAGTGGTATTTTCCGGATACGTCTAGATTCACCATGGTGAGATATTTAACCGACCAATCGAATTACACTGAAATCGAAATCACGACCACTCTGAATGAAATTGGCTGTATCCGGAAATGCAACACACAAGCCAGAGAAACGTGCGGGGAGCCAGACGAGTGTTCGATGGTAACATTTGACGATGTAACTAGGTCTTGCACACTCTACCACCGGGATAACGGGACAGCCCCAATCACATGCGATGGAACGGCGACATGTTATAAAAATGTCGATTTGGAATAATCTTATACTATACCCAAAATGCCCTTATACATGTAATAGGAAATTTGACATTGTCGGCTTTTACTGGACGTTTTTAGTTAAAAATCAACATTTACTCGTAGTGCACTACAACCTTTCTGTAAAGTTTTCCGTTTCCCACATACAGCAAATCTACAGCAAACGACATCAAATTATGCAACAGTTCTATCAATATAAGTACACTAATTGAATAGTAATGCAAACACAGCTTATGAAGAGCAATGTCTTATTTTGCCACAATACTTTGAACATTCGTGTGCAGCAGATGCATCAAATGATGTCTGCATGTGGGGAATGTTGGCCAAATACATGTATCTACGATAATTTCTCTAAGCCAACATTTTACATTTTCTTTGCCTACTTCTTCGCCTGTGTTTATGTGGAAATAAAGAAGACTGTGCAGTTCAACATATGAATCAGTAATAAAAGTCATTCGGCTTTGGACAATAGGCTAAACAGTCCATGTGGGAAGCTAGTTAATGTTGAGTGGAGTACTGGACCGAGAAAACCGGGTATATACACGTTAGTTGCGCTTGCCGCCGTGCGTCACTTCCTTTCCCACTTGTAGACGCATTTTTAACGCATCTGCAGCAGACGACTTTAGAAAACACTGTGGCATAAGAACAAATTGCTCAGAACGAGCAATTTCTACTTTTGCCACAATGTTCTTAACTGTATTTGATAATTAAACTCTCATTTATGCAGAATTTTCAGATTTTGTCAATATGTTTTGAAAGTCGTCTGCTGCAACAATTGTTGTATGTGGGAAAACGGTGTGAAACTCCAATCCAACCTGCCATAAATCATCATATCGAGGGATTCATGCAAAACGGATGTAAGTACATATTGTTCAAGATGTAGTTGCAACCGTTTTGCATGAACCCATTGAGACGAGCCGTTCCGCGAGAAAAACCAACAGTGTGGACTCTGCGTAAAGTATAGACCCGGATCAGCCTAAGCATATCGTGCAGGCTAACACATATTGACACCTTTCGCCTCCTGTGAATGTTTTGTTTCAGGAATCATTGCTCTATAACTATATGTCCCTGAGACGGAATGTGTTGGCCAGGACTAGTCTGAGCGGACTTCGCAGATTGATCTGGACGATGTATTATGCAGAGTCCATAATGTTAGTTTTCTCGTGGAACGGCTCATATGAGGACAGGTTAAATATTGGTATATATACGCTTCCGTTTATCAAACTTGAATGGCAACATTAACAATTGATCTATTGACTTAATTTGACATTATTTATTAAAGAACGTTTCTGTTATTTTGAAATAAAGCTTCTTTGATTCATTATTTTTAAATATGGATTAGTCATTTCGTTAGTTTAACCCTTTACCATATAAAGACGCGTGTTGACGCCTCTACAGCAGAACACTTTTGAAAACATTGTTGCATATGTAGACACAAAGATTTCAATTGTTATTTCCTTTATAGAAAACTTCCATATGTTAACTAACCGTTTTCAAAGTTGTCTGCTATAAGGTTGTTGTATGTTGGAAAGGGTTAACAAATATGTTATTTCGTACAATGTATTATCACATGACAATGCTTGTATCCGATCTAATATATCCATTACGTATTTCTTTTTATGTAACGTGTGTAATATAACATGACCGAATCACTATTTTTGTATTCATCCGAGAATGTTTACAACATGGCTGAGAACGTGTAGTAAACACATACGTCACGATAGATGGACGAGGTAAAGGTATTAAGTATTACATGTTTGGATTTTATTTTGTGTGTTTCGTTATGTGATCAAAAGAATCTGACATTCGTTGTCATTTCATACTCGCTTAATAACGAATTTCTTGAACTCGTTACATGACAACTCATGTCAGATCCTATATTAAATATTACCCGATAGAACGATTTATTTCTTGTTGATGTGTATGCGTGTCATGACGGTGTGTCTATAAGTTAGCACCGCTCTGCAAAAACAAACCGTAAATCATTTCCTACCAGAGAAGAACCTGAACAGCAATCACATCCGATCGGTCTGATCTGGGTCTGTATTGTTCGTCGATTAGTCATAGAAGGTATCGGGAAAGTTCACTTAAACAGTATCCATGTGTATACTTAGCTTGCGTGTGCAGGTATGTACGATTGAACGCGTATAATAATTACGATTATGTTGGATATCACAGAGCACCGCTAAAGTCATCAATACGATTCGAATCTAGGCAAACTACTTGGCCGACCCATACTGCTGGTTTGATACCGATTATCAAAACATGGTGTTTTTACTGATGTCACGTGACCGGCCCTCGGTAATGGTCGTCCCTGGTTTGATGCGCGGCTTCTCGTGTCTGGTCGCCTGCACACAGTATGGCGGGGTAGTGAACGTGCATTATATGATTGTTTGGTATTTGTGGTTTTCTTTTTCTGTTCATTCAGGTCATAGCTCTGTGCAGATATATCATATTCATATTAGCACAGTGTAGTAATCAACGAATCTGTCCGTTGCCATCATTACAAATATTATTAATCTCTGCTAAATACAGAACGATATTTGTTAATTGACATGTCATTTAAATATGCCATTTAAAAATAGAATAGCTCTTGCTAGATTTCTTTGCTCGAATCAAAAAATTTGATCGTGAACTAAGAATAATTATGCATTTATTGTTTTCAAAAGTTAAAGATTTTTTTTATTGAATGTGATCTATTTGATCATTTAGGACTTATTCAATTGGTATGTAAGCGACACCAACATTGATGACTTTTATACGTTGCTTCAAAATGACAATCCTGATGATATAAAGAAACTTTCATATTTCATCTATATGTTAATGAAAATATGATAAGGACATCATTCACAGCTCTATAATATTCGTGAAATAGAATGGTTTGTACGATAGGCCGGTGGCCTAATTACTTTCAATACATATTTGTCATTATCGTTGTCAGTGTAGTAATTATTTGAGATCATATGTTATTTCGTACAATGTATTATCACATGACAATGCTTGTATCCGATCTAATATATCCATTACGTATTTCTTTATATGTAACGTGTGTAATATAACATGACCGAATCACTATTTTTGTATTCATCCGAGAATGTTTACAACATGGCTGAGAACGTGTAGTAAACACATACGTCACGATAGATGGACGAGGTAAAGGTATTACCGATTTCTGTAGATTCCGATGAAAATTAGCTTTCGAGCATTACGATCTCGATCTGCACTGTTAGTTAAAACATTTATAACAAATATATAACAATCATGTATACCTTTGGGGAAAAGCTTTAGATTAAAAATCCTCACACGATATTCTGTCATTATTTGAAACAATATTTCTCCCTCGAAGACCTCCTATGTGGTATATTTGGTATATGTCGAGGACGCGTGTTCAATCCCCGGCCGGGTAATACTGAATACTTAGCAGTTTTGGCTTTCGCTGCTTTGCGCTCAGGATTGTGGCGTAATGACACTCCAGTGTCATGCCATGTGGACCAGTAGTACTGGTAACTTAACCTGGAAACAATGTGATATAAGTGAAGCTGGTTGAAAGCTGCGTAAACAAAAATGCAAAGAAACAGTATTCTTCGGACCGACTGTTCGTTTATACTACCGATGTCGACTCGTTTGAATTGTTTGTTCCATGACAGCGTTAGAGAAATAATCGAATATCGTGAAAATATTACTTTGGCCCAAATAGAAAGTTAAGAACTTATTGTATTGTACCCATGTGTCATACCCCAAACAGCGCTTAAAAGTAAGTCGTCTTTTCTAAGACTCTTCGAATATGTAAACTGTAATATAATTAGTTTTTGTAACGTGAACCGGAGTTCAGCCATCGCGGTTCACCCATCCAGGCACTAACCGCGATGAACGTTGCTTAAATTTGAGAAAAAGGTCAATCACTCTACCAACGTCGCTATAAAAGCCGGATTCCACAGCAAGGCTGTAGAAGTGATATTTATACCTATACCTCGTTCCCGTAACATTATTAACAGAAGGTGTTATCATGAACGACCATCTTACCTTATTTTTTCCTTAATATTAATAAGTAAATTAATAATTTACTTTGGGGTGCTGAACTCCAGATGGAGATCAACATTTTGAAATGTGAAACTTCTGCAAATATTGCTCATAGTGACAACACAGTAGGTAATAAATAGTTATTTTGGCAGTAAATGTTTAAAAAAACGACACGAAATTGTACAAAATTTGGCCTACTGGGTAAGTTCTACCGCGGTAAAAAATGGAGCATTAACAATCAATAGTAAGCACCTTTAACGTCATTATTGCACGTGTGAGAAGAACTTGCATGTGACTCCATGCTATGGATCCAAATGGATGCCACTTTTTACGAGTTTCTTCAAACCTGCTACGAAATAATTTTGTTCTTATAATACATTCTTATGAGTTTCGTGAACATGCAGGTTCACCGAATTTACACTAGTAGCAAATGTCTATTAATACTTTATTTTGTGACATAACCCCCCCACCCCCTAAACAACCTGTGAGGTAATGTACCTGATGAACCAGTCGAGTCGGCTGATACTGCAGTTATTGGTGTTATTGTTGGTTTGTTGTTGTTGTTGTTGTTGTTGTTGCTGTTGTTGTTGTTGACCCGTCAGGACATTGAAACATAGTCTGGTTCCCGACTTCCTATGATAGTCCTTTACATAGTAATAAGGGGAAGGAACTCCAGACTAATTGAAACACGGATCCACATGTCATTGTTAGTCCACCGTTAGACGCTTGATCAGAAATATCAAAAATATTGATTGAATTAATTAGTATTGGAAATGTACATAAATTCCCACATACATCATTAGTATACCCTATTGGAATTGTTTAACTGCATTGGTGGTGTAGTGTTAGAGCGTCAACTTCCGATGGGTAGGTCGCAGGTTCGACCCAAAGCCGGGTCATACCAACATCGGCTTAAAAACATACAAACAAACAGACAGCATATTTGCAGCACTAGTACACGATGGAAAATTGAGAAATTGTCATTTTAGTAATATCGTTTACCATTTATCATTTATTTTCTCCCAACAAATATATAAAGTGTCCAATGGGCTGATCGTTGGAAAAGGGTGCAAGATAACTTTTCTGTACAGTGTAGTTTCAAGTTCATATACGCATGCACATTTGTTCCGTCTTATCAGAATCTACACACGTTGACAGAATATGCTTATAAGGAATATGTGAACAATATTTATCTTCATGAACTTGTGCATATACACATGATGATCTGGATTTACACTGCTCACGTAAGCCAACAAGAACCATTGTTTGAATGGACGGATTCGTATTAAGTACATTATATATGAGACTTTCCACGAGAAAATCCGGGACGACACATTCTGTATCAGGGGGATAGAGGTAAAGAGTAATGATTCCTGGAACAGAAAATCTACAGGAGGCGAAACGTATCTGTCTGGTTAGCCTGCGCGGCATGCTTAGGCTGATCCGGGTGAATGCTTTACGCAGAGTCCACAACGTTGGTTTTCTCGCGGGACGGCTCATATTATGTACTTCATTGAGTGGTGTTGAAACCAAACACATGAAACACTTCAACGATATCGCGAGAGAAAAAAATGTTAATTGGTGATGCTCTTGTACAAAGATTCTCACATACCTTACCTGTAGCAATATTTAGACAACTTGAGTTCGAAAACCTAGCTGCTTATAGCGATGACGTCACCAGAAGTCGTTCAGTTTGGCATGTTTCGTCATTGCCGTAGCATGCGCAGTCGAAATTCACCATTGCTGTTATAGTTGAAGTGGCAACGGCTTTCGAAACATCTGTATAAAATCGTAACAAGAGGGCCATGATTGCCCTGAATCCTGGATCGCTCACCTGACTTATGCAATGGGATTTGTCATGCCAACCACACAGTCAACCACATTAACTCATTGTGTGGTCAGGAAAGCTAATACAAGAGACCCAAGAGGGCCAATATCGCTCCACTGCCATTAGGCAAACAATAAATCCCCAAACAGCCCCGCCTGCTGGTGGCCATGTTTTATGACCATATTTTACTATATGTATACTCTTATTTCATTAGATGTTTTCTACTTATAATCAAATGCTTTGCATCATACGTTAATGTACATTCTGTCTGCGAATGGGAACGGTGAATATCTGGATCAACATGCAACTATGTGTTGTGTATTTAGAATCTACGATGTTTCAAATGAAAACGTATTCGCACACTCGAAAACCTCTTTGCAGAACGATGATGACTAAAAACCGACTATATACATATATAATAAGATAAGCTCAGTTCTCGTATGACAAGGCTAAATTATGCATAATTTTCTCTTATGGTCTTTCCCTCATACAGGCGCATTTTCGCCACTACAGCAGGCGATTTTTGAAAACGTCGTGACAAAATAGGGACACTTATGATAATGAGCAATTTCTTCTTTTGCCACAATGTTTTCAATTTTAGTCAGTTATCTTACTATTTTGTACAAATTGTTTTAAAACTGTTATCAATATGTTATTAAAGCCGTCTTTTGTAGATTTGTTGTATATTGGAAAGCCTTTTTCACTTGATACAATGTGTATTTTAACCCTTTCTCTGATTCAGTTGTCATTTTGTAGAAGATATGTTTTGATTTATAAAAGTGTAACGCCGTTTTCAACAGCATTTCAGTTATATCACGGCGGAGATTGTCGAGTGCTCGGTTAAGTAAATACAACTGTCAAAGTATGCGAACCGTCATGAGATATCATGTATATCGAGGGCTTGGCGTGAAACGGTTGTAACTAAAATTTGTATTTTTTTTTACCAAGGTTAATCACCTCGCCATAAACCCTGTGTAAGCGTTAAATCATTTTTTCTTGGTAAACAATGGAAATTTGGATGCCATTGCTTGTTCTGCAGCTAAATTTGAATTGTTTAAAAAGGGATTTCAAAATAGGTTTTTAGTTACACTGTTCACGCCGAACCTAACGTTTTCCCAGGAGAATAATGTATCGTAATGCGTTAATCGATCAACTAAACGAACACAAAGCGCCTAACATGTTTTCCTCATGCATTAAAGTTAGTTCTTAACCCATTAGCTAACATGATTTTTCAAAGGTTGTCTGCTTTGCAATCATCAGACGAACAATTTCAACAACCTAGAAAACTGAAAGATTTATATTGATATTTTGAGCAATTTCACCTTTTATTGCAATGTTTTCAAAAGTCATGTTCAATTGCAGGTGTCAAATTTCGTCTGTGTGAAGCTATGGGTTTAACAGTATAGCAAGCTAGAAGAATTATCCCTATTAACTAGTGGTTACATTTTATTCCAACATTTGTACACACCAAAGAAATATATGAAGAAATAGCCCAATCGATAGCAGTCAGGCGTTTTAAACAATAACATTGAGTTGAACAAACGTGCACAGCGTAAACCAATTAACATTTATGTAAGATTAATTTGAAATAGAAACTGAAGTGTAAATGTAGAAGATTTTCAATTTTATTGATTGGTCTAACGGTTATCCGATATCAAATTGCAAAACATGTGTTTTAGTTATAATCTTTAAATGAGTGTAGATTAATTACCAGTGAGTGATGTACAATATTTTATAGACAGATTATGCCGTTGCATTGTTACAAACGTCATGGAAGCTTCAGATGAGCATTTACCGCATTCGGGATATCGTCCGTATCTTAAACCATATTGGTCAGTCAGTGTCAGACAACATCATGCGATTATGAGATGTAAACGCAAGGCTTGAGTTGATGCTGGCAGACCAAGAGGAGACGACTATTTAACGTATACAGAATACAAGGAAGCCAAGTGTTGTTTTCGAAAGTTGCACAGAAATAGTTCCTTTAGTTACCTACAGCATGTCAACACTGATATCGGC
>JASEVX010000008.1:19402386-19529824 GCA_031761405.1 Serripes groenlandicus | reverse complement strand
ACGTCTAGTGTTTCAGTGTCTTATCGCAAGCAATGCCGTAATGAGGCTACATTTCTAGATTATTGCGTCCAAATGTGCCATCTATATCACATATAGTCGAACAATGTAGGATCTGGTGCGGATGTGGGGCTGCTCATCCGACTCTTCACTGTACACATGTGTAACAAGACCCAACATCGCCAACCACGGCTCATATGTACCATTTAGAGCATTATAACTTGACGTCAATATTCTCACCCTATAGTACAAAGTCACCTAAGAAGTGTTGAAACATTTTGTTATGTCTAAAGATCCATTTGGTCGTCGGAAGCGTAGTTTTTTTTATTGCTTAACCTCACGAAGTTCGTAGACCCGAGTATATGTAGAACTGCCTGTGCATTTATAGTATCACAATCAAATATACATATATTGTCAGAATCTTCTTTTTAAATAACTTCTGTGACTTAAAGGTGAACATTGTAGATACATATCATGAACGCAGGGGTTGTGAGTTCGAATCCCAGCTCGGCGTACATTCTTTCCGACGTATGACAAACGTCAATGTGACATGCGTCATTCGTCTTTCACAAAGCAGTCCATGTGGAAAAGCGACCAGTTACTTGGAAAGTATGTTGTGTGGTGTACTCGTGTCAGAAAGCCAGGTAACATATGAGTAGGTGAACTGGCCGCCGTGATATGAGTAAACAAACTGTTGAAAACGGCGTTTAACCCCAATCAATCAAACAATGATCTGGATCTACATTGGATGCATATGCCAAAGGGTTGTTTTTTTCACGGCGCCCAGCAAAAGGGGAATGATATGAATACTACGAGGATCATATCGACCCCATCCCCTTTGTTTGGGTAGTTAATTATGAGCACTTAATCAATTAAATAAGAAATTAATTTCTTCTGCAGTTGTTAAGACGCAGTTAGATTTGGATGTGATATTCGGTAGATAGTGTTGTCTTATTTCTTCTTTCCATATTAAATAACTTCGTGTGTTAACCTTTCCTTTTAAATATAATATGATATGACTTTCTTTCTTTTATGATTTTTATATTCTTCTCCTTATTTTTATTCCTTTTCTTGTACTTTTTCTTTTTCTTCTTTTTCCTGTTCTTGTTCTTGCTGTTCTTATTCTTGTTCTTGTTCTTGTTATTGTTCTTCTTTTTCTTGGCCTATTCTTCTTCTTCTTCTTCGTCGTCTTTTTCTTCTTCTTCTTTTTCTTTCACTTCTTTTTCTTCTTCTTCTTCTTTTTATTATTCACATTCTTCTTCTTCTTTTTCTTGTCTTCTTCTTCGTTTTCTTCTTCTTCTTTTTCTTCTTTTTCCTCTTCTGCTTCTTCTTCCTTTTAGTATTCTTCTTCTTTTTATTATTGACATTCTTCTTCTTCTTTGTCTTGTTTTCTTCTTCTTTTTCTCATTCTTCTTCCTCTTCTTCTTCTTCTTCTTCTTTTTCTTCTTCTACTTCTTCGTCTTATTCTTCTTCTTCTTGGTCTTCTTCTTTTTCTTCTTCACCTTCTTCTCTTCTTCTTCTCCTTCCCATTATCTTCATTCATCTCTTCTTTGTCTTCTTCTACTGATACGTCTTCTGGTACAAAGGGTATTTATGTCATCCCCATCAACAACCAATTTTGCGGGAAAAAACATTACGACTGATGAACTTCTGTGATGATAAGTTATACTCGTAATTTACCCAGGAAACGCAGTTATATAACTGAAATACTGTTGGAAGCGGCATAAAAACACATTAAGGGTATATTGTGTGTCTTCTGGTCAAAAACCTTATACAGTAATACGGAAATACATACTGGTGTATAACAATAACCTTTTTCAGATATTATAATACATTGATTTTCATTTTCACACATACAACAATTCATCAGAAGACAACATTGAAAACACCTAGACAAAATCATGGAAAATCTCATGAAAGGAGTGTTTTATTACTTAAAATAGTTTTAAAACATTGTGACAAAAGAAGAAATTGCTCGGTGTGTTTCAAAGTCTTGTGATACAGAAGCGTCAGAATTCGTCTCTTTGTGAAAAGGGTTAATGAAAAAAATGTTTTTACACTCAATGTGTGCGTGTCCATGTTTATATTAATAAAAGTGCGCAGTCATACACAATTTAGCGGCGCTCTACGTAAACCAACCGCAAGGTATATGAGACCTGTCACGGTAGATCCAGATGTTAGCGAGCGCGTCCGCGTAGATCTTCATTATATACGATCTGTAACTACCAAGACATCTTTCTGAACTCGAGATGGTGTTCAGAAACGGAGATCTGATATGGAAAGAAGTTATTCAATGCCGATATTGTTAAATACTAGTCTAGATTCCAGTCTCAAAATAATGAGTGTCTTCGAATTTCGCCTACTATAGCAATTACTCTAACGATCCCCTTGCTAAAAAGGAAAAACCGATGACCAGAATAAGTATAGGGGCATATCCCTTATTAATAGTTTATGCAAATAGTTTGCTAATGTATTACGTAATAGATTATAAACATGGGTTTAACGTAACAACTTGTTAAATGTAGAACAAGCCGGTTTTTGTAAAAACTATAGTAATACAGACAAGAGTTTTATACTACACACTTTATCAAAATTATCTATAAAAGAAACGTGGTAGATTTTATTTTTAGAATTTATTATTTATTTATAGACTTTATTTATGACAAGCTTTGGGATTCATTACAAAGGAGGAATATCAATAGCAATTTTTTGAAAATATTTAATTCAATGTACCAGCAACTTGATTTTAGAGTTAGAATTGATGACTTTCTGTTATCACAAATTAAATGTGAAAGAGGCACGAAACAAGGTTGTGGAAGTTCCCCGATTATGTTTACTCTGTTTATAAACGACTTGATCCAATATTTAAGACAAGAATGTTCTAACGGTGTATTTGTTTCAAACGATATTGAGGATATTTTAGCCCTGCTATTTGCAGCCGATATTTCTTGTGTCTCAGACACTATATTTCATTTGCAGAAACAATTAATCTAGATAAAACGAGAATAATAGTTTTCCGAAATGGTGGTGTTTTAATTTTGTTTATATGAGTATGGTTTTGGATACGTATGGATAAATGACGGTGTTGGAAATTGTAGTCAATTTGTTTAAGTGCTTTAAACAACGTCTTATAGATTGCTCTCTCCACAATAAAAAGCAAAAGACTCTCACCTAAGTCAAATGTTATCAACACTTTAAACCTCTATTAAATGTAGACATGTATCTTTCAATGGATATTTCAAATTATAGTCATAGCATATTGTCAGATTTTAGATGTTCTAGTCATTGTTTAAATGTAGAAAAAGGTAGACACCAAAGTATTGATTATTTTGTAATAATATTTGTCTGGATAGACACTGCTATGTTGTTGAGGATGAATTACACTTTTTGTTAGTATGTCCAGTTTACAATGAACTTCGTCTTTTTTGTTTCCAAGAAGTACGGACAAATTCATACCCAACTACAAAGTTGTTTTATGACATAATGAGTAAATGTAGACCGACATATGTAAAATTAGTGAAACAATATCTAATTGAGGCATTTAAAACCAGAACATTACTATTAGATGAATAGGTCTCTAATTAAATCATAAAATATGTGTCGTATATTTATTATTTCTATATTTGAATATCTTCAAAAAGTTTATGATGTAACTTCAATGAATTTATTATGTACATGTGAATTATGTATAATGGGCCGGAGGCATTACACTACTGAATACAATATTTGTATTTGTATTATGGAAAAGGCAAAGCCTCAAAACGAGCGCAAAACAGAACAGAACAAGATATTACATACTACTATTCAACCGAAGAAACTTATTTAAAACCTTACCTTCAATTAACCTTACCTTCAATTACTCTTACAAATCAAGAGAGTTGCATTTTATCAAAGAGCTCTTTAATCTTATGACCAGGGCCTTTTGTATAACCTATGCTCGATCCTGAAGAATATTTGCAGTAAGTCACATATCAATTAATCAATTTAATGCATACAATAATGTTTTGTTTAATATAGGGATTTTACATAATTTTCAACATTATTTCAGTTATATCCCTCGATAAATGACCAGTACTTGGCTTGCAAATGTACCTTGCTATGACCAAAAACCAACTGCGGACGCCTGGTCCATAATATGGACGCAATAAAGAACAAATTGCTAATCTTATATTATATAATGACCTTCCATGATTCATTTTACTTCCTTTTCATTTTGTGAACACATAAGTGTAATTTTTATTTTTGTTTAGGTTGTTAGCCATCAATATCTAAATAGAGTAATGATGCCCAGTCCTTGATACGTGGGGGCTACCTCTTAAAGAGCCACATTTTGAATTTTTTAAACAGGCCAAAATGGTCTAAAATGTTGACCAAAACATATTGTAATTTCAAAAAAATAATTTTAATTGCAAAATACCCAAATCTGCAATTTTACATTAATTGGATCGCTGCAAAGCACATAGTCATTCACAATAACTTAATTTGCAGTCAAGATTTCCATTTAATCAGGCCTAGTGTGCTTGTCTTTTACCCAACATGACCCATATTTGAATTTGCTTATATATCCTTAAGACATTACTAATGACACAATTTCAAAATGCAAAGTTAAAAATATGGCTTCCAGTCTTGACCCGATTTGCCCTAAATTTGGCCTAGTGACCTAGATTTTAAATCGACATGACCCATTTTCGAAATTGGTCTAGATATTGTCAAGACATGTCTTACAAAGTGTCAATCTGCTGATACAAATAATGCAGTCTCTAGAGTGTTAACAAGATTAAAGATGTGGCATCCACAGTATTCACAATATTTTCCATTAATTTTGCGAAGTGACCTAGTTTTAAACCCGACATGACCCATACTCAAACTTGGCCTGGATATTATCAAGAAAACGATTCTGACAAAGTTTCAAGCTGCTGAAGCAAAACATGCTGTCTCTAGAGAGTTAACAAGATTTTTCTTTAATTTGGCATAGAGACCTACATACCTATATTCGAAGCCTAGATATCATCAAGACAATTATTCGAATAAATTGGCAGAAAACCCCAAATAAACCAAAACAAACTTGTTACAATTAAACATCCTTATGGGCTGGTTTTATTTAGAAAATACCAACTCAAATGTTAGTGTCATTATCATATCACCGTCATGGCATGTCCAATTGAATACAACTATAGCCGGCAATGATGAAATTATAAGGGCAAACACAGGTTGAAGTGAAGAGTTTCATGTTGAACATTCTATGCTAAGAAACAAAGGCTTTTGTAACAAAACCAAACACTTAATTAAATCTAGCATCTTATTTATGACTCTGGGAACAGTTATTGAATTTAAATCTGTGTGTAATTTTGGTAAAAATTCCATTATGCTTTAGAAGTACAACTTGTTCAGAAGTTAGAATGAATTAAACCATTTAAATTTCACATCCAGACACTCACCAGTTTCCTTCAACATGCCCATTTTGTATAATTATTAATGAAATGTTGATAATGACTTTGAATTCTGATATGGTGAGGTATCAGTGTAATGTACCTGAACAAACATAATATCTTGATTTTAAAAAAGAAACGCAACAACTGAAACTTACTTGGTAAGATTGTAGATCTGGCAGTCCAAATGTCAAAGTTCTAGTCACCGTTTCATGTTCAATGTATTGAGAAAGCATGTAAACAAGCCAGTTGTGACGTTTGAGTAGTAGTGTAACCAAACAATGTCAGGCGAAAAAATAACAAGACCCGATAACAGTATGTCGTTTTATTGTCGTAAAAAGCTGAAATAAAGAAAACCATAAAATGGACTACTTGTAATGACTTGTCATTGATTCAAACGAGTACAAATGCGCAACTTGGATAGTGAATTGACTTTGCTACATATCTGCCACGGTTCATTTTCCTTTGCCTTTCCACCGATGGACACACCAATTAATCATCAATAATTAATCAGCTGATCCATTGGTTAAATGAATTTAAATTGGTATGAACTAAATATACAGAAATCTGATCTTTAGCAATAATAAAAAAATAATAACACAAACTCAACCATTTCTAGAATTACTGCTTCAATGCGACGGAAGATTACAACATCTATGGACAGAGATTATCATCAGTAGTTCTATTTATCAGAGAAGCAGGTAAACGAAAGACGACATATACTGTGCACAATTCCACATATGACTACGAGTGCGATGAACATTGGGCACGAAACGGAATCCCAGTTTCAGTTTAGGGAATAAAAAGCATTGAACATGTCTGACATACAAAGAATGTTGCAAGGTGCTTAAATACTATTTATATAATCATATAATTGTGAGGATGCAGCCCAAACCTATATTATGACTCAGCAAAACACTCCTAATCTTCACAATTTGGTTTGCTGTACTAGAGTTTCAAACACGATCTCCAACCGTAACCTGATAAAATGTAAATACGAACTTACGTTTCGCTCCAATATGGTTTTGTGACAAGTAGACATACGAAAGTAATATAAAAGATTTTTTTTGTAAAATGTGGGCCGTGACAGGTTTGCTGACAGTTTTGCGCAAGCATGCCTTTTTTGATTGCTCTTATCATTATATACCTTTTGAAAAGACACATTTAGTAACATCGCTGTTGCAGTCAAAGTTGTATGCAGGCAGTTAAATAAGTAATTTCCGTCACCGGGAACATCCGCGACTGAATACAAAACATCTTCAATTCTTATATATTCTGGCATGTTTGGAAATAAACAATTGTGATCTTCGTTTGCAAAAATGCACTCTATAATAAGAAAAAACGCTATAATTGACATTTTCTTGATAAGCTTGTAGATCGGGCGGGCGAAATGTCAAGGCAAAGTTCTAGTTACCGATTCGTTTTCAATGTGTCGAGACTCTGCCTGATTATGTATTCTGGGCATAATCTGGCATTTTTTAAATGTTTGTTATCCCTTAAAGTGGAAATAAGCTATGATTTGAGATACATATTAGACAAACCAAGGAACAAAATTACTAATCTAGGAGTTTAGGATCAGTTATCCGAGCTAGATTATCGCGCACCTGTGCTGAAGTTCTCTCCTAGCAACAGAGGAACATTTTATATTTCCGGTCACTTGTTTCATAAAATAAACCTGAATGCACTTAATCTAGCTTTCAAAAGTGTGTCTTTTCAAGTGGAATTACGTTTGACTCAGACACCGGACTATAATTATAAGCCCTTGTGGCTTTATATTGTTATACATCGACATTCACAGCATTTCACGTTAGACGGAAGGCAGTTCATTGATAACAAAGCCATCGTCGCTGCGAACTACTTAGATACACAATAAATGTTCTTGTCTATTTATCTACGCCATTCATTTAAGAAATGTCTAAAAAAATATATGAGATGATGAATAACCATAACACTTTAACGAATGCATAACAACAATCATTTTTCGAATTGACATGACATCCGGAAAAAAGGCCATGCTGAATTTGATAGACGATTGCATTCTGCTATATATTTTAACCTTGACTGAAAGAAGTTATCTAATAACGAGCACAAGAGAAAGTTGATGCAACGCATCAATGTCGCCGGATATCCATAGTGCAGTTATGCATAACACTAACATTATAGTAGTTGAATAAAGTTATCAACTGAGGGGCATATTGGAACATCAGGGGTGGGGTCAAGTGAAAATGTATCATAACTTGCATTTTTTTGTCAACGAAGTGAATGATAATTGAAGCCTTTCATTGTTTGTGATCAATCTCCATTCCAAAGTAGGTTGACCATACACACAACCAACTAATTATTGATCATAAACAGTAATGGAAATGAGTAATCTTGCCAATCATTAGTCTTAGTATGTATACAGTGCTTTCATTAAGGAATAATTATAAGATTTGTGAATTCCACATACACTTTTCAAGATGTTTGTCAGAATATTTGAATTTTATTATTTTTTTAATAAAACCACAAAACAGATAATTTAGGATTTGCATGCAATAGCACGTCATTTTACCTTTCCTCTTTTAAAGTCAACAGTGGACACCTTTGCAGCAATCTACTTTTAAAACAATGAGATAATTATTAAGGGTTAAATCGCTGAAGACATGAGTTTTCTCTTTTTCTCAAAATGATATTAGCTTAGCATCCTAATTATATCATACTTTAACAAATGTTGAAATGTAGTCCAATATTTATAAATTAGACCACCTTCGAAATATAATATCAACTAAACAGTTAAATCTCATTGAAATTGTTGTATAATTTAAACTTAATTTCGAACATAAACTTAGCCCTACAACATGTTAATTTATTTTAATTCTTTCCTTCCTTTTTTATAATGAAAACAACAAACTACTCATGTTTTAAAATTATATTATGATGAGCGCCCTTGTGTCAATGATGCATACCAATATGCAGATCGGAAGCAATATATGCCTTTAGGGAATTAAATGACACATTTAAAATTGTCAAGAACGAAATAATGTTGTACGAAAGACCCAATTCTTTCTTATTCGCAGAGGTGTCGTTCTTGAAACTCTCTTTATAGGCAGAGAGTGTTCGTTCAAAGTCTTTTTTCCATTAAAACCAGTTTTTATCTCGGTTTGTTATTTTCCCCATTTGTTTCGAACCAAATAAACATTTTAAATCACCTATAATTTACTATTTGTAAGTGAGTGTAAAGAGCGGCTCTCTGCAAAGGAGATTGATCTACGCAGTTGGTATTCGCGAGTCAGGCAGGTGCGCGTAAGTAAACAAATTAGACTGCGACGTAAAGGTTTGTAGTTATCGACTTTTGATTATGTAGTGTAACATAAACCTTACCAGTCTAGCTAATAGGGACTGTTTTGTCTTTGTAAATAAAACAAAAAAACATAAATGCGAGTCAAAATAAAGAAACTGAAAATACCTAAAACATCGGAATATTTATTTCATTTTAGATGTGTCATTGCTTAGTGTTTTTAAACAAACACAATTGTAATATGTTCAAGACATCTAAATGTGTTTCTTTCTAATAATAATCCCCCCTCCCATGTGATTTCAGAAAACCTATTAAAAATAGAAGTCGCGGGCTTCTGCCCGGCGACTAATTTATGCGCGACGTTATTATTTGTTGTATCTTATCTCAGTGTACAATGGTCGTATGCTATTTATCTAAAGAGCGTTGCTCTGCCATAAAAAACCTTAACGTAAATATAGGGAGTGCGGAATAACATTTGACTACACATCAATTCTAATAATTCACCTGTTTACTGCTTTATAGAAGGCTCCTGAAAAACCTTCTATGGCAATCTCGGGATCAATTCGTAGTGAGATTGGGGAACATTGATGCGCTCGTTGATCTTGATCTAGAATGGTTGCAATAATTTACTGTTGATTTATTGCAGATCGCTCCTCAATTTATCTATCAAACGGATAGAAAAATGATAGCAATATAAGTTATGTAAGACTGAATAACTCACTTAAGTGAGACAGGAGCTTGGTTATAATACTCATCTCCTTCGCACCTTGTATTACACTTTCCTGTATGCAACAAATCGGCAGCAGACGACTTTGAAGCATCTTGACACAATTATAAACAAATCTCGTTGGATGGTAGTATGATTGTTTAATAAGTCATTACTCATTGTGCCAAAATGAGAAATTGCTCATTATGAGTAATATCTCTTTTGGCACATTTCTTTCAAACGTTGTCTGCTGCAGATGCATCCGAAAGATTTTGCTAGTTGGAAAGTGTTAATTTGTTGATGTTCTTTTCCAGACATGACGATGCTTTTGAATCAAAATAAATTGTTATTGAGGTAAGCTATTTAATATACTTTAATATATATAAATTTTCCTGGACATATTAACATGTGTATCGATTTGGGAAGAAAAACGATAAAATATAAACTTCGTTTACCCGAGATAAAGATGTATTACATAATAGAAGTTTTAACCATATCTCGCCATGATCTCTGTTCATTTTTTGTTCTTACTAAGTTAGAAGTGTATGCCGTTATCAATGTTGTTCCAGTTATAACACTGCGGCTAGCTCTGATAATCATGTGTTTCGTTCTTGTTTATTACCAGTTCTCCATACATATTATTTTAAGGCCATTAGCTATAGGTACCTTCCCTTTTAGCCTGTTATTGTCAGTGGTGAGGGCGCTTATTAATATACACAATAACCTTTTCAATACATATTTAGTCATATCACGGCGGCCAGTTCACATTCTCGTGTGTTTTCTGGCTTTCTCACACCAGTACTCAACATAGACTGTTAGCCAATTGGTGGAAAAAGCTTGTCACCACAAGTCGAACCCATCGGGCAGTTTTCATCTATACATTGCATAAGAAGCTTATTACTTTAATTACTAGACAGTTTCAATAGTGTTGGCTATAGTTTTCAGACTCATCTACTGCAGCAATTGTGTATGAGGGAAAGGGGGGTTAAAACCCCTTTAGTCCATTGGCGACATATTGCGTCTTTAAATGAATTATGCTATGACTTGTCTTCCTTCCTTTCAGACTTGGATGCGTATCAGTTTTCCTTTTATGTCAATGTCCCCTGACAATTGCACATGGTGAGTAGACGTTTTAGATCTTTATCAGGCGATTAAGGCTATAATTGCATACTCGTCGGCATCATAAGCATGAGGACCCACTTCTATATTGATAGAACTAAGTGTCACCATATACACAAGCCTTAATTTGTCAGTTGTATACGTGGTCTTTTTTAAAAAAAAAATAACAATGTTTAGCAATCAGTAGATATTTCATCGTCCTTATATCCCCGTCAGACTAGACGGCGACCATCCGCTACTGTATGGCGACCGACAACAAAACATGTATAAGGTCGCCGGCAAATGTGAACAAAATAAGTCCCAAACAATTACAAACTTGAAAAAAGACGCGCTCTTACAGCGACCTTTGCTATCATACCGCGTTCTAACGGCGCGCTCGACACGACCTCTCTGCGCTTATGGCGTTTCTATTGAGATATATGGGCTTGGCAACGGCGATCCCGTGGGGCTCTAACCACGCTCATGGTGTTCTTAACATGTACCTTCTACGTGTATCGCGACTGCACGACGACATCACGGCGTTTCTACCACGTGATCACGGCAGCTATCTAAGCTAGTCAGATTTTCGGAAAATTCTGATGTATGAACTTTGAATCGCCAGCTTTTATAGCAGGTCGCACACGAAAAGCATGGTCGCCATAGGAGCGTAGTGAAAGCTCGAGAAACACTCCGTGGTCGTACTAAGAACTCCATAAATGCAGTGGGAACCCCATAAGAACGCCATAGGCGCATTGAGAAATGAGGTCGTGGTGCAATCGCTCAACAGTGATGAAATCATCATAACATCGCCCTGACAACGCCATAAGGACTCCGAACGCGTGGTGGGGTCATAGAAGACATCCGAGGGTCGTGGTGAGGGCGCCATGAAGTCGCCGTTGCCCACGGCAAACTCACCGCGTTTCAGGTCAGATAGCCGAGCCTTTGCGTTTGTTTTGAACATGCTACATAAACAAAAATTAAGTCCGAAAAGTCATACTTTTAAAATATTTAGTAAGAATATAAGTGAATGCAAATTATAAGGCATTTTTATTTCCATAAATATCGATTTTTAAAAACGTCAATTTTCAGTTCGTGTTAACTCTGACCGAAAATTCTCATTGATGGGCTTTTTTCGTATGATAATAATTTAAAAGAAGCTATTTATAGTAAAAACTGTCCTGTTTGGTATTCCCCGAATATTCTCATAAATAAAACATAAGTCATAATTATTATAGCAATGCATCATATAGAGATACTATTTGTAGTATTTTAACGAGGTAATGTGTAGTTCTTTTCTTCAAATATTCTCAAATGAAAACTTAGACGCCTGTGCTGAAATCAGCAGTGTTTGCCTTCTAGTTATCAAACATTTCGAAAAATTCTTATTACATGAAAGTTTGAACATGGAAGAGTCTATCTAAGTGAATTCGACACTGAAAGGGTAATTGCTGAAGTGGTTACAGTGTCCCCAAGAGCGGTTGAAGGGGGCTTCAATTGATTGTCAGAGATTGTTAGGTTAAACATTTAATCTGTTCTGTAACATGCACTATAACAAACGTGTTTGTTTTAACACAGGATGTGTTGCACTGTCCTCGCCAACAGATGGCACTGTATCTTGTGAAGCTAGTGTGTGTACGTTTTCATGTACATCAACTGGTTATTCCTTGAACGGGCCACCTTCCTTAACATGTACAGAGGGGCTATGGTCTGGTGAAGAACCGTTGTGTGAACCAGACGGTAAGTACACAATACGTATCTATTTTTTTTTTGTGCAAGTACGATTCGAACTGAAATCCGAAGTATTCACAATTAACGACGAACTAAAAAATGTGTCGGTTTATCTTTTCATAGAAGTTCATCAAATTATTCAGAGATACATGTATTTGTCTTAATAGATGGCGTATAATGAAGACAGTTTTCATTTTCTATGATTTTATAAAACTGACAGAGATTATTTATTAATGTAACCTCCTTTAACAGCTACATGCTATACATGTATGTATACACCATTTTTCTCAATTCAGAGTCTTATAAATTCATCAAATGATTCAGGGATAATTGGCAGACTAGATGGCGGATAATGAAGACTGATCGATTTGTTTAGGTTTTTATTATTATAAAACTTACAGAGAATTGACAAATGTAACTCGGTTAACAGCTGCATCCTATTTGTATATACCATAGTACTCAATTCAGAAGTCGGCAGTGTAGTCGTAGAGCGTTCGCCTCGGTGCGGGAGGTAGCGGTTTCGTTTCTCGGTAGGTTATACAAAGAACTGAGATAAAAAGGAAGAAACAGCTTTTCCTCCCTGGGTAACCCATAGGAACGCCATAGGCGCATAACGAGCCCAATGCGGACGTGGTTCAATCGCGATACAGTGTTGAAATCATCGTAAATCACCCTGACTACGCCATACGGACTCCGAACGCGTGGAGGGTCGTGGCAGACACCCGAGGGTCGTGTAGAGGGCCCCATGAAGTCTCCGTTGCAAATGTAACTATTTTCACATCGTCTTTGCCACGCGAATACTACTTTCATGGAGATGTTACGACGCTTGTCTAACGACCTTCGCGACCGCACCGCAATCTCACCGCGTTCCGGATCAGATAGCCGAGCCTTGGCATTTGTTTTGAACATGCTCAAAGCAAACGCAATGACTCGGAGATCATTGGCGACCTTGGCGACCACATCACGATGTCTGGCGTGTCCACGACGCTTATACCAAGCTTATGGCGACCTTGACGCGCTCTGGGCCTATTTTCCGTTTGTCGCGCTAGCAGCGCAGTTAGGACATCATCCCGGTCTGATACCTTCGGATGCTTTTTATAGATTGTTTATATGTGTACGTATATACAATAAATAACTATTATAACGTAAGTTTAATCAATTATAGAATACATATAACAAATGGAATGTAGTCCATGAAAACCTTTAATTATATATATGAGCCGCATTTTGCGATTTGGGGTCTTATTGACTGGCCGGTTTTGCATCATTTTAAGTTGAATTATCATACAACTAGAGGGGATACACTTCTAGGTTTCAATCAGAAGTTGCTTTATGGTCTATTTAGGAAATGTGTGTGCGATGAAGACTCGCGTTAGACTGTACGTACGCAACTATAACTTCTTGTTTCAGGCCGCTGAATGATCAAATTTTATTATTGTATTGATTAATTGATTGATTTAAAAATGTATAGCTTTAGGTTATTTTCAAGGGTAGTTTAGTTAAATTACAGGGGCCTGGATCCGGTTCCAGCAACACTACTTAGCGCTAAGTATCACTTAAATTAAGTATTTAAATTAAATTAAGTATAAACAAATTCCACCAATGTTTTTTCACGAAGTAAAGAACTTAACAAATATCGTTTATTTTATTCATTAAGTTTACTACGGACGTCAACTTAGACACGTACTTAAATACTTAAGGGAACAACATGGCTGCTCGATTGAGACGCCGTTCTCGTCGAAAGCCAGAACGTATAGTTTTTCCTCGCTCAGTACTATCCTAACGTGTTCATCATGTCGTTCTCAGACCAGTATTTATCCTAACGCGTGCATCCTGCCGTTCTCAGACCAGTACTATCCTAACGCGTGCATCCTGTCGTTCTCAGACCAGTACTATCCTAACGTGTGCATCCTCTCGTTCTCAGACCAGTACTATCCTAACGTGTGCATCCTGTCGTTCTCAGACCAGTACTATCCTAACGCGTGCATCATGTCCTTCTCAGACCAGTAATATCCTAACGTCTACATCCTGTCGTTCTCAGACCAGTACTATCCTAAGGTGTGGATCCTGTCGTTCCCAGACCAGTACTTATCCTAACGCGTGCATCCTGTCCTTCTCAGACCAGTTATGTCCTAACGCGTGCATCCTGTCGTTCTCAGACCAGTACTATCCTAACGTGTACATCCTGTCGTTCTCAGACCAGTACTATCCTAACGCGTGCATCCTGTCCTTCTCAGACCAGTACTATCATAACGTGTACATCCTGTCCTTCTCAGACCAGTACTATTCTAACGTGTACATCCTGTCGTTCTAAGACCAGTACTATCCTAACGTGTGTATCCTGTCGTTCTCAGACCAGTACCATCCTAACGCATGCATCTTGTCGTTCTCAGACCAGTACCATCATAACGCGTGCATCCTGTCGTTCTCAGACCAGTACTATCCTAACGTGACATCCTGTCGTTCTCTGACCCGTACTATCCTAACGTGTCCATCCTGTCGTTCTCAGACCATTACTATCCTAACGTGTACATCATGTCGTTCTCATACCAATACTATCCTAACGTGCGCATCCTGTCGTTCTCAGACCAGTACTACCCTAACGCGTGCATCCTGTCGTTCTCAGACC
Source organism: Serripes groenlandicus (assembly GCA_031761405.1). Classification (NCBI taxonomy): domain Eukaryota; kingdom Metazoa; phylum Mollusca; class Bivalvia; order Cardiida; family Cardiidae; genus Serripes; species Serripes groenlandicus. Next base: position 19,514,960 of record JASEVX010000008.1, on the reverse strand, counting down.
AGTACTATCCTGACGTGTACATCCTGTCGTTCTCAGACCAATACTATCCTAACGTGTGCATCCTGTCGTTCTCAGACCAGTACTATCCTAACGTATGCATCCTGGCGTTATCAGACTAGTACTATCCTAACGTGTGCATACTGTCGTTCTCAGACCAGTACTATCCTAACGTGTGCATCCTGTCGTTCTCAGACCAGTACTATTCTAACGTGTGCATACTGTCGTTCTCAGACCAGTACTATCCTAACGTGTGCATCCTGTCGTTCTCAGACCAGTACTATTATAACGTGTCCATCCTGTCGTTCTCAGACCATTACTATCCTAACGTGTACATCATGTCGTTCTCATACCAATACTATCCTAACGTGCGCATCCTGTCGTTCTCAGACCAGTACAACCCTAACGCGTGCATCCTGTCGTTCTCAGACCAGTACTATCCTGACGTGTACATCCTGTCGTTCTCAGACCAATACTATCCTAACGTGTGCATCCTGTCGTTCTCAGACCAGTACTATCCTAACGTGTGCATCCTGTCGTTATTAGACTAGTACTATCCTGACGTGTACATCCTGTCGTTCTCAGACCAATACTATACTAACCTGTGTATCCTGTCGTTCTCAGACCAGTACTTATCCTAACGTGTGCATCCTATTGTTCTCGTACCAGTACTATCATTACTTGTGCATTTTGTCGTTCTCAGACCAGTATTATCTTAACGTAAGTATCCTGTCGTTCTCAGACCAGTACTTATCCTAACGTGTGCATCCTGTCGTTCTCAGACCAGTACTATCCTAACGTGTGCATCCTGTCGTTCTCAGACCAGTATTCATCCTTACGTGTGCATCCTGTCGTTCTCAGTCCAGTACTTATCCTTACGTTTGCATCCCGTCGTGTTCAGACTAGTACTATCCTAACGTGTGCATCCTGTCGTTCTGAGACCAGTACTATCCTAACGTGTGCATCCTGTCGTTCTCAGTCCAGTACTTATCCTACGTGTGCATCCTGTCGTTCTCAGACCAGTACTATCCTAACGTGTGCGTCCTGCCGTTCTCAGACCAGTACTTTTCCTAACATGATTATACTTTCCCACATAAATTAATAAGCCCATGGGTGGTGGACGAATGTTGCCCATGAGTGGTGAACGAATGTTGCCCATGGGTAGTGAACGAATTCTGCCCATGGGTGGTGAACGAATGTTGCACGAATGTTGCCCATGAGTGGTGAACGAATGTTGCCCATGGGTAGTGAACGAATGCTGCCCATGGGTGGTGAACGAATGTTGCACGAATGTTGCCCATGAGTGGTGAACGAATGTTGCCCATGGGTGGTGAACGAAGTTGCTCGTCACAATGACTTTCAGCAATCGCAATAAAAGAGTGGCTGATGTAAATTAACTGTTCAGCTGATACGGTATTTCAAGGGTGAACTTTTTTTTGTAACATATTGGGATAAATTTAAATATATATGAAATTGTGATTATACTCAGAACTCTACAAAGTTAATACGTGTGAAAGATCGAGCCGAAGGCTTTAGCGAAGCATTTCCTTATGTTACCCGTACGAAGACATCATAAGAGATAAAAACGCGAATTCAGTACAATCTTACTGTTTTTAACATATCAAATGTCCGTAGGACTTTTTTCGGCAACTTCGTAACCGGTAAATCCGCAGACACTATAGTCTTAAGTATTGATTGGATGCAAAGTAAATTACAAAACAAAAAATACTTAGAACTAGAGGGAATGATTAAATAAGACAATAGATCTTCCTACTCGATAAAGGAATGAAATTAAGGAACCTGATATGTTATAATTTGCGTGTAATTACACTCGTTTTCTATTTTTGAAATAATATTTTCTCAACTAACCGGATGTAAACACATCCAAATGTGACGTCATTGTAATGCAAGTGACGTCATTGTAAGGCAAGTAATGAATAAGTAACAAAAGGGAAACGACATAATTGGTTGGAAAGGATAGTTTGATTCGTCACAAATGTAGTTCCGTAAATTATGGATTTCGTCCATTGGAAGTACTTTATGAAGGGTAAGTCGACTATTCTTTTTTACCTGTCAACATTATTTCATGGATTTTATATCTTGGGAATATAGAGAAGCAATAAACACTTGAAAATGATAGCAAACATTTCAACGGAAGTTATCGTTCGTTACACTGGCCAAGTGCGCGAGCCCTCGGATATTATTTTATCTGCAAAAAAAAAAGAATAATTATGTTTCTGTATTGACATACACATAGCTTCATTTTATGGTAATATATTTATTATATCAATAATTTGCTTAAAAATATAGATCTAACTGCATTTCTAAAATTATGTTTTATTATCTGTTGAGAACCATTCCACGATGCTTTCGTCACATCGCGTGTAATGTTTTTGTCTGTATCTGTCACATGTCATTTGAAGCCGAAGCCGTCCTAAAATATCATATCCTCAACTGTCAAGTTTTATTGACCTTAATACTTTTATCCATGTATTGCAGTAAATGTAGCAAACAAACAAAGTTACAGTCAATTTCAAATTATTTGCCTTTCATTTACATTTTTATACATTTTATGTGTATGACCTACTATTTGTCAAATTATGAAAGTAAGAACATAATCAGTGCAACCTGGTTTATCGGTATACATAGTAAATGTCTTAAGCCATATAACCTCCTACCTGTTAAAGAGGAAAACACCTTCATGCCTTCAAATCCATTGTTTGACAGAAATGATATCATACGGGGGCCACCAGTAAGACACATACATTTTCTTTCAACAGGCTGAATATCTAGTAGATTTATAATTTTTTGTTATCCAAAATGTGTTTATTTTTCAAACTCTAATATCAGATTGGACAAAATTGTTACTAAGAATTTCAACATTATTTTCACTAGGTTATTAAAAATACTCTGCATGTATGTTATTAAACTATATTTACAAACAGATTCAAAAGCTTTTGACAGCAATATTTTCATACTTGAGACCACGTCAACCAATGATGCCATAGAACTCTTCAAAATGAAGAGCAAACTGAACTGGTTTGATTTTTGTTTATTCTCGCCTTGCAGAATGAACTATTTGGCGATTGAAGAGCAAACGCAAAATGAAAAGCCTTTTAAGGTCACTGATGTAGGTCTATCTACGAAACAGGGCAATGTACACTAACTATATCAAACTAAAATAATGTTAAAACAAACTGAATATTGAAATCTGCAGATAAAGAGGATCAATCTCTTTTTAAATTCAATAAACACTGAAAATACTTTTTATTCGAATAAATATATGAACATTCTGTTTGAAAAATGAAGAAGACCTAATCTGTTTTTCAGCAGAAAAGGCTATATTATAAAAAACAAACTTAGAGGCAGTTCATAATTAATGTCAGTAATAAGTCACCCAGGGATCTCACATAAGTGTTCTGTCCTCTGATATAACTGAGCTTCCTCAGAAATGTCTCTGTTTTCTGTGAAATGTATTGTGAATTCCATTATTCTTTGTGAAATTGTCTAATCTATGCATTGAAAACGGTAAAAGCTGGTATACATTGTATCAGGAATCTAGAATTGTACTCTACATTCCTAATTGTATCAAACAAATTATTATACTTTATTTTACATACGGGTAATGAAATTACACATATTTTCATGAACTGCTGCTAAAAGTTCAAACCCAAACTGTAGTTTAATGGTAAAAACACCTGGTCTAACAAGAGTTCTGAGTTCAAATCACAGCAGGAACTGTTTTGAAAGAAGCAACTTAACTTAACAAGTTATAAACCCATTATGTTGTGGGGAATCATCAGAGTTGTCTTACTTAAACAATTATCACATTATTATCCAGGCTTCTAGTGAAAACATGAACACATTTATTTTCTCCCTGTACCCTTTACAAAGGCTTTTATAATTGATCAATAACAATCAGAAAAAGGAACTTGAAGATGATCAACAATGATGACTCTGAGAAGCTGATCATGTCCTCGACTATCCATATTGTCAAACGACGCATTTCATATACATGCATACTTAATCCGTCGTTGACACTTGTACTTATTAATGAATAAACTGATGCTGTTTTATGTTTTACAAATTAAAAACCAGCAAAGGAGATATTGGTTCAAATTGAAGATATGGTTGGATAGGAAGATAATGTTAAATTAAAAACCAGCAAAGGAGATAGGGGTTCAAAGTGAAGATATTGTTGGATTGGAAGATAATGTTCATTTTGGAGCAATTACACCATTCCGACAATGTATAACATTTAGATTAGTCACAGACATCAAATCATTAACAACAGGCAACTTAACCTTTTCCAACATACATCAAACCTGCAGCAGATGAAGTTGACAATGTTGAGGTAAAAAAAGAAAAAGCCAAAGTTTAATTAATGAATATAATTAATAACATTGTTGCAAAAGGAGAAATTGTTGATCATCAGCAAGTGGTCCTTTTCTCGTCAGTCTTTTCATATGCGTCAACAATTTTAACTCAAAATGCCTTTAACCTTTCTATGGTTTTACTTGAGTTATTTAAAGCAGCATATCAGGTAAATAGTTTAAAGAATGATATGGGTTATTTCTATTCATCCTATATAATTGAACTCATTTCCCTTATATAGACATACCATATTGAAATATCTTATAAATATAGCTTATACAGTCGTTATGCATAGTGTTTTCATATTTGTCTCACTGAGGTTATACATTGAGCCAGATCATGCAATTGTAGCAAGTTGCATTGGACGATTGTTGTAAGGAGTACTTTTTCTACAAAGCCAGGAAAAAAATGTTAGTTGAACTGAAATTCAATTGAAAACAATGACAAGCTCAAGTCAATCAATCAACCATGGTAAGAGTCAGTTTACAATTATATTTTTTACTAGTTTACAAATAACCTCGTTTGTAAAAATAAATCAGAACATTATTCAATGCCTTCTATTGTTGTTTTCCATCAACATCCCTGGAAATCTCAGTCTGTGGTAAACTCCTGACCTTATAAAAGAATAAAACAGATATGTATTAATTAAACTTAAAAACATAATAAGTTTAGGTTTTTTCAATTTGTTTTTCAAATTCTTTTCTTGTTTGGGGACTGACACAGCAAAAATTATTGTTCTTGCTTTCACACGACCTAGGCTTTGCCTATTAACATATTAACATTCTCAATGTTTTAAAAGTAGACTCCTACCAAGGTGCACTATGTTTCTTTAAACAAGGAAATTTGCATTCCATGTAAATCAAAATTTGTGCTTTTTTCTGTGATTTCACTTACAAATACAAAACTTCCAAAATTCTGACAAAAAACCTCCAAAATTCGTATATGAAATTTCACACATCTCTGAATTAATCCTTAATGAAAGCAATATGTATACATATATTTATACTTATGAATGGCACGAGTGTCACGTTGACTCAATTGTATGACTTCTCTTGAACTGTTAAACAACTTCTATACCTCATTTAAGTACAACACATAGTCTCTATATGGTCCTTTTGCTATAATAATACAGTTTTAATATACATAGCATCTCTCTATGGTTCGATGTATAAAGCTATTATATATATCGGTGCTTTATATTTACGACACAATCCGTTTGAAAGGAAAATTAAACAGCATTCTAAGATCATAAATAGATGTTAAACAAATGATCTAGATTGTACAACAATCAAATATTGTATTTAATGAATACTGTTGAAGAAATAAAGGAAATGAAATGTTTTGATTGGTTCATAATCAAGTTGGTGATCCTATGAGAGGCACTAATAAGAGAAGTTTTAAAATGAAATGTTCTGCATACTAATCTTTAATTCTTTTCCTTAAGAAATAAATTTCAGTGAAAAAAATCAATGAAAACGTATGAATTATAATATTTAAGAGCAAAATATTAATTATATTTGAAACATAAGTTTTCAGTTATTTATCGTCAATTGAAACTTATACACCTCTTAGAAGCCTCGCGTAATCTCCAGTCATGTGACGTATTCTCGGCCTTGAACTGCAATGGATGTTGACTTGGATTGTCAAGTGAAAGGTCTGTCGTTCGCTTCCCGGCAGAGGCAAGCTTTTTTTTTCTCTCTCATTCATATCAAGACCAAAGTATATATATGAATTAAAACATTTATAAACCAAATATTACATATTTAACGTTATTGTTTTCTGTTATTCTAATAAGTAAGATAAAATATAAAATAATATGCGCATGTTCCAGTTCTTAGTGTTTTCTCATATTGATCGCCGTTTATCTTTTTTAAAGATATTTCTTGTTTCAAATGTTCTCAAATGAAAACTTAAATCAGCATTGTTTGTCATCTAGTTATCAAACTATTCGTAACATTCTTATTACGTGGAAAGTGCAGTCGACTGACTTTGAAAATGGAAGAGTAAATTCGAGGCTGAAAGGGTATTTGCTGAAGTGGTTACAGCGTCCCCAAGAGGGTATGAGTGGGGCCTTAATGGAGTGTCAGAGATTGTTACGTTAAACATTTAATCTGTTCTGTAACATGCACTATAATAAACGTGTTTGTTTTAACACAGATTGTGTTGCCCTGTCCTCGCCAACAGATGGCACTGTAGCTTGTACAGCTGGTAACACGGACAGTAGTGTGTGTACGTTTTCATGTACATCAACTGGTTATTTCTTGAACGGGCCACCTTCCTTAACATGTTCAGCAGGGCTATGGTCTGGTGAAGAACCGTTGTGTGAACCAGACGGTAAGTACACAATACGTATCTTTTTGGGTGTTTTTTACAAACGTTATTCGAGACGAACTGAAACATTGTTGAAAACGGCGAAAAGCACTAAACATTCAATAAATCAAACCAAACTATAATGATGTGTTGTGGTTCTCAGCAGACTGTAACACGCTGTGTATGGCTGCCTCGCGGCAATGTAGTCGTAGACCGTTCGCATCGTTGCGGGAGGTAGCGGTTTCGTTTCTCGGTCGGTTATACAAAGAATTACAATTACAACTGCTTCGCTGGTTTCAGGATCAATTGAGTAGTAGTACTGGTGCATTATCCAGAAAACGTCGGGATATAACTTACAAAATGTTGAAAACCTAGTAAAACATCATACAAATACTCTGTGACAGGTAAAAGTAGCACCATTAACGGTTATGATGACCGGACAAAGGTGGGATACTTTGTACATTGATGCAGTGTGGAACTAGATAATGTAAACTTTTCAACCTTTATATCAACATGGTAACCTTTGACCGCCGTGGGGCTCTGCTTGAAGTTAACCCCGTTATTCCAAAAACCCTATTTTCCGGTTTCTGCTTCAATCATCCCTGCGTTCAGACGTATATCAATAGTCCACTTCATCTTGTATTTTGAATACACATCCCAATATCTGCTTGGTCATGAAGCAACAGTACATATATGAGCCGTCCCGCGAGAAAACTAACATTCTGGACTCTGCGTAAAGTATCGACCCGGATCAGCCTAAGCATGCCGCGCAGGCTTACCCGGATGGACAGTTTTCGACTCCTAAGGATTTACTGTTTCAGGAATCATTGCTCTATACCTCTATACCCCTGAGACGGATAGTGTCGGCACGGATCAGACTGTGCGGACTGCGCAGGCTGATATGGGTCGACACGTTACGCAGAAAGCCATACTGTTGGTTTTCTCGCGGAACGGCTCATATATCCTTACATTTAGGCAAGTACTTCTTATCCCGCTGACCTCGTTTGATTAATATTTCTTTTCGATACCTTCTTATAAGTTAAGGATGTTTTGTTTACTACTTATACGAATGAGATACATAATTTATGAACGGTGTAGACTAAGATGAAACTGCGCCCATGTTCAAGCTGATATTGGTATACATCGGTTTTAAATGTGATTTAAAGTCGTGTATTATAGTATACGTTATACATTTGTCGTTTTATGTGGTGTATTTCGGTAAGTGTTACATACGTCGTTTAAGTCATGTATTACGGTATGCGTTATATATGTTGTTTCAAGTCGTGTATTACGGTATGCGTTATATATGTCGTTTCAAGTCGTGTATTACTGAAAGCATTATATATGTCGTTTCAAGTCGTGTATTACTGAAAGCAATATATATGTCGTTTCAAGTCGTGTATTACTGAAAGCATTATATATGTCGTTTCAAGTTGTGTATTACTGTATGCATTATATATGTCGTTTTAAGTCGTGTATTACGGTATGCGTTACATATGTCGTTTCAAGTCGTGTATTACGGTATGCATTATATATGTCGTTTCAAGTCGTGTATTACGGTATGCATTATGTATGTCGTTTCAAGTCGTGTATTACTGTATGCTTTATATATGTCGTTCAAGTCGTGTATTACGGTATGCGTTAATTATGTCGTGTAAAGACGTGTACAGCGGGTTAAATCTAAACAATTAAACATTTAAACATTGACTGATTTTTTAATATATTACCTTATTTGAAATAGAGGGATTGCTCAGATTACAACTTGGTACAGCCACCAAAGGTACGCTTGAGATCTACCATTTAGGGTCATGGGGCAGTATTTGTCATGATGGATTCACGGATAAGTCCGCTACGGTGGCCTGTCAACAGATGGGACTCGGGTAATATACCCCTTTAATACCCCTCGCACCCTCGATAACCCTTTCCCAAAAATCATACCAAATACTAGTACTTCATTGAGCGTACATTGGATCTGACGACATTGCATAAAATGTCGTCCAAAATCTACCCTAATAATTTAGATATTGATGAGCAGGTTCTCGTTGTTTGTCCAATGAAAAAGTACGCTCGGCCATCATCGCTTGTCTTTCTCATTTTCCAAGATAGTTTATCTCCCCTACTGATACCTTACTAATGTTATTGGCGGCGGTTTGATTGGCTGATGCAAAGGTCAATCTGAGACGACCTGTAATAGACAGTCATCAGATATATACTTCAGCGAAGCGAAGGTTTGGTTTTAATGAGAATGCGCTTTCCCACATTAAAACATCTGCAGTAAACATATGGTATTTTTTTTATAACGGAAAGTGTATATTTGAATAGAGATGAAAACATAATGGCAAATTGAAAACTTACGCATTATGAACAACTTCCCTTTTGTTTGAAAGTTTTGAAATGACATCTGCTACAACTGCGTCGTAATGCGTTTGAGAATTGGTTAATTTATGCTTTCTTTTTATTTAGGTATTTGGCCATATCACCAGTAATACATTGATGTTTTTATACGTTTATTTGCAAATCATAAGCCTCGTACAACTAAATAATAATATGGAACACGAATGTTCGTTTTAAGTACATATAACAAAACTGTGCTTAAGATCACCTTGGAATAGCGATTCCATTTCTATAGAACCCATTTTCTGCATAAATGTCTCCTTTGGCCACAATGTGTTGTCAGTAAGTAACCCTTCATATAAAGAGATTTTTCATGTTTTTGATGGGATGTTTTCAAAGTCGTCACCTGCAGATTTGTTGTATGTGGGAAAGGGTTAATGCACAACCAGAATCGTGCATAAAGCCCGACACGTTTAAAGACACCCTATAAGAGCCGCGTCTAGAGATCCGGGGTCTGATTAAATCACCGTCATATGGGCCGTTACTAGATCATATAAAGGTAATTTGGCGTAAACAATAAGGCGGTTACAGTTTTAGTTATTAATTTGTTATTGCATCTAAAACTGAATTACATATAGACGGACAATGAACGATCTGGTGAGGCTGTTTGGACGCGCAGACTCGCATTATCCTTCGATATGCGCAGGTGCATTAAGGCTCCGAATCGCTTGACGCCGCTCGTGTTCAAGACGGACTATACCAAGGCTTCTTTCCGAGATATTCGTCCTAAACGGTTGTTTTTTCAGAAATGTTGGTGTTGCATTTAAAGGAGCCCATTTCGGATCCAGTACGAGCGGATCCTCTTGGTTGAGCGACCTGTCGTGTAGCGGAAGCGAGGGGGGTCTTCTGGCATGTCCACACGCTGGCTGGGGACCTCATAACTGTCCACCCGCCATGGACGTCGGCATTGAGTGCCGAAGTAAGTGCTGTTTTGAGCTGTTCCTATGTTCAACCGAAAATAATATTTTGTACTGATACTAGAATTACGCTATCTAAATAATAATGGGATGAAGTTCATGTTTCTATATATATATATATATATATATATATTCAACATACGTAATCATAACGCTAGTTGTTTTCCATACACTAAAGGACACACCGAACACCTTTTGATTAAGCTTTCAGACTGTCTTTGAAAATATATATTTTAAAATAATTAAATACCGTCATATTAATTGTGTCTTCTCTGGTGCTTCTAAAACGAAGTCACTATAAACATGCACGGTGGATTCGCAATAAATCGGGTATGTGATTATTTGAATTCATCGAAAAACATGAATCAATTCCAGTAACGGATCTGTCTTCTGAAAACAACAATAGAGAAGTTCTGATTGACCCGACGAGGTTTTTTTTATGTAGTTTTCATAATACACAATGGAGCCGCAGGGCAAGAAAACCAACGTTGTGGACTCTGCGTAAAGCATCGACCCGGATCAGCATAAGCATGCCGCGCGGGGCTTAACCGAACAGACAATGTTCGCCTCCTGTGGATCTTCTGTTTAAGGAATCATTACTCTATACCTCTAACTACCTGAGACGGAATGTGTCGGCCCGGATTAGCTTGCGCGGACTGCGCAGGCTGATATGAGTTCATATATTACGCAGAGGCCGTAATGTTGGTTTTCTCGTGGAACGGCTCAAATGTAAGTATAAATCCATTACGAAGCTGAACATACAAATCTTAATTCTGCATAAACCGAGGGATCCTTCGAAAACGTCGATAACTCGAATAAATATAAGGGTCATTTCCGACATCGATAACTCGAATAAATATAAGGGTTATTTCCGACTTCGATAACTCGAATAACTATAAGGGTCATTTCCGACTTTGATAACTCGAATAAATATAAGGGTCATTTCCGACTTCGATTACTCGAATAAATATAAGGGACATTTCCGACTTCGATAACTCGAATAAATATAAGGGTCATTTCCGACTTCGATAACTCGAATAAATATAAGGTTCATTTTCGACTTCGTTAACTCGAATAAATATAAGGGTCATTTTCGACTTCGATAACTCGAATAAATATAAGGGTAATTTCCGACTTCGACTTATCGGGAGTCTACTGTGATTGGCCACGATGTATTACCACCTCGGTGGTGTAGTAGTAGAACGTCCGCGTTGCGTGCAGGATGTCGCGGGTTCATTCCCCGGTCGGGTCATACCAAATACTATAAAAATGATTGTTATGGGTGCCGTTTTTGAAGCTCAATGTTGTTGGGTTAGTATTACGACAGACTGGCTGGTGTCAGGATAAATGGACAAGTAGTATTGATAACTAACCCATACCAGGAAAACTCCGTGATAAAACTGAACACGTATTGAATGCGGTGCAAAACACCAAACAATCAATTTGAACCATATCTCACGACATCCGACCGTCGGAATTATGGGTTTATTTGATAATCCGGACCGACACATTCCGTATCAGTGGTAAAGGGGTATAGAGTCTCAACAGCATTTACACAAAACAACAAACACCTATTTTGCATTGTGCGACCCATGTAATTGCGGTTAACGTACAAGTTGACATACAAAAATAAAATATTTTCAGTAATGTGATCAGTAATAAACGAATCTTATTAATGTACTATCTCTAAAGAGACTTTGAATATTCAATTCAAACATGCAGCAATCAAGTCGGTGTCCTATCAGAACAAAACCTTACATGTATATTACAAGATAAACAATTCCTTATGTTTTCGGACAACAGATTCTTAAACCGACTTTAATTGCGTATTTCTCAAACAGAATACGAGCCGCCCACGAACAACCCCCTCTCAATAAATCTCAATAAAGAAAGGAGGAAACGTGTTCCCGTAGCTATGCTCTGACTATTCCTCGAAATACTGAATAACGGAGATCTTACATGCATGCATACCTATTTTCTAATTAACATGTTTTCAACATTAGTTAAGTCATATCAGCCGTGATAAGCGTGATGAGCTTGTTCCCTCATTGTAATACTTTTCATTTCCAAATTTGAATTTTAAGTGAATTAAAGTTAACCGTCTCGTGGTCTGCGTAGAACTGACTATTCCTATCACAAATAGCCTCCAATCACGTGACACAAACTGGTCAAACCAGTTTTGTATACACACCTGTTGAGACAATTGTTCTCCTCTATACGTTGTACCGCGGAGAACGGACAGTCTCAACAGCATTTACACAAAACAACAAACACCTATTTTGCATTGTGCGACCCATATAGAAATACAAAGATTGAGAGTTGCGATTCCAATTTTGAAATGTACATTCAACACAATCTATACATATATATCCAATTATAACTTTAATTGTTTAGTAATCATCAGTCTCCTTTCAATAGAGTTTACTATGTAACCGTCCTTGGCTATATCGGTCTTCCAACGACCGTGTCTTTTAAGACATCTTTCAGATATGCCGATGGCATTAGCAGCTGCAGTAGCTCCGCTAGCCCTCAAGCTATGCGTACCCAAATTCAAACTTGGAGCAACCAACTTTAATTTTGACAAAATACATTCTCTAACTCGTGTGTAACTTAATCTTTTGTTAGTTTTAATAATGTTTGATACACCCTTAGATCTATAGCATGGTCTAAATAAGAAGTCGGTATACGTAATCGACAACCCAGCTGTTTTCATGTACTTCTGTAGCATAGCATACGGACAAGCAACTGAATTCCCTTTGGAAATAGGGACCTGCTTCCCTTCACGGTAAATATCAGTTTTACTGGAACGAATATCTATTATGAAGTGATCATCATGAAATGTAATGTCTGAACAACATAAAGAGCTAAGCTCGTTGAAACGCATAAAGCCAGCATACCCTATTAGAATAATGGCTAAATCGCGTAAGGTTATTACATCATCTGAATCAGAAAAAGATCCGCATAGTGTCTGTAACATCTCTGAATCAATCACGTCCTTCTTGTGAACTGGACCAGATCGTAAACGTCTAGCGGAATCCAATAAGTGTTTAACCGTACTGTTACAAGTTGGGTCCTCGAAACCGTGTAGTGAATGTAACCACTTTATAGCATACACTGCTGCCGAAATGACGGAGTAACTCTTCGCCTGATCAAGCATATATGTTACATACATTGCCACAACAATTGGCGATGCTGGTTTGGATTGAAAGGAATTACTCTTGCAATAATTATCGAAATGTTTGAAACAGTTTACGTATTTTTGGTTGGTGGAATTGGCTCTCGACTGCATTAAATATGCGGCCATATGATCAATAACATGTCCATGCTGTAAAACGTCCACACCCGCATTATCCATCTGGTCCTTATAGTGGACTTTAAGTCAATACCTGTAAACAAGGAAATGAATGTAAGCTCATTGCTTAATGTACAATATGTAAATATTAATTACTAATTAATATCAATGATTTTCAGTCGACTTCATTTAAATCGTATCTTCAGGGCTAACATATAAAACGGCATTGGATCTGACGAGAAAACACCGTTATTTCCCTTTCCAATACAAATAAGCCCTATTTTTGGTAGTTGCTTTACCTCTCTAATAAACTGTTTGAAACACCCTCCGGTACTAAATAAACACGACCAAAAGGGCGCTGACTGCCACATAGGCGCAATAAGCGTACAGCTTGCTTGCTCATTCTCTATTTTGCTCAAACATTCATTTACCAATTTTGGCGGAGGTACCAACCAGTTATTTTCATTTCGCCATTCCTGCTTAAAAGCATCTATACCTTCAGTACCTGGAACCCACCATCTCGAGTTAAAACGATGGCAATGATTATTGAAATGCGACGAAAACCTATCAACAGTATGTCTGCCCCATACACTGTCTAAATAACTGAACCAACTATCAGATATTGACCAATCATCACTATCGTGGCATCTGCTCAAATAGTCCGACAATTCATTCATTTCTCTAGGAATCCATTCCGGACATATTCGAATATTGTTGTTCTCGCAAATACCATTGATATTCAAAGCAATCTTCTGAATATCCATTTTTCTACTACCATTCAACAAGATGGATTTCACATTTTTGTTATCGGAAAACACTTTGACATTTTTGTTTCTCAAAAACTCCGCTTTACTTCTCATAAAGCGATGAACCGCTTCCGCCTCACGCCAGGTGGAACTTTTACCTTGTTCCTCTGGAAGCCAACTTCCGGTGACTTCATCAGAGAAATCACTTCTTACATTTATCAATACCTCTGATTGTGCGACTAGCTGTGAATCTGAACCTTCACCCACTTCCGGGGGTGAATCATACGTCAGTTTCCTGCCTGACGTAATTCCCAATTCCAGGGATTCGTTACCCAATTCCAGGGATTCGTTACCCAATTCCAGGGATTCGTTACCCAATTCCAGAGATTCGTTAACCAATTCCGGTGGTCTTAACGACGAACCTTTCAAAACAGCGCTATCTACGTCCGGAGATAGCATTATACTACCTAAAGTATTTAACTCGCTTTCCTGATACAACGTATGAACGTCTATCATTTCTAGATAACCACCGTACCCAACAGCGCTAGCATCGCAATATACTCGTACATTACATGTCTCGTCTCTGTTAAGCGCCCTACCTGGAACGTTTAATTTTCTGACATTTTCTTTCCAAAACGTTATTTCGTGGATAGCCGCGTCAGAAACCAGAACTGGCGCATTCCAACTCGCTCGAGTTATAATACAGTTATACATGTCTCTAGTTTTCATTCTAACAACATTTCCGAAAACGTATTGAAGTGAAATCAGTCGTCCTACTAAGGAAGCGAGTACTTTAACTTTAACCGTATTGAATCTTCCAATACTTAATTGATACATTAATGACTCAATTGACTTCTCAATCATAGCGATCCTTTCCTCAGTTATAAAAACTTTACTCTGACTGAAATCAAGCACGTAACCTAGCCATGTAACAACTTTAATAGGTAACCACTGGCATTTTTCTTCTGCTATTAAGAAACCGAATTCATAAAAAGTGTCCCTTACGAAGTTGCTTGACCTCAACGCTTCACCGTAATTGGAATGTCCGCCAATACCATCGTCCAAAAACATAACAATTTTATGTCCTAGGGACCTCAATTACGTAACGACAACGCGAACAATTTTCGTAAATATATGCCCTGCACTTGCAATACCAAAAGGGAGCGAATTAAATACGAAATAAGTGTTTTTACCATGATATTTCCAACAAAACCCTAAATATGGTTTATGAACCTCTGAAATGTCGATGTGATGATAAGCTCCCTTTAAATCATACGTGAATGCAAATACACCCGCTTTAAAAATCGACTGTGCCACACGGATGTCTTCAAATTTAATTTTAAACAAATGTATGTACTTATTTACATGTCTACAATCTAAAACCAGCCTTGGTTTTCCGACTTTGTTATATGCTACTGTTAAGGGATTCACAACTTCGGGTAATATATCTACTTTTGTAATTACTCCCTTTCCCAACAAACTTTCAATTTCATCCGTTACAAACGACGGGTTATCTATAGCCGATTTGTTATTCTTTAAATGTGTACTTGTAGGGTAACTTTTAAATGGTAATTTATACCCGTTTACTACAACGTCAACAATATACGTACTATCCGTTACTGAACGCCATTTATCAGCGTGAGCTTTCAGTCTCCCGACAGGGGAAATGCAATTGCTTTTCAATGCCCGAGTCTCTGAACTAGAAATGCTTATAGCAGTTGGCTCATACCCGACAAAAGCAGAATGAACATATATGGAACAATCATTTAAATAAGCTTTGTTCTCATCGTTTTTTATACTCATCTTATTATATGATGGATTCCCTGGACAATCCTTTCTCCAGTGTCCTGCTTTCCCACACTGAAAGCATAATCCGGGCTTTTGTACGCATTACCAACTTGACCTATGGCATCACGACGATTGGGCGTAACCCTCCTATATGGCCCAGTCCTTTTGCTTTTCTTCGCTCTTTCTGCCTTAATTTTCTGATTAGCTCGTGCCTCTGCTTTGTACATCTTCTTCTCGTCTTCCGAGTCTTCAGCCAGCGGGTTCGACTCGTATTCTTTCACGACTCTCCAACCCAATTCGCTGCCGTCAGCCATCTTAATCAGTTTCTGTCGATATGACAACATATCTAGCGCTGCGAAGAATGAAATTAAATGCATAAATTTCAATTGCTCGTAAATGATAGATCATATCCGTGTCCTTTAATACAAAAATACCAACAGCTACCCTTTTTACATTAATTACCAATACATCCGAGTAAGTCATTGAAAACATTGAATTGTCTATTAATCCCTTCAAATGACCACACCCCAAAACAAATAATGTATATAAACATACCCGTGTATATACAAGGCATAACTTGCCTGTAACGGCGATGTGTATTTAGCATGTATATGACCACGCCTTTATTTACGTTTAAACAATGATACAATTAAATATATTAAATTTAGCAAACCTTCAGTAATTTTCGATTGTGCCTCTACAACGTTCTGCTGTTCTAAACTAGCATTTACTTCTTTTAATTTTAAGAGCACTTTACTATTAGCTTTGAATTGCTCTTCGTTACTTTTCTTTTTAAAAGTTGGCTGGTCTTGTTGAACAAGGCTTGAAATTCTTGTTAACTGCGAAGAATTATTTTGTTCACTTATCTTGTCAAACAGTGTTCCAATTTCTTGCAGCAATGTCTGTCTGCTAGTCTCAACGCTCTCCTTGACTGTATCCTGGATCATTCTTGATACTTCTTCATCCATATTTAAACCTAAGAAATAATTTCTAAGTAAGAACGAAGAGAATTGAAGTTAACCGTCTCGTGGTCTGCGTAGAACTGACTATTCCTATCACAAATAGCCTCCAATCACGTGACACAAACTGGTCAAACCAGTTTTGTATACAAACCTGTTGAGACAATTGTTCTCCTCTATACGTTGTACCGCGGAGAACGGACAGTAATGAATGTTGTAACGGAAAATCCACAGGAGGCGAAAAGTGTCTGTCTGGGTTAGCTTGTGCGGCATGCTTATGCTGATCCGGGTCGATATTTTACGCAGAGTCCACAGTGTTGGTTTTCTCGCGTTACGGTTCATATAGTGTTATTGCATTAAAACATACTTGTTTTATAGCAAATACAAACAGATTAATATAACTTAGAAATTATGGAATTACAGAAGAGAATATCATATACATTTAACCCACAACGTTGTCCCTGTTTAACCTCTTCATTTCGCGTTGCTGATTTGTATGTCCTCCGAGAAAGTACTGTCCAAGATTATCCTGTAATTCTATATACAGTGATTTGCATCTGCACTTCGGTCTTAATACTTCACTTTCTTTAAAATTTCAAATGATAAAAGAATGTATATTAGTAGTGGCTTCCGATCGTGGCGCACATGGTGGCTGATGTCAGGATCAGCTTACTAGTAGCACTGGTAAATTTCCCACAATATGACTTACGTATTACTGAAAGTGACTTAAAACACGAAACCAATACATATACCTAGTGATAAAATGCTTCCGCTTCAAGAGCGGGTGGGCAAAGGTTCAAATCCAAGTGTCAACTGCTTTTTTCCGCTCTGATACGACCGGTTGGTAATCCGCTTGCTAGTAAAATAATGGTACCGAAAGCCTGTCTGCTTAGTGTCCGGTAACATATAGTAAAGTTAAAATGTGTTCAGGACAAAGGTGTCTCATATGTCAGAAATGGCTGGGTGACGCTATAATAAACTAACACTTTCCATTACTCTGGTGTTGTACGTGTTTCTAGGCAGCTACGGGTACCGGCTAGTAGACGGTCCAACACTGAATGCAGGTAGAGTAGAGATTCAGGGTGATGACCGATGGATGACAGTGTGTGATGCTGGGTTTGACATGAATTCTGTGAATGTGACGTGTAATTACCTGGGTTACAGGTAGGTACTTGTTCTTTTTAATCAAAACTTGTACTGTTTCCATACCATACGATGGTTTGTTAACCCTTTCCCGTATACAAAAGCTTTCTGACACCTCTACAGGACACGACTATACAACATATTGTGGCAAATTGAGAAATTGCTTATTATGAGTAATTACCCTTTTTGTCACAATGTTTTCAACTATATAAAAAGAATTAAGCTGTATTTTTAGATAATTTCAATAATTTTACATAGAGATTTTCAAAGTCGTCTGCTGCAGATTAGCTGTTTGTTGAAAAGGATATGTGTTATTCGTCGGCTTTGTAACGTCATGTATTTCGTGTATGTTACACAGACATGTTCATTTAGTTCTCATAAATAATCGAATGCAGTGAAATGAAACATACACTAGAGCTTTGCCTGATAATGACTTGTTATTTAATTTCGTCGATGTCACGACGACTCGATCTTGAGACGAGGTGAACATTTCGAAAGATGCTCAAAAACCTAATATTACACACTAAAATGATTAAATATAGGTGATATAAAATGTTTGTTTGGCTTGAAACAAATCAGGAAAAGAACAACTCTGATAAATAAATATTTTAGAAATAAAGAAAATCGGTTCCTTCGCACCCAATTAATTTTATACTTTTTTTAAAAATTGTCATGGGACTCGCAACTGGCATTTTCTTTTCGCCACACATATATTGTATGCATCAATCATTTAAATAAACAATTTAGCTGATTTGGTACATCAAGTGTGGTCTACTTTTTAAACATATGAGGATACATTTTAACATATGTGAAATAATTATTATAATTATGATTACAAAGGAGAAAGTTCATGTCTTCAGCAATTTAACCGTGTTCTCAATGTTGCTGAATTTGTTGTGGTTTTATTGACAAATACAAACATTCCAAAATTCTGACCGAAAGAAATCCTGAAATTTGTATATGGAGATTCATACATCCTGGAATTAGTCCTTAATGAAAACATTATGTGACTGTTTAGACTAATGAAAGTCAAGAATGTATGTGTTAAAATCAAGTTAATGCAGTCTTTTCCGGCGACATTGATGCATTGCATCACTTTTGCTTGTCGAATAATTAAATGCCCCCAAAGAGTCATAATGTATCGTTTCGTTGCCTAAAACGAGGCCCATCGGGCAGAACTTTGTGACCTCGCTATATCATGTTATACACAGTGGTGCCATCAGCTTTCACCTGGGAGCAGAGTTTGGCAATGGGACTGAAGACATACATTACATGGGCCTCATTTGCAATGGCACCGAGAATAGCCTTGCTGAATGTCAACACTCTATTGGCGACGGGGTGTGTTCGTCGACTGATGTCGTCGGTGTCACGTGTCAAGGTACGTTATCCACAAAGCATGTACAATGCTTGTATCCGATCTAATATACCAATTACGTATTTCTTTATATGTAACGTGTGTAATATAACATGACCAAATCACTATTTTTGTATTCATCCGCGAATGTTTACAAAATGACCGAGAACGTGTATCCGGTAAACACAAACGTCACGATAGATGGACGAGATAAAGGGACCATTATCGGTCATAACAAAACCAAATTGTGAACAGTTTATTAAGTATTACATGTTTATACTTTTTTCTGACGACGAAAACCCGATTTTCCTTTTGTGTTTCGTCATGTTCTTTAAAGAATCTTACATTCGTTGCCATTTCATAAAGTTGTTTTAAACTTGTCCAAGAATTGTTTTCAAAAGTCGTCTGTTGCAAATGCGTCAACATTCTTTAGGGATTCTTGTCATGGGGGAGATAATCATCGTTAATATCACCGGTTACGTTTTTAATATACATTTCCATCTCACTAGAGTCATTTAAACAGACGATTGTTGAACAAACCATTTCTCTATAAAGGTTTTCCTTGTAAATTCGAAACCTGATTATTTTTAGTTGCATGCAAATGAAAGGCATTGCTGTTGTAAAGATATCAATGATTGCCAATATTGTAACGTCTTCTTTCCCTCGGAAGTTTTCAGAGTGGATACCTCTAAAGTACGGAAACAGAATTTGTGAAAAGCAAATAATTATGTTTAAGTAATTGAACGTGAAACCCGACTTCGTTTCCTTGAAAAAAAACGGGTGTTCACATTTAACAGTGGCGTTTGGTGTTTATTGAACGCAGTTCATCTTAACAATTATAAAATATAACTGCTGTCCTGTTGTTTTCACTAATCAGGTGGTCCAATGCGCCTTGTTACCAGTACTGGGAATCCGGACGAAGGCGTCATCCAGATTTTCCACGCTGGACAATGGGGCTTGATCTCTGAGGATGGTATCGACGATACAACGGCAAAAGTGGCGTGTAAAATCCTGGGATTTGGGTAAGTTAGTGCTTGACATATACATCTTTACAAACGAAAAATTAAGTAATGCGTTGGTCTATGTTCAGTTGTATAGCACATACATTTTGTTTGGCGAAACAATTCGTTTTTCAAGATAATATAATAAAAATTGAAAATGATTTTAACCATAAATTAAAAAAATACAACATAAACATAAGGTATGCGGTAAATGACCTAAGCTGTTGATGCAACATAAAACATCACACATTACACACAAGATAACATAGACAAACAATCATGCACCTCAATAAAAGGATCCATCACATATACAAAGAAAACAAATGAGCCACGTGTGTTTATTTGGGGGTCTTATTGACCCTACTAATCTGCATTGTTCGCAAAAAGGCTTTTAATTAATAAACAAACATTAATAAATCTTATGTCATCATCTTCAGACGTCGTTATAAATAATTTAGCTTAATATATTTATTATGCAAATAACATGAGAAGCTAAATATGTCTTATTTTAATTTAACTTAAATTTAAGAATAGAACAAATATAGTGTCTTCATTGTGAGTAAATATATAAATATGATAATATTTATTTTGGGTTACATACATGTATGTACGGTTAATCATCTACAGTTGTATATGCTCTTCGGAAAACATTGTCTATGTTATGTAAGGAATTTGTTTAAATTGTATAATTTGCTATAAAACTTGTAGTTTTTATGCATTAAAATATATTGTATTGTATTGTAATTGCCTTTTGTAACGACATAATTAAGAAATGTTTATCATTTAACATGCTTACACAAATGCTTACAATAATGATCACATCATACAATTGATCTTGACACTCTTTCAATAAATAATACAGTAGTTAATTTGCGTTATATGGCCTCCGGCCCACACTACATACATATTATATTACATTCAACTTACAATGAAGTAATGTGCACACTCAAATTTCTTCAAACAGCTTTGAAACATACAGGGCTATTTTTTTACCCAGATTCGTTGGATACATGAAAGGAAACTATAACTTCAGCGCGCCCTATGTCCCTAGGATTCTCAACAACATGCATTGTCATGGTAACGAAACAAACCTTGCTGAATGTCCGCATTCAGGGTGGATTTCGAGTGGTACTTATTCCTCTGGAGCTGGTGTCAACTGTTTCAGTAAGTTGATCTGTGTTGATTACTAACATTAGCTAAGCCATTTGTGATACGGATAACGTTACACGCTACCGACTGTGCTACCGGGTCTCAGCGATAAGTCCTGAAACAACTATAATACAGACTTCATTGGCACAACATTGGCACAACAGACGATACCATATCCAGGTATACCGGGATACCAATAGACGACGCAATAATATCCCTTCTGAAAAATGTCAATTAAATTGTGTTACAGGAAACGCCATCACCGGGATATTTTGTCCATGGCGCAGTCCGGCTTATAAGCAAAGACGCAGTTAAGAAGCCATTTGCACAGTGTACAGTATGGTCACAAACATGTCGTACGGATAAATTAATTCATTATCAAAAAAAGTTTATGGTTTATTATTTTGTTATGCTTTATCGGCGCTCATTTTATTCGACTTATCTTCCTTTCAGATTACGATTTGACTGACGTCCGTTTAGTAGATGGTAGTATTCCTTACGAAGGCAGGGTCGAGATTCTTGTTAACGGGACTTGGGGGACAGTGTGTGACGATAGCTTTGGCCTCGAAGACGCTCACGTTATTTGTAGGATGCTAGGATATAAGTATGGCTATTATGTTTATGTATGATATTTCGATCTGTGAAGAGAGAACATTGAAGTGTGCATTTGCATACGCATATACATATTCTCACCATAATTCTCATTCTTCGCATGCAGATTATATAGACCCAAATACAACTTTTATGACAAACAAAAGAAAAGTTGCCTTTCCTGTAGTACGCCAATGTAACAATAAATGATGCAAAGTAGGAGATAAAATAAGAAGCAAAGTCGCCAAATGTGATTTTATACAATTTAATGATTATTAGTGTTGCCCTGATGAACGAAACTGGTTGGTATGTTTGTAACCAACGTAATGTCTTTTCTCTGTTTTACTATATAGCCCTGAAAATTCATACACTGTTGAAACCGTTTTACCAATGCAATAACACAAAATAAATAAACATACAAATCACAATATATTTCTATGATTAAAGCCATTTAAAGAAAATGTTAAGTTCGTGTTGTGGAATGATATTGGCATCCTATCAGGGGTACTTTATTAATGCTCATTGACATTCGATAGACAAATGCAACGTTTAAAATATATGGTGTGCTATCAAGGATATTAAAATGTGCTCCTTGACTTGCAAAAGTCTAGTCGGTACATACATTTCGACACCATTGTTATGTAATCAGGGATACTATAGTAATGCTACTTGACATTCCATAGTCAAATGGGTATATAAAACGTTTAAAATATATCGTGTGCAATCAAGGATATCAAAATGGGTTTCCTTGACTTGCAAAAGTCAGATCAGTACATACATTTGCAATCAAGGATACTATAGTAATGCTACTTGACTTGCAAAAGTCAAAGAATGTACAGTACATGTATTTGTATAGCATTGGTATACTCCTTGACATGCAATAGTTTAAAAGGTACATGCATTTCGAAATCATTGGTATGCAATCAAGGATGCTAGAGTAATGCTACTTGATTTGCAAACAACAGTAATTATTTAGTTAACTGTGAGCAAAACGCATCTAGATATCTTTAATATTTTAATATTTAATATATATTCCTACAACTTTATATACTATGACAACTATGTATAATTATTCATGCATGTATGTATATATCGTATGATGGGACGGTGACCTTCATGTACAAATACAATGTATTGTATTGTATTATATTGTAGTCGGTATGATGGCAATCAGGTATCCTGATAATTCAAAACATCACAGTATTGACAAGTTACCCCTGAGATGAGTGGACACAACCGTTGTGCTCGAACATTTTTCGGGAACGGATTTTTCTTTGGAAAACAGTATAGCTGCAGTTCCTACTGATGTGTTGTTTTATTGATAAGCCTGTTTACTGAATTTCTAATCGTGTTAATAAATCACGAAACTTACAATAAATAAATGAATTAAGTATACATTGATAAATCACTTAATTTCGTCGTAAACTCAGGGTAATTGCTGGGTCCACTTCCACTTCCGTTTATCGCCAGACCTACATATCACACACTATCGTTTATAATTACAGAAGAGCAGAGCAATCCTATTCACAAGCCTATTTCGGTCAAGGTACTGGAGAAATCTTAGCGGATGATGTAGATTGTACAGGGGACGAAACCCATCTGGTGAACTGTTCGTTTACCAGAGGTAGTGATCACAACTGTAACCATTTAGATGACGCATCTGTCAAATGTTTCGGTAAGAGTTGTCGTTACTACTGTGTTGCAGAAGTTTATATACTTAAACAATAATTTTCTGGATTCCTTATTTTATTGTATATGTTCGTTTAATGTACGTAGTAGTAGTATCAACATATTGATACCTAAGCAACGAACATTGTAGACAAAGACCGGACTGCACGAATGATGGTCTGCACTGTTTTCAATAGCAGTTTATTAGTCAAACATTGAGTAAACCCACATGTTGTTTAATGTTATACATAACGGTAAATACAAATGTTATTTACGATTGTTCATTACGGTAAAACAAATGTTATTTACGGTTGTACATAACGGTAAATACAAATGTTGTTTACGATTGTTCATTGCGGTAAAACAAATGTTATTTACGGTTGTACATAACGGTAAATAGAAATGTTGTTTACGATTGTTCATTGGGGTAAATACAAATGTTATTTACAGTTGTACGTTACGATAAATACAAATGTGGTTTACGGATGGCAATTACGGTAAATTCAAATGGTATTTTTGGTTGTACATTATGGTAAATACTATGGTATGTTTAGTTGCGCATTACAGGTAAGCATAACATTATGGTAAATACAACTGTTGTTTAAGGTTGTGTATTACGGTAAATTCATTTTAACGGTTATCCAATACGCTTAATCAAAATGTTGTTTAAGGTTGTACATTACGGTAAAATCAAATGTTGTTTACAGTTGTACATTACGGTAAGCACAAATGTTGTTATCGGTTGTACATTACGGTAAATACAAATGTTGTTTACATTTGTACATTTCGGTAAATACAAGTGTTGATTACGGTAGAGCATTACGGTAAATTCAAATGTTGTTTACAGTTGTACATTACGGTAAGCACCAAATGTTGTTAACGGTTGTACATTACGGTAAATACAAATGTTGTTTACATTTGTACATTACGGTAAATACAAGTGTTGTTTACGGTTGTACAATACGTAAGTAAAGATGTTGTTTACGGTTGAACATTAAGGTAAATACAAATGTTGTTTACGGTTGAACATTACAGTAAATACAAATGATGTTTACGGTTGTACGCTACGGTAAATTCAAGTGTGATTTTAATGTTGTGTATTAGGGTGAATACAAATGGTGTTTACGGTTGAACATTACGGTAAATACAAATGTTGTTTACGGTTGTACATTACGGTAATTACAAATGGTGTTTACGGTTGTACGTAACGGTAAATTCAAGTGTGATTTTAATGTTAGTGTATTAGGGTGAATACAAATGTTGTTTATGGTTGTACATTACTGTAAATACAAATGTTGTTTACGGTTGTACAATACCTTAAATAAAGATGTTGTTTACGGTTGAACATTAAGGTAAATACAAATGTTGTTTACGGTTGAACATTACGGTAAATACAAATGGTGTTTACGGTTGTACGTTACGGTAATTTCAAGTGTGTTTTTAATGTTGTGTATTAAGGTGAATACAAATGTTGTTTAATGACAATCATTACGGTACACACATATACGTTTTAAAGGCAAGTAATGTTGTAAAAGTTTTGCATTATTTTAAATACAAATATAGATAACGGTTGTGGATTACGGTAAACACAAATGTAGTTTAAGGTCGTAAATAACGGTGAAGACAAATGTTGGATAAGGTCGTACATAACGGTGAAGACAAATGTTGGATAAGGTCGTACATAACGGTGAAGACAAATGTTGGATAAGGACATGCAGTACCAGGAACACAAATGTTGTTTATCCCTTTCCCACCTGTAGCCGCATTTTGACGCAATAGCCGCAGACGTCTTTTGAAAACATTGTGGCCAAAGGTGAAATTGCTCATAATGAGCAATTTCTCCTTTGGCCACAAAATGTTCAATTTTATATGACATTTAAGCTTTTTTTATGGAGATTGTTTAGGTCTTTGTCACTATTTTGTTTTCAAAGTCATCTGCTGCAGATTTGTTGTATGTGGGAAACGGTTAAAGTCGCGAAGAGCAAGCTATGTGATTTTAGGTATACACATATCATCAATCTTACCAGGAATGTAGATAAGAGGGATAAGCAACTCCACCAAATACCATTATCTGGTTAAAAAGTCATGTGGAGAAACAAAATTGTCCAAAATTCCACATTTTGTAGCAAGTCATATATGGCACATAATCAAACTATACATATTCTTAAAGCTTAAAATTTCCACTAAAGCCTCAGAAACATAGACAAACTTGTATGTATATGTTAGTTGAATACTGAATGATTTAAAAGACACATGTAGTGTGATATTGAAATGTTAATGATTGTGTCCCAAAATATAATAGACTGACACTATTCATAAAAAAAAAAATGGAATGTATTTAAATATGTTGATTTATTGCAATATGAGAATTTTGAAACTTCCAGAAATATCGTTGTCATAGACATAACCATAAACACATATCCATAGACATAGACATAGTCATAGACACATAGACATAGACAGAGCCATAGACACATATACATAACATATTTAGGCTACCGGCCCGTAATACAGCATATTTACTTGCAGTTGTTTAATTATTAACACTAATTAAGTATATGTAGTTGAAATAAATAGTGCGATTTGTTACTGTTAACTTATGCGATAGTTTATTGCACACACAACTATTCTGCTGTGAGAAAGCTTGAAAACACATGATTAGGTACATTGGCCCCGGCCCGTTATATGACTGAAAAAGTGTTGACAATTTAAACACAAATCAATCAATATTTACAGTTGTCCAGAGATGTTATGAACAGTGGATTTTACCGGATACGTCTAGTTTCAACATGGCGAGATTTTCAACCGACCAATCGAATTACACTGAAATCGAAAACACGACCACTCGGAATAAAATTGGCTGCATCCTGAACTGTAACACACAAGCCAGAGAAACGTGCGGGGAGCCAGACGAGTGTTCGATGGTAACATTTGACGCCGTTACTATGTCTTGCACCCTCTACCACCGGGATAACGGAACAGCCCCAATCACATGCGATGGAATGGCGACATGTTATAAAAATGTCGATTTGGAATAATCTTATACGATACCCAAAATCCCCTTATAATAGGAAATTTGAAATTGCCTGTTTTTACTGGTCGTTTTAGTTAAAAATCAACGCTTTCTCGTAGTACACTACAACCTTTCTGTAATGCAGCCGTTCTAAAAATTAGATATTTACCTTTATTAAATATTTACCTTTTCCCACATACAGCAAATCTGCAGCAGACGACATCAAATTATACAACAGTAATATTAATATAGGTACACTAATCGAATAGTAATGCAAATATTTTGAGCAATTTCTCCGTTTGCCACAATATTTTCAACTTTCGTGTGCAGCAGATGCGTCAAAAGATGACTGCATGTGGGGAATGTTGGCCATATACATGTTATCTACGATAACTTCTCTAAGCCAACATTTGACATGTCTTGTTTAAGATGTAACTGCAACCGTTTTGCATGAACCCATCGATTTGAGCCGTTCCGCGAGAAAACCAACAGTGTGGACTCTGCGTACAGTATAGGACCGGATCAGCCTAAGCTTACCGCGCAGGCTAACCTGTATTGACACCATTCGCCTCCTGGTGATTTCTTGTTTCAGGAATCATTGCTCTATACCTATATGTCCCTGAGACGTAATGTGTCGGCCCGGATTAGGCTGAGCGTTTGCGTTTATCAAACTTGAATGGCAACATTAACAATTGATTTATTGACTTAATTTAATATTTTTTATTACAGAATGTTTCCGTTATTTTGAAATAAAGCTTCTTTGATTCATGATTTTGTAATATGTATTAGTCATTTCGTTAGTTTAACCCTTTACCATATAAAGATGCGTCATGACGGCTCTACAGCAGACCACTTTTGAAAACATTGCTGCAAATGTAAAAAATGCTTATCATGAACAATTTCTCAGTTAACCACAAAGTTTTCAAATTTATTCAATAATTGTTCTTTCCTTTATAGAGAGCTGCCATATGTTATCTAACCGTTTTCAAAGTTGTCTGCTATAAGGTTGTTGGATGTTGGAAAGGGTTAACAAATATGTTCTATTTCGTACAATGTTTTATCACATGACAATGCTTGTATCCGATCTAATATACCCATTACGTTTTTCTTTATATGTAACGTGTGTAATATAACATGACCGAATCACTATTTTTGTATTCATCCGAGAATGTTTACAACATGGCTGAGAACGTGCATCCGGTAAACACATACGTCACGATCGATGGACGAGGTAAAGGGATTAAGTATTACATGTTTGGATCTTTTGTTTGTGTTTCGTTATGTGATCAAAAGAATCTGACATTCGTTGTCATTTCATACTCGCTTAATAACGAATTTCTTGAACTGGCTTAATAAAACTTTATATGAAATGACAACTCATGTCAGATCCTATATAAGATATTACCCGATAGAACGATTCATTTCTTGTTGATGTGTATGCATGTCATGACGGTGTGTCTATAAGTTAGCACCGCTCTGCAAAAACAAGCCGTAAAGCATTTCCGACCAGTGAAGAACCTGAACAGCAATCATATCCGATCGGTCTGATCTGGGTCTGTATTGTTCGTCGATTAGTCATAGAACGTATAGGGAAAGTTCACTTAAACTGTATCCATGTGTATACTTAGCTTGGGTGTGCAGGTATGTACTTTTGAACGCGTATAATAATTACGATTATGTTGGATATCACAGAGCACCGCTAAAGTCATCAATACGATTCGAATCTAGGCAAACTACTTCGCCGACCCATACTGCTGGTTTGATACCGATTACCAAAACATGGTGTTTTTACTGATGTCACGTGACCGGCCCTCGGTAATGGTCGTCCGTGGTTTGATGCGCGGCTTCTCGTGTCTGGTTGGCTGCACAAAGTATAACGGGGGCGGTGAACGTGCACTATTTGATTGTTTGGTATTTGTGGTTTTCTTTTTCTGTTCATTCAGGTCATAGCTCTGTGCAGATATATCATATTCATATTAGCACAGTGTAGTAGTAATCAACGAATCTGTCCGTTGCCATCATTACACATATTATTAATCTCTGCTAAATACTGAAAGATATCTGTTAATTGACATTTCATTTAGATATGTCATTTAAATATAGAATAGCTCTTGCTAAATTTCTTTGCTCGAACCACAAATTTTGATCGTGAACTAAGAATATACATTTATTGTTTACAAAAGTTAAAGATTTTTTTTTTGAATGTGATATATTTGATCAATTAAGAACTTATTCAATTGGTATGTAAGCGACACCAACATTGATGACTTTCATACGTTGCTTCAAAACGACAATCCTGATGATATAAAGAAACTTTCATATTTCATCTATATGTTAATGAACATATGATAAGGACATCATTCTCAGCTCTATACTATTTGTGAAATAGAATGGTTTGTACTATGGGCCGGTGGCCTAATTACTTTCAATAAATATTTGTCATTGTCAATTGTAGTAATTATTTGAGCCGCAATCCACAACAAATCGACATGAGCACACTTGTAGACAATGTAGATTCAGATGACAATTAGATTTCAAGCATTACGATCTCGATCTGCACTGTTAGTTAAACATTTGATAACAAATAATAACATTCATGTGAAATTTTCTAGATTAAAAATCCGCACAATATATTCTGTCAACATTTGAAATAGTATTTCTCCCTCGAAGACCTCCTATGTGGTATATTTGTTATATGTCGAGGACGCGTGTTCAATCCCCGGCCGGGTCATACTTAATACATAAAACATAGTGGTTATGGATATCGCTGCTTTGCGCTCAGGATTGTAGCCTAAACATTACGACAGTCTCGCCAGTGTCATGTCATGTGGACTAGTAGTACTGGTAACTTAACCTAGAAACAACTTGATAATATATCTATAGGTGCTACCTATTTACGAAAAAACGCAAGATAATTATAAACAACAATTTAAGAGCATATTTTGGCCATAAATAAGGATTTATAAGTAATTGACTAGACAATAATAATGTTAATGGCATGTGTCTTGCATTATCAAAACATATTTGCAATTCTTATTGCTGTCGTCTATTATTACGAACAGAAAATAATAAAGTAAAGACTTTCAGAAAATCAAGGAATACATTTATAATGAACGAGGCTAAAACATGAGGGCCAAGATGATCCTTAATCGATCACCTACATTAAAGAAGCAAATAGATCAGCCCTTTTCTGATGCCACCTGGCGACTGCCTTTTTCAAGCAGTCAATATGACTGGAACAAATTATGTAAGGGGTCACATTTCTGCTAAACCCTTTCCCTATTAGAGACGGTTTCTGAGGCCTATGATTTAGGAAAAGATTGCCGCAACAAGAACAATTGCTCCTTATGAGAAAGTTATCCTTTTGCCACAATGTTTGATAAATCATTATACTTTGAATGATTGAGTCAATAGCTATTGTATAGGAATTTGGGGTCTTCATGTACCACTTTTTTGCGGGAAACGACGTCGCTCCATTGACGTTACGCCAAGATGAAGTGTAACGGAAATGACGTCACGTCCTTCTTTGGCTACGATACAGTCAAAATTTAGTTTCGGGCGTAGAAGGCTAATGCTGTCGTTTTTTGACATATTTCTTATAGATTTCCATTTATTTTTAACTTTTCGTACAAATGTTAATTCCAGCACTTTTATGATCTTAAATATCGATTTTAAAAAAATTGATTAAAAAGACGACAATGATTTTCAATCCGTGTTTTTCTGCTCATTTTTTACATACCCAAAATACCGTTTTTAAAAAAAATGATTAAAAAGCCGACAATAATTTTCAATCTGTGTTTTACGTCTGCTTTTTATACATATCCAAAATGGCGGCCCCCATGGATTTTTGTCAGTTTCATTTCAGAAAGCTTCATGGGTTATTGAAAAAAAAAAAAAAAAAAAAAAAAAAATCTCACGCCCGTTAACTATAAGCGAAAAAACCCATTCATGGTTTTTTTTTCGTATAAGTGAAGCTGGTTGAAAGCTGCGTAAAACACAATGTAAAGAACCAGTATTTATCGGACCGGTTTTTACTAACGATGTCGCCTCGATTGAACTGATTGCTCCATGACAGTGTTAGAGAATATCGTGAAAATATTACTTTGGCCCAAATAGAAAGTTAAGAGCTTCTTGTATTATACCCATTTGTCATACCCCGACAGCGCTTAAAAGGAAGTCATCTTTTCCAAGACTCTTCGAAAATGTAAACTGTAATAGAATGAGTTTGTGTCAAGACACTAACCGCGATGGACGTTGCTTAACTTTAAGAAAAAGGTCAGCCACTCTACCAACGTCGCTATATAGATGTGATATTTATACGTATACCCCGTACACGTTACAGTATTAACAGGAGGTGTTGTCATGAACGACCATCTTACCTTATTTTTCTCTTAATATTAATGAATAATTAATAATTTACCTTGAGGTGCTGAACTCCAGATGGAGATAAACATTTTGAAATGTGAAACCTCTGCAAATATTGCTTATAGTGACAACAAAGTAGGTAATAAATAGTTCAAAACTATTTTGGCAGTAAATGTTGAAAGAACAACATGAACAAGTACAAAATTTGGCCTTCTGGGTAAGTTCTACCCCGGTAAAAATGGAGCATAGACAATCAATCTTTAGATGTTTATTGTACTGCAAAGTGAAATATTTACTCTAATTTTATCCCAGAATTACGATTCCAATATTTAAGACAACGTTTGAACAGTTTTAAAACTCAGCACCTTTAACGTCATTATTGCACGTGTGAAAAAAAACTTGCATGTGAATTCATGCTATGGATCCAAATTGATACCACTTTTTACGGGTTTCTTCAAACCTGCTATGAAATAATGTTGTTCTTATAATACATTCTTACGAGTTTCGTGAACAGTGCAGGTTCACCGAATTTACACTAGTAGCAAATGTCTATCATTTGGTTTCCTTAAAGCACATACTGATATGTATACTTACTTTATTTTATGATTTAACCAAAGACCCCCTAAACAACCTGTGAGGTAAGGAACCAGTCGAGTCAGCTGATAATGTTGTTGTTTGCGATGAAGTTGTTGTTGTTGTTGTTGTTGTTGTTGTTGTTGTTGTTGTTGTTGCTGAACCGTCACGACATTGAGACACGGATCCACATGTCATTGTTAGTCCACCGTTAGACGCTTGATCAGAAATATCAAAAATATTGATTGAATAAATTTGATATTCAGCATTGCTGTTAGAGTTGAAGTGCCAACGGCTTTCGAAACATCTGTAAAAAGTCGTAACAAGAGGGCCCCGGCCCCTTGTGGCCATGCTTTTTGGCATGAAGGAATATCGTAGAGTGTCACCCAAGGAACATATTTGCATTTTTTTGAAAATCGGCTGAATAGTATGGGAGGAGAAGATTTTTAAAGTTTTCACTTAAGCCAATATAAGGCTAACTGCCCCGCCCCCTGGCAGCCATATTTAAAGATAAATCAACATGGCTTGAATGAATCTGATAGAAGGTCACCGTAGGAACATTTCTACAATATTATTTGGAAATCGGCCTTACACTTTCGGAGGAGAAGACTTTTTTTAAATTTTCACTATAGCCATACAAGGCAAGTTAGCCCCGACCCCTGGCGGCCATTGTTTACAACCAATCAACATGGCTTGAAGGAATCCGATAGAGGGTCTGACTAGGAACATTTCTACAAGATTAGTTGAAAATCGGCCTGACACTTTCGGAGGAGAAGAATTTTTAAGTGTTCACTATAGCCATATAAGGCAAAATAGCCCCGCCCTCTGGTGGTCATTATTTTCGACCAATTAACATGGCTTGAAGGAATCTGATAGAGGGTCATTCAATGAACATTCATACAAATTATTTGGAAATCGGCTAACCAGTTTGGGAGAAGAAGAATTTTAAAGTTGTTTTTGTTTGGTTGCCATGGAAACCAGACTTCTGCATAGATCCCCAAAACCGGAAGGAATTCTGGTGAGGTCATTAAGAGGATGCTTTCTGTGATGCTTCATCACAATTGACCCACTGGTTACCGAGGAGAAGATGTTGACGGACGACGCATGATGCACGACGGACACCGGACAAAATGCAATCGCAATAACTCACCTTGAGCACTTTGTGCTCAGGTGAGCTACAAAGATATCTAACGGACAAACAATGCTGTTTTCAGGTGGGAAAACTCTTAACGAGATGTCATCTCTGACTCTGTATTGTTTGCAATGCGTACATATTGTCATTGCCGCTGAAAAAGGTAAGAAAATGTTTTATTTTGTTTTTAATACTGCATTGGGATGTATTTCTGTTGGACTTATAGCCACTTACTGAAAAGGAACGGTCTGTGCTCTGTGATGTTAGTCTATATCATTCGGTGATTTTTAGTCTAGGTAACTCGATGATTTTGGTCTACGTCACTCGGATATTGCATGGTAAGATATCCTGCATTCGAATGATTGAATGTCGTGTTTCGTATTTATAAAATAGTATTCATAGGAAATAAAAACAACCAAGAATATAATTTAGTACAAATAAGCATTGTGTTCATATAACAAATGTGTTAAGCAGTGAATGACTGGTGTTCTGCCCGTGATTGACAGAAAGATAACAAGCCAACTTGACGAATAGATGCTTTAATGCTTGACCAAGACAACTTGTAAAGTACTGAAAATAAAGAAATTACAATCACTTAATAGGTGTTATTATTACCAAGGGAGATTATCCCATGCCAAACTTAGGAATACATTGAAACAACAAAGGCGTAACTACACGTGAGCTCACACTGTAGTTAGGCCATTATTAAAGCTTAAATATATAATTTGAGGACACAAATAATTGTTCAAGAACTGCTATAGCGATGTTTTCTGAGAAAATTAAGCATTATATACCAAATCTACCAACACAGATCTTAATACTGAAATAGAATTACAAAGCCATTCTAAGATGTCATAATTATACAATCATTGGAAGATGCAGGCTTGTTTTTGACTAAGATCAGGAACTTGCTACACACGAAAACACATGACAAACTGCCTCCATTTTCCAGAATATAAATTCGGGATTGAAAAGAACCTTTTCCCACAATGTGTCCATACTATGAATATTATATTATTCAATTTCCTAAAAAAACTTACATTGTAAAGCCACCAAGATGGAACATTTTGATTTAAAGTTTTACGACGCAATATGGACGTTTAAACCTCGTGGAAAACATTTCGACTGAAACCGATTCTCGGTCGCACACCCCAAATGCAAGGCAATAGTATACAGTGAACTGTGAAATTAGAAAAAATACGGATAGTCGAATAGATCAATATTATAGTCTAAAACTATAGAAGACTTGGGCCAGCACACTCCCCGTCTGATATCTGATAAGATATCACTGATACCTAAAAGATATCACTAATATCCTATAAAATGTCATCATACACCAAATTAAATCATTATGATATACAAATATGACATTTGAAATTATTGAAAACACAAGAACACAAAATTGTGAAAAGATTGCAAAAAGATCAATTGCTCATAAAGAGCAACTTCTCCATTTCACTCTGTTTTACAATTTACACTGATTTTCTTCTCTCTTTAATGATATTTTGAGTCTAAAATAACAAACATAAAACTGACTAGAAATAACTGTTACAAAATTAAACTTCACTGAACAAAGTCTTAAAATATGAGTCATTCCTTGACAAGAATGACCATTTTAGTCACTGGACGAGTGTAGCTCACACATTTCCCATTCTTTGAAACACGGATCTCTGCCTTTCGGACCTTTCCATCTTCACTTTCTATCGCATTCTCCACTACACGTACACACCATTCATTTCGCGGTAGTTCTTTATCTTTCAAGAGAATTACATCTCCATTTTTCACATTAGTTTGTACCGAAAACCACTTTCTTCTTTCCTGATGACTCTGTAAATACTTTTCGCGCCAACGCTTCCAGACCATATCTGACAACACTTGCACTTGTTTCCAATGAACACGATATATATCTTTGAGGTCTATTTCTTCACTGAATCGAATTATAATTCACCTTTTGATTAAGAAGAATTGCTGGGCTGAGAATCACTGGATCTGAAGGATCTGTTGAAATAGGTCCCAATGGAATTGAGTTAATGATAACACTGATTGCAGCCATAAAGGTAACTACAACTTCATGTGTTAAATTTTTAATAGTCTGTTCCTGTAGAATTCCATCTAGTATTCTTCTTGTGATCACTATCATTCTCTCCCACACCCCTCCCATGTGTGACGAGTGTGGAGGATTGAACTCATACCATCAGGCCTTCCCCAAACCAAATTAAACATCTTTCTGAACTACTAAAATTAACATATACGAAATTTGAACAATATTTAAAGTGACATTAATTTTAGTAGTTGAGAAAGATGTTTCATTTGCTTTGGGGCAGGCCTGATGGTATGATTGCATGTACAGCAGCGATGCAGGTTACAATAGCACTACATTGTCATGCAATTCAATATCAATAAGAAACAAGTATTGGCCACAGTCTTCTATAGTTTTAGTCTATAATATTGATCCATTCGACTATCCGTAATTTTTCTAATTTCACAGTTCACTGTATACTATTGCCTTGCATTTGGGGTGTGTGACCGAGAATCGGTTTGAGTCGAAATGTTATCCACGAGATTGCGTCGTATAACTTTAAATCAAAATGTTCCATCTTGGAGGCTTTACAATGTAAGTTTTTCTAGGAAATTGAATTATATAATGTTCATAGTATGTACACATTGTGGGAAAAGGTTCTTTTCAATCCCGAATTTATATTCTGGAAAATAGAGGCAGTTTGTCATGTGTTTTCGTGTGTAGCAATTTTCTGATCTTAGTAAAAAACAAGCCTGCATCTTCCAATGATTGTATAATAATGACATCTTAGAATGGCTTTGTAATTCTATTTCAGTATTAAGATCTGTGTTGGTAGATTTGGTAAATAATGCTTAATTTTCTCAGAAAACATCGCTATAGCAGTTCTTGAACAATTATTTGTGTCCTCAAATTGGTTCTTTAAGTAACTGAGAGGTTTATTCTAAGAAATTGTCAAGAAGAATCTTTTATCCAAGAAGTTCAATGTATAACAACAAGACAGAAGCTTGCTAACAGCAGTGCCATCATAACTCTCTATCCCTTCTTGGATGAACATGGTCTATTACGTGTAGGCTGTAGATTGATACATGCTAGTGAACTTAGTTTAAGTGAAAAACATCCTATAATTTTGTCAAAGAAACATTTTATTAGTGAATTTGTAGCAGAGATTTACCATGAGACGGTTTCTAACCAGGGTTGTTACTTCACTGAAGGGGCTATTACATCTGGAGGTTTCTGGATTGCTGGAGTAAAGCGACTGGTTCGATCCCTTATTGCAAGATGTTTTAATTGCAGAAAGCTTCGCGGTAATACTAGAGTGGACGTTTTCGGACCGTGATGTGTCATTGCTCGTCGTAAGCTCGGAGGAGAGTCGTGCAACGAAAGATGGGCTGTGCTCTATACTTGTTTAACTACCAGAGCATTGAAGTAATTAAAAAACTTTCCACATCTTCATTCATAAATGCAACACGTAGGTTTGTTGCCATTATAGGACCAGTTCGGATCTTCCGTTCCGATAATGGGA
Source organism: Serripes groenlandicus (assembly GCA_031761405.1). Classification (NCBI taxonomy): domain Eukaryota; kingdom Metazoa; phylum Mollusca; class Bivalvia; order Cardiida; family Cardiidae; genus Serripes; species Serripes groenlandicus. The sequence goes on along the minus strand of JASEVX010000008.1, from coordinate 19,478,652 downwards.
CAAACTGTGTAGGCGCAACAGATTGTATGAAAGTTGACACGATCAACGTAGAAGATAGTTCTATGAAACCTTCATGGACAATCAACGGACTGTTTGGATCTTCAATTTCCCACACTCATCACACATGGGCGGTGTATGGGAGAGACGCATATGTGTAACAAGGCTTATTTTGGAATCAATGCTTTCTGATCTTAAAAGAAACCTAGCACATGAGGTTTTAACTACATTTATGGCCGAAATTTGTTCTATTGTGAATTTCCGTCCACTATTGCAAGTTTCACCAGACCCGGACAACCCAGTAGTTTTAAGCCCTGCGATGCTTCTGACACAGAAACCCGTAGAATAAGGTGAATATCTAAGTGAAATAAGTATAAGACGCAGTGGCGTCGTGTTCAGTGTTTATCAAATATGTTTTGGAAGAGATGGTAATCAGATTTTCTTCAAGTTTTACAAAATTGCAAAAAGTGGCAAGTTGTGCAAAAGGATTCACAAACGGGTGATATTGTTCTACTGATGGAAGATGATTCTCCGAGAAACAAGTGGCCTATAGGAATCATTGCAGGTGTTTATCCATGTGCGGACGGTCATGTGAGAAAAGTAAAGATCAAGATCGCTCGTGCAGAAGATTCTGAACCGAAATACTATGTCAGACCAATTAACAAGATTGTGGCTTTAATTGAAATTGAATGTGACTAAGTTTATTTCAATTTATACTAACAGATGCCTAGAAGATAAGATGCAGTTGCTGGTCAGAGCTCTACAATATCTCTGTTGTCACTCATTTACACCCTATCGTGGTGGTACTTTGAAGACCCGTCTCCCTAAAACGAATCTTTTGAGTACTCACAATATAGGATTATGGACCAAATAAGGATGTTATATAGCAAAATACATCTATTGTCTAGAACTTTTGTTGCAAGTTCATAGAACAGATATTAGTTTTAGTTTGTTTAAATCAAAAGGATAGGTACTCATTGCAGTATAACAATATTTACTATCTAGGGACAGATTGATGTCTAATTAGGATTATTGAATTTGTATATGATTATTTGCTGTTGCCGAATTGCCAGGTACATGTTTTTAATTAGATAATATAGCAGTATTGTTAACCAGGCAGGGAGTGTCACGTAAGCATATTGGGGCGAAACATGAGATTTATTTGTATTGTTCAACTGATTATATTCTCTGTTCATACATGTTGTTATCTTGCGTCGCCTTGGGGCATACATTCTAGTCATGGTTCAGATCGTGATAGCGTTAGTTCATTATGGATAAAGATCAGATTTCCTTATATTTAGTTAATGCCAATTTGTATTCATTTAACAGATGGATCAGCTAATTAATTATAAGTGATTAATTGGTGGGTTCGTCGGTGTGAATGCGTATAATTTAATACACCTGGGCAGATCTGTAGCAAAGACATTTCCCTATCCAAGTTGCCCATTTGTTCTGGTAAGAACCAATGAACAGTCATTATGACAAGTAATAAATATTATGGTTTTCTTTATTTCAGCTTTCTACGATAATAAACTACGTCCTGTCATCGGGTTTTCCCAGTCTCTCGCCCTGACACCGTTCGGTAAACACAACTTACTCAAAAGACTCGGACTCACAGCCATCATACAATATCATTATGGACCTGACATATCGCTACAACATTTTACTGAACAGAGGCACGCTGAGGACTTGCTGGTTCCTACGAAATAACAAAGATTATCTTGTAATCATATTATGTACCGTTTTTGGTTTGTATTGTTACTAGCTATCAGTGAATTGTTCTTAATAGATAGGACAATGCATGATATGGTTGCTGATTCTTCATCATTTCGATGGTGTCACACTAAGTGAAGATGCGGATCATCCTCCATACAGATTGAATTTAAAAAAAAAATGAAATAAACAATTTATGACTTTTCATTGATCCAGGTGTAATTTTATGGGATATTATGGATTTGTTAGCCATGGACAGATTTTTATTCTAGGATTGGGATATATTATTGCAAGTATCATACCTAGTATCTTTGGATCCATTCCATTCCTAGTTTTAGTTCGCCTCTCCGTGTTTAAGACGATGAACTCCTCACCAGTATCAGGATCCATACAAAGGGTCACCCAATTGCAATGAATGAACTTCCTTTCCGGTTCTTAAACCAAACATGACTGGTGACAGTCAACCACATTGCGTGTAATAACGCCCTGGGTGACTTGTCCCCAAGAGTACCGCTCCCATACATGTTCTCAAGGTGTGTGTCTGTATGCATTGTTGCTGTCTGGGGTTTGTTATCCAGTCCTGACTTTTTCAAATGCTTCATTTTCATTCGCAATACCTCTCTGGACTTTGCGAACTCAATATCTTTCATTATTTCCACTCTGCTTTGATTTTGTTTCAAATACCTCTCCAAGGAGGACAGAATTCCCCGTAAGGTTGTTGGCTCGTGCTCGGATCCATCCTCTTTCGTAATAGCCAACAAGAATTGACACAAAAGAGTATTTAGTTCATCCGGAGGGAAAAGTTCAGCATCTCTTGTCTCATTTACAGCAGAAAATAATGTTTGTAACAATTTCATATCACTGAGAGTCTTTTTCTTAGTTCCTTGATTTTCATTCTCTGTTAGGAACTGTTCAACATTCACTGATCTAAATGCCCTTGTATTTTGAGATATTTGGTTAAATTCCCCAACCGCTTCTGAAACATCCTCTTAACTCCATGTCATTATTTAATAACGCACTTAAAAAGTCTTCTTGCTGAAAAATGTCTTGAAATACTTCATCCACAGTTTCACTCATCTTTTGTCTAAAGGTGCTTTTGTAGCAAACGCTTGTTTTGCTAAGGGAGATAATAATGTAAACATTGCCAAGGGAGATAATTGTGTTTAAAAAGAAAAGTAGTTCCGTTAATTGAAAAGTCATAATCTCACTGCAAAAGTCATAATCTCACTGGTCTCACCGGTGAGATTATAGGGTTATTATTCATTGAGAAATTTCTATAATTCATCGGTAAGCATTAAAGAAAAACAATTTATATTGATTTATATTTCACCATAATATATAACGTCATATTGTTTGTATGGTGTTTTACGCCGTTTTCAATAATATCCTATGTGATTTACCCATACTATTGGTCAATTTCTCATGTAACCAGCGAGTCAGTCGTAATGCTAACACACAACGATAAGCGCCAAGGAGGGACAGCTATCACTACCATTTAAAAGTATATGATCCGACCAGGAATCGAACCCGCATCATTCCGCACCAGAGGCTGTCGCTCTATCACTGCATTCGTATATTTGCTTCACATGTTCTTGTTGGTACAATGCAATTTACTATATGTATACTCTTATTTCATTACATGTTTTTTTACTTATAATCAAATATATTGCATCAAACGTTAATGTACATTCTGTCTGCGAATGGGGACGGTGAATATCTGGATCAACATGCAACTATGTGTTGTGTATTTAGAATCCACGATGTTTGAAATGTAAACGTATTTGCACGCTCGAAAACCTCTTTGCAGAACGATGATGACTAAAAACCGACTATATACGTATATAATAAGATAAGCTCAGTTCTCGTATGAAAAGGCTAAATTATGTAACTGATCGTATAATTGTCCCTTATCGTCTTTCACCCATACAGGCGCATTTTCGCCTCTACAGCAGGCGATGTTAAAAAACGTCGTGACAAAATAGGGACACTTATGATAATGAGCAATTTCACCTTTTGCCACAATGTTTCAATTTTAGTCAGTTATCTTACTATCGTGTACACATTGTTTTAAAACTTTTACCAAGATGTTATCAAAGCTGTCTTTTGTAGATTTGTGTATATTGGAAAGGCATTATCACTTGATACAATGTGTATTTTAACCCTTTCTCTGATTCAGTTGACATTTTCTGTAGAAGATATGTTTTCATTTATAAGAGTGTAACGCCGATTTCAACAGCATTTCAGTTATATCATAGCGGACATTGTCGAGTACTCGGTGAAGTAAATACAATTGTCAAAGTATACGGACCGTCATGGGATATCATGTATATCGAGGGCTTGGCGTGAAACGGTTGTAACTAAAATGTGTTTGTTTTTTACCAAGGTTAATCACCTCGCCATAAAGTCTGTATAAGCGTTAAATCATTTTTTCTCTTGGTAAACAAGGGAAATTTAGGTGCCATTGCTCGTTCTGAGCAATGGCAGCTAAATTTGCATTGTTTACAAAGGGGTCTAAATTGCCCCTAAACCAGGGATTTCAAAATAGGTATTTAGTTACAACTGTTTCACGCCGAGTCCTCGATATGATAGCTAACGTTAGTGTATCGTAATACTAAATGAAAACAAAGCGCCTAGCATGTTTTCCTCATGCATTAAAGTTCGTTCTTAACCCATTACTTAACATGATTTGTCAAAGGTTGTCTGTTTTATAATCATCAGAAGAACAATTTCAACAACCTAGAAAACTGAAAGATTTATATTGATATTTAAAGGAGAAATTGCTCGTTTTGAGCAATTTCACCTTTTATTGCAATGTTTTCAAAAGTCATGTTCAATTGCATGTGTCAAACGTCGTCTGTGTGAAGTAATGGGTTTAACAGTATAGCAAGTTAGAAGAATTATCCCTATTAACCAGTGGTTACATTTTATTCCAACTTGTGTAAACACCATGGACATATATGAAGAAATAGCCCAATCGATAGCAGTCAGGCGTTTTAAACAATAACATTGAGTTGAACAAACGTGCACAGCGTTAACCAATTAACATTTATGTAAGATTAATTTGAAATAGAAACTGAAGTGTAAATGTAGAAGATTTTCAAGTTTTTTCTTTGGTCTAACTTAACAAATGTGTTTTAGTTATAATCTTAAAGATGAGTGTAGATTAATTACCAGTAAGTGATGTACAATATTTTATAGACAGATTATACCGTTGCATTGTTACAAATATCATGGAAGCTTCAGATAAGCATTTACCGCATTCGGGATATCGTCCGTATCTTAAACCATATTGGTCAGTCAGTCCCAGACAACATCATGCGATTATGAGATGTAAACGTAAGGCTTGAGTTGATGCTGGCAGACCAAGAGGAGACGACTATTTAACGTATACAGAATACAAAGAAGCCTAGTGTTGGTTTTGAAAATTGCACAGAAATAGTTCCTTTAGTTACCTACAGCAAGTCAACACTGATATCGACAATGCGTCTGGTATAGACTGTAAGTTATGTTGGAGGCTGTTTAACTCGAAAAAGCAAAAAGTGCAGAAAAATGCTTCTAATGAAATTAAATTTAATGATGGAAACCAAAAAGTAACTGAAATAGCTGTCTATCCACCAACCTTTATTTGTCTTTGTTGAAATTATATGAACAGGTTTTACTCAGACGACTTCATGTGTCAATTGATAAACCGTTACAATCATTACAGGGCGGTTTTCAATCAAACATGGGTCTTTCGATTTGAAAGAGAGTATACAGCACTGTAAAAAAAAAGCCAATAGTAGATTGTTTTCTTGCTTTTTAGATGTGCATCAATTATTTGACCGGATATGGCATGACGGTCTCTTCTACAAATTATGAGAATCAGGTGTTGATCTTAAACTTCTTAAATCTGCAATATCCATGCACATTAACATGTACAGTTGTGTCATGTATAAAGGTCACTTCTCTGACTGGTTTCCCGTTTTGCAGGGAACCAGGCAAGGTGGGGGTCTGATCCTTATTTGTTTATCTTATGTTTATAGACTCACTTATTGAACAGTTAGTGAGTAGTTATAAGGCTTTCACATACAAGGTTCGAAAAAGAATTCGCTGTCCTTTGCAGACGACATGACCCTTCTCTCTTTGTCTAGTAACGCCTGACAGGAAACGATAGCTATTTGTTATCGGTACGCTTGTCTATGGAGATATCAATACACCACCGACAAGTGTGTCATAGTCGCTTTCAAGGAATCGAAACGGGTATGTAAACGCAATTATCGGCCCTGGGTTGTTGGTAATGATGTCATTCTTGAAAAAGAAGAATATAATCATTTAGGTATAGTATGTAATAAATATAGTAAAGCTGCGCTTATTATCAAACAAGTAGATAGGAAATTAAGGGAATTTTCTTTGGGCTAATTAAAGACGGGCTTCATATAAATGGGCTTAATCCCTTAACCAGTTATAACATTTATAAATTGATCGTTATCCCCAGAGCTCTTTTCGGATATGAATTGATACAACCGCACTCTGGTCGAGATATGTTGACCATAGAGAGATCAAACAGAAACTGTTTAGGGGAAATCCAGGGGTTACAGATTATGTCAAGAACAGATATTGTCCTTGGCAAAATATGTGCTCTTCCTATTGCGGCTGAAATAGAGAAGACATAACTTAACTTTCTTGGTCAACTGTGTCGTTTAAAGAGGGACTGTGCAACAAAATTATTGTTTCTAATACGCGTCTGTTCTGTGGAAATGGTACGCCCGGTTTCAGGTTTGTCCAAGATAGCGTTATTCCTTTACCTAAATATGACATATACAATGTACTATAAGATTGCGTACATTATGGTGTTTTTCCTAATAAATACATTTGGAAACATTGTGTTGATACGAAAGTGTCAAATTATTGTATAAACGAATGGAATGTAAGAGCATCCTTACAGCAATTTACTTTATATAGGCAATAACAGCACCGATTCTCAATTAGTCCGATATGGGATTATGCTAAACGTAATCCGGATATGTTGCTTGCTTGCTTTTCGATCGCTCAACTAAGTGCATATTCGACTTATACGGATTGTCCTCAGTGTACACATTGTAGCTGTAGCGATAGTAAAACAACTTTGACGGAGCATATCTTGATTAACTAATGTACAAGTTTGTGATATTGTCTTTCAAAACAGAACTGTATTGAAGTTTGGTAGAAACAATTTCTATTAATTGGTATTGCTGCTTTGTTCGGTTTGAACCCGATCCTAGACAAAGAAGTACAATGAAACTATGATACCTTTTACAAACAAGTTGCGTTGTTCTTACATGCGATATGGACATGTTATAGATACTTTGTTAAACAAGATTTGCTGCAAGATGCAGCAATTGGCGCGGGAATCAGCATGTTATGGCTTAAGAAATACTATTTGATTCGAAAAACACGAAACCCGCTTTTAAATATATGATATAAAGATATGATAACAATAGTTTTTTAGTTAAATACGTAAAAACGAAAACAAAAATACCTTTTCCCAACGAGTTGACCTCGATCTCCCAAAATTATTGTAAACATTTGCCTGCGCATGCGCGTCCTTTTTTCCCCCTATTCTTAAATCGCAAAATTTAGCAGAATAACTTCGCATTATGAAAATATTACCATTTTCCTTATGTAACGGGAACGGGGTATAGGTTTATGTATAAATATCACTTCTACAGCCTTGCTGTTAAAGCCGGCTTTTATAGCGACGTTGGTAGAGTGGTTGACCTTTGTGTAAAGTTATGCAACGTTCATCGCGGTTATTGCCTGGATGGGTGACCCGCGATGTATTAAAGCCGGTACACGTTACAAATGGTGGTGTTATTGACATTTTAATTATAAAAAAACTATATAAATAGACTGGTTCACTAATCTATTGCAAACTAATTACATATTTATTTTGACGTGTATCCAGCAATGCTTTGACAGTTTATTTGTTTTGTTGCAATTAATATCTGTTCGATATTGAAAGTGTTTAAGGCGAGATATTAAATAATAAACAATTAAAACGTCAGTTAAATTAAAATTGTGTTTAAAGAAATTAACTGGGTTCTTTATTTACCCTAGGCATAAACAAACTTTGGTCTCTTCTCGAAAATAAAGGAAGGACAAGGTATGGAAACAAGAAGAGTACTTCGACCGCTGCATAATCAACATTTCCATTTGAATCATTACTTCAAGTGTTTTCGTTATATTACGTTGCCTTTACACTTCTTGTCAAGGCCCCCTGGGTTATCTAGGTTATTTAACAGTACACGGCAAGAACAACTGTTCCTGGCCCAGGAACATTCATTTATATAGTAATACGCCGCTTTCAACATTTTTTCAATTATATCACGTTGACAGTTCACATTTTCATGATCGCTGAGCAAACAAACCAGTACTAGGCAAGGAAATTTGCCTTGTCCAAGGGCACTTCACAATGACTGCAGCGCCGCGACTGGGGATCGGATCCGGTACGCACCCAGGAACATTCTACCACGTCTGCCGCGAGGAAAAAGCGAACCGGGGACGGTAAATCTAAGTACTCACAGCTAAATTACCCGTATACGGCGGACTCCTTTTTTATCTATTCGATGAAAGAAACCATTGAAGGTGTTATCGGTCGGTGTCGTCCCACTTTGCCAAACTTTAGTTATAAGATGATATTTCGAAGGTGAGAACAAGTTGGCATAGTTAGACTAGGTTCAACAAGTGTGACTTAACCAAGGGCAGTACACTTTCTTTTCTTCAAATTTTAACTCTCCAAATTAGATACTATTCGCTAACTATTCGGACAATTGTTGGACTTTTTAGTACTAACACTATAATGACATGTACTATACGTTTAGTTTTTGACCTGTGAATACCTCTTAATATTTGTACTAATTCATGGAATACTGTGTAAAGAACTCGTTACATCATCAAGTGAGCTGAAGCAATGGGTCATGATTAATTTAGACGTCAAATATATAATTGGTTCACCTAACCATGTGTTTCCTGACCTTCTCGCTCTAGATATCTGCACATAATCTTCCCTTTTACAGGCAACCTTCCCACATACACTACGTAGTCCATTTGGGAAGACGAAATACTCCAGTCAAAATGAACTTTGATCTTCATTGTTGCCCATTATGTAAAAAACAAAGCAATAATATACATGTGTTTACATTAATAATTATAGAGACAAATTGCTCTCATTGAGCATTAGCTTTTTAGCTTATATAGGCAAATTTGATAATGTACACTTTATCATGTACAAGCATCTGACATCGTCAGTCCTAGCAAATACTCACACGGAAGTCATTGAAAACCCCACTAACGACTGCTCCCTTGCACCGCAATTAAAATCCAGGACCCTTAACGGGGACATTGATTAATTGTTTATGGCTTAATACCATTTTCAACACTTTTCAGTTATATCACGGCGTATCCTGCGTAGGCTACCAGTACTACTGTTTCTTTTATCCCGACATCAGCCAGTCAGTCGTAATGCTAACCCCGCAACCCTGAGTACCAAGGAGGCCAGCCATTACTACCGTTTTTAAAGCATTTGGCACGACCCGGGCCGGTTATCGAACCCGCGACCTCCCGCACCCGAGGCGGACGCTTTACCGCTACACCACCGAGGCGGTTTTAACACAGACACGTCGGCACCCTATATTCTAGACTTTAACTCTTAATCCGCTCTTTGCGAGTTTAAACAGTATTTACTCATACCAACTATGTGATATTTTAAACAGGATTTACTCATACCAATAACTATGTGAGACTTTAAACAGGATTTACTAATACCAGCTATGTGAGATTTAAAACAGGATTTACTCATACCAACTACATGTATGTGAGACTTTAAACTCTATATATGAGCCGTTCCACGAGCAAACCAACATTATGGACTCTGCGTGATGTATCGACCCAGATCAGCCTGCGTAATACGCGCAGGCTAATCCGTGCTGACACATTCCTTCTCATTGGGATAGAGGTATAGATTAATGATTCCTTGAAACAGAAAATCCACAGGAGGTGAAAAGTGTCAGTCCGGGTTAACCTGCGTGGCATGCTTTGGATGATCCGGGTCGATACTTTACGCAGAGTCCACAATGTTGGTTTTCTCGTGGAACGGCTCATATATACAGCATGTACGAGACACGTCTAGTGTTACAGTGTCTTGTCGCAAGCAAAGCCGTAATGAGGTTACACTTCTAGATTATTGCGTCCAAATGTGCCATCTTTATCACATATAGACGAGCAATGTAGGATCTGGTGCGGTTGTGGGGCTGCTCATCCGACTCTTCACTGTAAACATGTGCAAGAAGACCCAACATCGCCAACCACGGTTCATATGTACTATTCAGAGCATTATATCCCGATAATTTTCCTTGACGTCAATATTCTCACCCTATAGTTCAAAGTCCCCTGAGAAGTGTTCGAACATTTTCTTATCTAAAGATCCATTTAGTCGTCGGCAGCGTAGTGCTTTGATTGCTTAGCCTCACAAAGTTCGGAGACCCGAGTATATGTATAACTGCCTGTGCATTTATGGTATCACAATTAAATATAAATATATTGTCAGAAGCTTCTTTTTAAATAACCTCTGCGTATGACAAACGTCAATGTGACATGCGTCATTCGTCTTTAACAAAGCAGTCTATGTGAAAAAGCGGCCAGTTACTTGGAATGTATGTTGTGTGGTGTACTGGTGTTAGAAAGCCAGGTAACATATGAGTAGGGTTGAACTGGCCGCCGTGATATGAGTAAAGAACTGTTGAAAACGGCGTTAAACCCCAATCAATCAAACAATGGTCTGGATCTACATTGGTCACATGTGCCAAGGGGTTGTTTTTTCACGGCCCCCAGCACATGCAGGAGGGGAATGATATGCATACTACGAGAATCATATCGACCCAATCCCCTTTGTTTGGGTAGTTAATAAAGAGCACTATATCAATTAAATAAAAAAAAAAATTCTTCTGCAGTTGTTAAGACGCAGTTAGATTTGGATGTGGAATTCGGTAGATAGTGTTGTCTCATTACTTCTTTCTATATTAAATCACTTCGTGTTTTAACCTTTCCATTTTAATATAATATGATATGACTTTCTTTTTTTTATGATTTTTTTTATTTTGTTTTTGTTTTTTTCTTCTTTTCTTGTTCTTCTTCTCTTTATTTTTTAACTTTTCTTGTTCTTCTTTTTCTAGTTCTTGTTTGTTCTCGTTCTTGCTGTTCTTATTCTTGTTCTTGTATTGTTGTCGTTCTTGTTGTTGTTTTTCTTCTTCGTCTTATTCTTCTTGGTCTTCTTCTTTTTGATATTCTTCACATTCTTCTCTTCTTCTTCTTATTCTTTTTTCTTCTTGTTCTTGTTCTTGTTCTTCTTTCTTCTCCTTCTTCTTCTTCTTCTTGTTGGTCTTCTTCGTTTTCTTCTTCACCTTCTTCTCTTCTTCTACTATTTCTTCTTCTTCTTCTTCTCCCCATTATCTTCATTACTCTCTTCTTTGTCTTCTTCTACTGACACGTCTACTGGTACAAAGGGTATTTATGTCTTCTCCATTAATACCCAATTTTGCGAGAAAAAGTATTGCGACTGATGAGCCGGTGTCAGGATAAGTTATACTCGTTATTTACCCAGGAAACGCAGTTATATTACTGAAATACTGTTGAAAGTGGCATAAAATCACATTAAGGGTATATGTTGTGTCTTCTGGTCAAAAACACTATAGAGTAAGAATACAAACTATAATAGAAATACGGAAATACATACTGATGTATAACAATAACCGTTTTCAGATATTACAAGAAGAATTTTGAAAGACGCCGCGCATGAAATTGAAGCATGACTTAAAGGAAGCAGACGCAATTCGGTACATTTAAATAACCTGTGCAAACAGACAGGATGTAAATATTTCGAACAAGAAGGCCAAATGTCCCTTTATTTTAAACAAGAAGGCCAAGATGTGCCTATATTGCTCACCTGGCTAACATAGCCTATATAAAAAGGTTACCAAGAGCAGAAAGGGTCAAATTTGACGTAGGGATTAACCGTTTTATATGCTACGATATATGGGATATTCAGCATGTGAAGTTTAGTCGTGAAATGACAAGTTAAGTCCTGAAACCATTTGGTTTAGTGTTTGCTTAACATTCACTGCAACTATAATGTGTCATACAAGCTGAAGTTTCTCAAGTGTTTTTACCAATAAACTGTTTACATCCTCTAACTACTGTAGATCAATTAGATAATAAAAAAACCCATAGGTGCTTAAATATTAACATATATTAAGGTGTATTGCCTCTAATTATAAGTCAAGTGTGACACAAGCCTTGCAAGGAGAGGGGGAAGTCTATTCTCCTTCCAGTTTAGCAGAAGTATGATAGCTAAGACGGGAGTATATAAACAAAAAATACGAAGTAAATTAAAGATATTTATGATCAAGATTGAGCATTATGAAAGTTCACATGCATAGTCAACATATAGCAAAAATTATTAAGTCTGTTATGTTTGTTTGTAATGTCAGTTTAATCGTTTTGAACAAACCAGAAGAAAACTGAAAAATAAACAAAAGAAAATGGTCCAGTCAGTTCCCCAAGGGCAAAGAGCGAAACCAGCTGGTACGAATCGTTCATCTCAAACGAAACATGAAAAACCGAGTACGAATCCAATGAATTTTAGAAATCGGATGAATTCGTGAAAACAGCGATGTATTCATAACGGAAGGAAGCAGAGACAACTTAATTACTCTATGGGAACCGATGACACATTGTCGTCTATTAAATAAAAATGACCAAAATCGCCAAGCGATGACATGCTGCATTTACAAAAAATAGAATGGGTCACGTTACGGCCCTGCCTATTGCATAGTTGGGTTAACGTTGCTTTTACATTTTCTAGAATTATACTGTGATATGTAGTAATTAAAATGAAGCACCATTGATTTTTTTTAAAGATTACCCATTTATTTTAAAAATCTCAATATTGTAAATAGGCAAAAACATCGCCAGAACCTTTTGTTTGAGCTTTGATGAATCGCGTCGTAAACCAAATAAAAAAAGGGTAGCCTAGGAAGTTGGGGGAAAGTAATTAAATACCCATTGCATGTATCTAAAAGTTTGTAATAACGGTAGAAGACATACGTATTTTGTATCTTGCTGTTTCTTAAATCATTTTATACAATTTATTTATTCACAAAGGTTTGTTTTTTTCAAGCCTGTAACCTAGTTTTTCTTAACAATAATAATGTTGGTTGCTCCTTTTTCGATTACGTCACCCCATGGTACACAATTAAAACATATCCCATACTGACGCCGCGCTTCCACGCGGCTTCAATAATACACTGATTTTCATTTTCACACAACATTGAAAACACCTTTTTTATTTAATAGGACAATCTCATGAAAGAAGTGTTTTGTTATTTAAATTATTTTTAAGACATTGTGACAAAATAAGAAATTGCTCGTTGTAAGCAATTCTCCTCTAGCCACAATGTGTTTCAAAGTCGTGTGATACAGGAATTCGTCTCTTTGTGAAAAGGGTTAATTAACCAACCACAAGATAAATGCGAATTGTCATGGTAGATCCAGATGTTAGCGAGCGCGTCCGCAAATCTGCTAAGCATTGTTCGCCAATTAATCGTAGACGGTTTCAGGACTGTTTTGCAAATCAGAAGCACAAGCAGGTTGTCTTCCACACCTGTAATGATAACGCTAATCTTGGTTTTCTTAGAGAACCGCTAAATTACACAGTTACATCGGTGTAATCTTACATCGGAGTATACAATGATCGTATAAAGTGTTCTCTGTTTAAACTGGTCGTATCTAACCTCGGTATACACTGGTCGTATCTTACCTCGGTGTACAATGATCGTATAATGTGTTCTCTGTTTAAACTGGTCTTATCTAACCTTGGTATACACTGGTCGTATCTTACCTCGGTGTAATCTGGTCGTATACAGTGTTCTCTGTTTAAACTGGTCGGATCTAACCTCGGTGTACACTGGTCGTATCTTACCTCGGTGTAATATGGTGGTAAAAAGTGTTCTCTGTTTAAACTGGTCGTATCTAACCTCGGTACACAATTGTCGTATCTTACCTCGGTCTACACTAGTGGTATTTAACCTCGTTATACACTGGTCGTTACTTACCTCGGTGTACAATGGTCGTATCTTACCTTGGTATACAACGGTCGTATCTTACCTCGGTATACAATGGTCGTATCTTACCTCCGTGTACACTAGTCGTATCTTAGCTCGGTACAAACTCGTCGTATCTTAGCTCGGTACAAACTCGTCGTATCTTACCTCGGTGTACATTAGTCGTATCTTACCTCGGTATACACTCGTCGTATCTTACCTCGGTACACACTCGTCGTATCTTACATCGGTACACACTCGTCGTATCTTACCTCTGTACACACTCGTCGTATCTTACCTCGGTGTACACTAGTCGTATCTTACCTCGGTGTACACTTCATATCTTACCTCTGTACAGACTCTTCGTATCTTACCTCGGTGTACACTAGTGGTATCTTACCTCGATATACACTAGTCGTGTCTTACCTCGGTGTACACTAGTGGTATCTTACCTCGGTATACACTCGTCGTATATTACCTCGGTGTACACTAGAGGTATATAACCTCGGTACACACTTGTCGTATCTTACCTCGGTACACACTCGTTGTATCTTACCTCTGTACGCACTCGTTGTATATTACCTCGGTACACACTCGTCGTATCTTACCTCTGTTCACATTCGTCATATCTTTCCTCTGTACAGACTCGTCGTATCTTACCTCGGTGTGCATAAGTCGTATCTTACCTCGGTACACACTCGTCGTATCTTACCTCGATGTGTATTAGTCGTATCTTACCTCGGTACACACTCGTCGTATCTTACCTCGGTGTGCACTAGTCGTATCTTACCTCGGTACACACTCTTCGTATCTTACCTCGGTGTACACTAGTCGTATCCTACCTCGGTGTACACTGGTCGTATCTTACCTCGGTGTACACTGGTCGTATAATACCTCGGTATACACTCGTCGTATCTTACCTCGATGTACACTAGTCATATCTTACCTCGGTACACACTCGTCGTATCTTGCTTCGGTGTACACTCGTCGTATCTTACCTCGGTATACACTCGTCGTATGTTACCTCGGTACAAACTCGTCGTATCTTACCTCGGTATACAATCGTCGTATCTTACCTCGGTACACACTAGTCGTATCTTACCTCGGTATACACTCGTCGTATCTTACCTCAGTATACACTCGTCGTTTCATACATCGGTGTACACTAGTCTTATCTTACATCGGTACACACTGGTCGTATATTACCTCGGAACAGACTTGTCGTATCTGACCTCGGTACACACTCGTCGTATCTTACATTGGTGTACACTAGTCGTATCTTACCTCGCTCGGGACACACTCTTTGTATCTTACCTCGGAGTACACTAGTCGTATCTAACCTCGGTACATACTCGTCGTATCTTACCTCGGTACACACTCGTCGTATCTTACCTCTGTACACACTCGTCGTATCTTACCTCGGTACACACTCGTCGTATCTTCCCTCGGTTTACACTAGTCGTATCTTACCTAGGTGTGCACTCGTTGTATCTTACCTCGGTACACACTCGTCGTATCTTACTTCGGTACACACTCGTCGTATCTTACCTCGGTACACACTCGTCGTATCTTACTTCGGTACACACTCGTCGTATCTTACCTCTGTACACACTCGTCGTATCTTACCTCGGTGTACACAAGTCGTATATTACCTCGGTACACACTCGTCGTATCTTACCTCGGTGTACACAAGTCGTATATTACCTCGGTACACACTCGTCGTATCTTACCTCGGTGTACACTAGTGGTATCTAACCTCGGTACACACTCGTCGTATCTTACCTCGGTGTACACTAGTGGTATCTTACCTCGGTGTACACTAGTGTTATCTTACCTCGGTATACACTCGTCGTATATTGCCTCGGTGTACACTAGTGGTATCTAACTCGGTACACACTCGTATCTAACCTCAGTGTACACTAGTCGTATCTTACCTCGGTGTACACTTCGTATCTTATCTCGGTACACACTCGTCGTATCTTACCTCTGTACACACTCGTCGTATCTTACCTCGGTGTACACTAGTGGTATCTTACCTCGGTATACACTCGTCGTGTCTTACCTCGGTGTACACTAGTGGTATCTTACCTCGGTATACACTCGTCGTATATTACCTCGGTGTACACTAGAGGTATCTAACCTCGGTACACACTTGTCGTATCTTACCTCGGTACACACTCGTCGCATCTTACCTCTGTACACACTCGTTGTATATTACCTCGGTACAAACCCGACGTATCTTAACTCTGTACACACTCGTCGTATCTTACCTCTGTACACACTCGTCGTATCTTACCTAGGTACAAACACGTCGTATGTTACCTCGGTATACTCTCGTCGTATGTTACCTCGGTACAAACTCATCGTATATTACATCGGTATACACTTGTCGTATCTTACCTCGGTGTACACTAGTCGTATCTTACCTCGGTGTACACTCGTCGTATCTTACCTCGGTACACACTCGTCGCATCTTAACTCGGTGTACACTAGTCGTATCTTACCTCGGTGTACACTTGTCGTATATTACCTCGGTACACACTCGTATCTAACCTCGGTACACACTCGTCGTATCTTACCTCGGTGTACACTGGTCGTATCTTACCTCCGTGTACACTAGTCGTATCTTACCTCGGTACACACTCGTCGTATCTTACCTCGGTACACACTTGTCGTATCTTACCTCGGTACACACTCGTCGTATCTTACCTCTGTACACACTCGTCGTATCTTACCTCGGTACACACTTGTCGTATCTTACCTCGGTACACACTTGTCGTATCTTACCTCGGTGTACACTAGTCGTATCTTAGCTCGGTATACACTGGTCGTATCTTACCTCGGTATACACTTGTCGTATCTTACTTTGGTGTACACTGGTCGTATTTTACATCGGTGTACAAAGGTAGTATCTTTCCACGGTGTACACTGGTCGTATGTTACTTTGGTTTACTTAATTTTTCCTGTCACTTGTTTCATAAAGGCCATTTAAATAATTGGCATGCAGCAGCCCCCCAGTTTCCTATAATCTTGCCATTTGAATACAATTCTTTTTGTGAAAAGAGGGCCGTGACAGGTTTGCTGACAGGTTTGCGCAAGCATGCCTTTTTTTGGTTGCTCTTATCATTATATACCTTTTGAAAAAACACATTTCGTAAAATCGCTGTTGCAGTCAAATTGTGTATGCAGGCAATTAAATAAGTAATTTCAGTCACCGTGAACATCCGCGACTGAATAAAAAACATCTTGAATTCTTATATATTGTGGCATGTTTGGAAATGAACAAATGTGATATTCGTTTGCAAAAATGAACTCGATATAAAAGAAAAACGCGATAATTGACACTTACTTGATAAGCTTGTAGATCTGGCGGGCGGAATGTTCAGGCAAAATTCGTTTTCAATGTATCGAGAAAGCAGAAATCCAGCCAGTGACTGTGCTTGATTATGTATTCTGGGCATAATCTTGCATTTATTTAAATTTTTGTTATCCCTCAAAGTGGAAATAAGCTATGATTTGAGATACATATTAGACAAATCAAGGAACAAAATGACTAATCTAGGAGTTTAGGATGACTTATCCGAGCTGGATTATAACGCACCTGTGCTGAAGTTTTCTCCTAGCATCAGAGGAACATTTTTATTTTCCCGGTCACTTTTTTCATAAGATAAATCTGAATGCACTTGATTCAGTTTTCAAAAGTGTGTCTTTTCAAGTGAAATTACTTTTTATTCAGACACTAGACTATAATTCTAATCCTTTGTGGCTTTATATTGTTACACAATGACATTCACAACATTTCGAGTTGGACGGAAGACAGTTCCTTGCCAACAAAGCCTTCGTCTCTGCGGACTACTTAGATAAACAATAAATGTTCTTGTTTATTTTATCTACGCCAATCATTTATAAGAAATGTCTTAAAAATATGAGATGATGAATAACCATATCAAAAAAGCCATACTGAATTTGATACACCATTGAATTCGCTATATATTTTAATCTTGACTGACAGAAGTTATCCAATAACGAGAATAAGCGCGACGAGCTCGTTAATATTTGTTGTATCTCAGTGTACAATGGTCGTATGTTATTAATCTAGAGAGCGTTGCTCTGCGATAACCAACCTTAACGTAATTATAGCGAGTGCGGAATAACATTTGACTACCCATCAATTCTAATAATTCACCTGTATACCGCTTTATAGAAGGCTCATGAAACCCTCTATGGCTATTTCGCGAACAATTTGGAGCCAGATTGGGGTGCATTGATGCGCTGGTTGATCTCGATCTACATTGCTTGCAATAATTAACGGTTGATTTATTGCAGAGTCAATTTATCTATCAAACGGATAAAAAAATGATGGCAAAATAATTCATGAAAAAGTGAATAACTCACTTAAGTGAGACAGGAGCTTGTTTATAATATTAGTATCCTTCGCACCTTGTATTACCCTTTCCAGTATGCAACGAATCGGCAGCAGACGACTTTGAAGCATGTTGACAAAATTATAAACAAATATCGTTGAATGTTAGTATGTTTGTTAAATAAGTTTAACTCATTGTGCCGAAAGGAGAAATTTCTCATTATGAGTAATTTCTTTTTTGGCACATTTCATTCAAACATTGTCTGTTGCTGATGCACCACAAAGATTTTGCTAGTGGGAAAGTGTTAATGTGTTGAAGTTCTTTTCCAGGCATGACGATGCTTTTGAATAAAAATAAATTGGTATTGAGGTAAGCTATTTAATATACTTTAATGTATACATTTCCCTGGAAATATTAACATGTGTATCGATTTGTATTACATAATAGTAGTTTTAACAATATCTCGCCATGATCTCTGTTCACGTTTTGTTCTGACTTGATTGGTTAGAATTGTATGCCGTTATCAATGTTGTTCCAGTTATAACACTGCTGCAAGCTCAGATAATCATGTGCCGAGCCCCGGTAGCTCAGTCGGTAGCGACGCGCGGTGTCAATCAAGGGGTTGTGAGTTCGAATCTCGACTCGGCCAACTTTCTTTCCGACGATTGACAAAAGTCAATGCGACATTCGTCATTCGTCTTCCACCAATGAGCTAAGTCTTTGTGGAAAAGCAGCCAGTTGCTTGGGAATATTGATGTGTGGAGTACTGGTGTGAGAAAACTAGGAAATGTATGAGTAGGTGAACTGGCCGCCGTGATATAACTGAGAAATTGTTAAAAAAGGCGTTAAACCCTAATAAATCAATCATGTGTTTCGTTCTTGTTTAATACTAGTACTCCTTACATATTATGTCAAGGCCATTAGCTACCAGCCCTGTTAGCCTGTTAATCTCAGTGGTGAGGGCGCATATCAATATACACAATAACTTTCTTCAATCATCGGATTTTGATTGATTGCTTGGTGTTTAATGCCATGCCATTCCAACCCATTTTAGTCATAAAAAGGCCAGTTCACATTCTCGTGTGTCACCACACTGACGTTTGTCAAACGTCGGAAAGAATGTTGGTCGAGCTGGGGTTTATACTCACAACCCGGGATTGACAGCTCGCGTCGCTACCTGTAGATAAACGAATCTTGCTCAATATTATGAGTTATTTCTCCGTTTGTCGCATAGTTTTTTCAATGATATTCGATTACTATTCTTTCATTTACAGAGATTACCAATAGATTTTGCCCAGGTATTTTGAGTCCTCTGCTCAAGATTTGTTGTATGTTGGAAAGGGGCTCGGAATCATCGGAACGAGCCAATGGTCGAGCTGGGGTTCGAACTAACGACCTCCTAATCGATTGCCCTTGTCGTCACCGACTGAGCTTCAGCGCCTTGTCGTTTGATGTTACAGATGCGTTCACAATGATGGAGGTCGAATCCATCGGGCATTTTTCATCTATACATTGCATAAGAAGCTCATAGCAAAAGATGGGTTCGGCATCGTATGAAAATAGTCAACCCTTTCCCACTTGCACATACATTTTTAAGCGTCAGAAACAAAAGAAATTCGAAAACATTGTGGCAAAGGGATTTTATTTCATAATGAGCAATGGCTCATGTTGTCATAAATATTTCATCGCAATTTGCTCATTATACTTTAATTACTAGACAGTTTCCATAGTGTTGCCTATGTGTTTTCAGAGTCATCTACTGCAGCAATTGTGTATGAGGGAAAGGGTGGTTAAAACCCCTTTAACCCACTGGCGA
This sequence comes from Serripes groenlandicus, assembly GCA_031761405.1. NCBI lineage: Eukaryota > Metazoa > Mollusca > Bivalvia > Cardiida > Cardiidae > Serripes > Serripes groenlandicus. The sequence goes on along the minus strand of JASEVX010000008.1, from coordinate 19,458,649 downwards.
CATATTGCGTCTTTAAATGAATGATCCTATGACTTGTCTTCCTTCCTTTCAGACTTGGATGCGTATCAGTTTTCCTTTTGTGTCAATGTGCCCTGACAATTGCACATGGTGAGTAGACGTTTTAGAGCTTTATCAGGCGATTGAGGCTATTGTTGCATACAAGTAGGCATCATAAGCATGAAGACCCACTTCTGCATTGATAGAACTAAGTGTCACTATATACACAAGCCTTAATTTGTCAGTTTGATATGGGGTATTTTTTAAGGTTTTTTTAACAGTGTTTAGCATTCTGTAGATATACCACCGTCCTAATATCCCCGTCAGACTAGACGTCGACCATCCGCGACCGTCAGCGACCAACAACACAAAATGTATACGGTCGCCGGCAAATGTGAACAAAATAAGTCCCAAACAATTACACGCGCTCTTACAGCGACCTGTGCGATCATATCGCGTTCCCACGACGCGCTCGACACGACCTCTCAGCGCTTATGGCGTTTCTGTTGAGATATATGGGCTTGGCAACGGCGCGCTCGACACGACCTCTCAGCGCTTGCGGCGTTTCTATTGAGATATATAGACTTGGCAACGGCGATCCCGTGGGGCTCTAACCACGCTCATGGGGTTCTTAACACGTACCTTCTACGTGTATCGCGACTACACGGCGACCTCAAGGCGTTTATACCATGTGATCACGGCAGCTATCTAAGCTGTTCAGATTTTCGAAAATTCTGATGAATGAACTTTGAACGCCAGCTTTTTATAGCAGGTCGCACACGAAGTGCATGGTCGCCATAGGAGCGAAATTAAAGCTTGAGAAACACGCCATAAATGCAGTGGGAACCCCATTAGAACGCCATAGGCGCATTGCGAGCCCAATGAGGACGTGGTGAAATCGCGCAACATTGTTGAAATCATCGTAACATCGCCCTGACAACGCCATAAGGACTCCGAACGCGTGGTGGGGTCGTGGTGAGAGCGCCATAAAGTCGCCGTTGCTAATGTACCATTTTCGCAGGGTCTTTACCACGCGTGTACCGCGCGTGTACTACGTTCATGGAGATGTTACGACATAGGGACCTTCGCGAGCCCACCGCAATCCAGGTCAAATAGCCGAGCCTTGGCGTTTGTTTTGAACATGCTACTTAAAAACATTTTAGGTCCGAAAAGTCATATTTTTAAATTATTTAGTAAGAATATAAGTGAATGCAAATTACAGTGTCCTCAAGAGCAGTTGAAGGGGGCTTCAGGGATTGTCGGAGATTGTTAAGTTAAACATTTAATATGTTCTGTAACATGCACTATAACAAACGTGTTTGTTTTAACACAGTATGTCCTACCCTGTCCTCGCCAACATATGGCACTGTAGCTTGTACAGCTTGTGAGTGTACGTTTTCATGTACATCAACTGGTTATTCCTTGAACGGGCCACCTTCCTTAACATGTTCAGCAGGGATATGGTCTGGTGTAGAGCCGTTGTGTGAACCAGACGGTAAGTAAACAATACGTATCTTTTTGTTTTGTGTGCACGTTATTCGAGCTGAAATCCGAAGTATTCACAATTAACGAGCTAAAACAATGTGTCGGTTTATCTTTTCATAGAAGTCTGAATAGATGGCGTATAATGAAGACAGTTTTCATTTTCTATGATTTTATAAAACTGACAAAGATTATTTATTAATGTAAGCTCCGTTAACAGCTACATGCTATACATGTATGTATACACCATTGTTCTCCATTTAGAATCTTGTAAGTCAAATGATACAGGGATAATTGGCAGACCAGATGGCGTATAATGAAGACTTATCGATTTGTTTAGGTTTTTATTATTATATGATATTATAAAACTTACAGAGATTTGACAAATGTAATCGGTTAACAGCTGCATCCTATTTGTATATACCATAGTACTCAATTCAGAAGTCGGCAGTGTAGTCGTAGAGCGTTCGCCTCGGTGCGGGAGGTAGCGGTTTCGTTTCTCGGTCGGTTATACAAAGAACTGAGAAAAAAAGGAAGAAACAGCTTTTCCTCCCTGAGTAACCCATAGGAACGCCATATGCGCATTACGAGCCCAATGCGGACGTGGTTCAATCGCGATACAGTGTTGAAATCATCGTAACATCGCCCTGACTACGCCATACGGACTGTGAACGCGTGGTGGGTTGTGGCAGACACCCGAGGCTCGTGTTGAGGGCGCCATGAAGTCTCCGTTGCAAATGTAACTATTTTCGCAGCGTCTTTGCCTTGCGAGTACTACTTTCATGGAGATGTTACGACGCTTGTCTAACGACCTTCGCGACCACACCGCAATCTCACCGCGTTCCAGATCAGATAGCCGAGCCTTGGCGTTTGTTTTGAACATGCTCAAAACAAACGCAGTGACTCGGTAATCATTGGCGACCTTGTCGACCACATCACGATGTCTGGCGTTTCCACAACGCTTATGGCGACCTTGACGCGCTCTGGGCCTATTTTCCGTTGGTCGCAGTAGCAGCGCAGTTAGGACATCATCCCGGTCTGATACCTTCGGATGCTTTTTATAGATTGTTTATATGTATACTTATATACAATAAATAACTACTATAACGTAACTTTTAATCAATTATAGAATACAAATAACAAATGGAATGTAGTCCATGAAAACCTTTAATTATATATATGAGCCGCGTTTTGCGATTTGGGGTCTTATTGACTGGCCGGTTTGGCATCATTTTAAGTTGAAGTATCATACAACTAGAGGGGATACACTTCTAGGTTTCAATCAGAAGTTGCTTTATGGTCTATTAAGGAAATGTGTGTGCGATGAAGACTCGCGTTAGACTGTACGTACGCAACTATAACTTCTTGTTTCAGGCCGCTGAATGATCATATTTTATTATTTTATTGATTTATTGATTGATTTAAACATGTATAGCTTTATGTTATTTTCAAGGGTAGTTCAGTTAAATTACCGCGGCCTGGCCCCGATTCCACCAACACTACTTAGCGCTAAGTATTACTTAAATAAAGTATTTTCATTAAATTAAGTATAAACACCTTCCACCTATCTTTTTTCACTCAGTAAAAAACTTAAAAACTTAAATTCTTAACAAATATCGTTAATTCATTATATTTACTACGGACGTCAACTTAGACACGTACTTAAATACTTAAGGGAACAAAATGGCTGCTCGATTGAGACGCCGTTATCGTCAAAGGCAAGAAAGTATAGTTATTCCCCGCCCTGTACTATCCTAATGTGTGCATACTGTCGTTCTCAGACCAGTACGTATCCTAATGTGTGCATCCTGTCGTTCTCAGACCAGTACTCTCCTAACGTGTACATTCTGTCGTTCTCAGACCAGTAATATCCTAACGTGTGCATACTGTCGTTCTCAGACCAGTACTTATCCTAATGTGTGCATACTGTCGTTCTCAGACCAGTACTATCCTAACGTGTACATCCTGTTGTTCTCAGACCAGTACTATCCTAACGTGTACATTCTGTCGTTCTCAGACCAGTACTATCCTAACGTGTGCATCTTGTTGTTCTCAGACCAGTACTATCCTAACGTGTGCATCTTGTTGTTCTCGTACCAGTACTATCATTACGTGTGCATTCTGTCGTTCTCATACCAGAACTACCCTAACGTGTGCATCCTGTTGTTCTCAGACCAGTACAGCCTAACGTGTACATCCTGTCGTTCTCAGACCAGTACTATCCTAACGTGTGCATACTGTCATTCTCAGACCAGTACTACCCTAACGTGTGCATCCTGTCGTTCTCAGACCAGTACTTATCCTAATGTGTGCATACTGTCGTTCTCAGACCAGTATTTATCCTAACATGATTACACTTTCTCACATAAACTAATAAGACCATAGGTGGTGGCCGAGTGTTGCCCATGGGTGGTGAACGAATGTTGCCCATGGGTGGTGAATGAATGTTGCACGAATGTTGCCCATGGGTGGTGAACGAGTGTTGCCCATGGGTGGTGAACGAATGTTGCTCACGGGTGGTGAACGAATGTTGCTCACGGGTGGTGAACGAATGTTGCTCACGGGTGGTGAATGAATGTTGCACGAATGTTGCCCATGGGTGGTGAACGAGTGTTGCCCATGGGTGGTGTACGAATGTTGCCCATGGGTGGTGAACGAGTGTTGCCCATGGGTGGTGAACGAGTGTTGCCCATGGGTGGTGTACGAATGTTGCTCATCACAATGACTTTCAACAATCGCAATAAAAGCGTGACGGAACCTGGGTCCAAATCAAGAGTGTCGGGTTGATTGTGAATTCGTCCATCGCCTCGTCTATTCGTCTCATATGAATTACCCTCATTAACCTTTTCCCACATACAACAAAATCAGCAGCAGACAACATTGACAACATGTTGGCAATAAATATCTCTCGAAATGAAAGTTTTATAATTGAAAAGAGTTGAAATATTGTGGCAAAAGGAGAAATTGCTCATTATGAGATTCAAAGAGATGTCTTAATCTGTGCAATGCATATACATGTAACATGTTAATACATGTATCTCTAAAATAGTAAAATACATAGACTGTTTCTACTCTAGTCGATATAATCTAAATATAGAATCAAAACAGTGACAATTGATAATCTTGCTGCCTAATTGGTTGATTACCCTACAAAGAAATTATTTTGTTTGAAATGCTTATAATGACTTTTGATTCACCACAACGACTTAAATCATTATATTAAACACAAAATATATTTTTTACACGAAAGAATATATATGTCATGCATCAATAACACAGGCGCTCATCTTATTATTTTCATTTTTAAATGTTTCTTTTTACATTAATTCTATCAAATATGGCAAGGGTAATAATGATATGGTGCTGTTTATGCCTGAAGTAAAGTTTGGAATTACAAGCTGATGTAAATTAACTGTTCAGCTGGTACGATATTTCAAGGGTGAACTTTTTTTTTAAACATATTCGGATAAATTAAAATATGTATGAAATTGTGATTATAATAAGAACTCTACACAGTTAATACATGTGAAAGGTCGAGAGCCGAAGGCACGAGCGAAGCATTTCTTTAGGTTACCCGTACGAAGACATCATAAGAGATAATAAAAAAACGCTAATTCAGTACAATCTTACTGTTTTTAACATATCAAATCTCAACCACATAGGACTTTTTTTCGGCCATTTTGTTTCCGGTTTTACTGGACTGAAAAAGTAACTTCGTAACCGGTAAATCCGCAGACACGATATTCTTAAGTTTTGATTGGATGAAAAGTAAATTACAAAACAAAAAATACTTAGAACTAGAGGGAATAGTTAAATAAGACAATATATCTTCCTACTCGATAAAGGAATGAAAACAAGGAATCTGATATGTCATAGTTTGGGTGTAATTACATTCGTTTTCTATTTTTAAAATAATATTTTCTCAATGTAAATACATCAAAATGTGACGTCATTTTAACGCAACCGACGTCATTGTAAAGCAAGTTATGAATAAATAACAAAAGGAAAACGACAGAAATGTTAGGAAAGGATAGTTTGACTCGTCACAAATGTAGTTCCGTAAATTATGGATTTCGTTCATTGGAAGTACTTTATGAAGGGTAAGTCGACTATTCTTGTTTACCTGTCATCCTTATTTCATCGATTTTATATTTTTGGAATAAAGAGAAGCAATAAACACTTGAACATGATAGCAAACATTGCAACGGAAGTTACCGTTCGTTACACTGGCCAAGTGTGCGAGCCCTCGGATATTATTTTATCTGAAATAAATAAAAAATATATGTTTCTGTATTGACGTAGCTTCATTTTAAGGTAATATATTTATTATATCAATAATTTACTTAAAAATATAAACGCATTTCTAAATTATTTTGTTTTATCTGTTGAGAACCGTTCCACGATGCTTTCATCACATCGCGTGTATTGTTTTTGTCTGTATCTGTCATCTGTCATTTGAAGCGAAGCCGTCCTAAAATATGATATCCTTGACTGTCCAGTTTATTGACCTTAAGACCTATATCTATATATTGCAGTCAATGTAGCAAACTAACAAAATTACAGTCAATTTCAATTTTTATACATTTTACAGTTATGTGTATGACCTACTATTTGTCAAATTATGAAAGTAAGAACATAATCAGTGCAACCTGGTTTATCGGTATACATAGTAAACATCGTAAGCCATATATCCTCCAACCTGATAGAGAGCAAAACACCACCAAGCCTTCAAATGAGTCCATTGTTTGAAAGTAATGATGTCACATGTTATCCAAAATGTGTTTATTGATCAAACTCTAATATTAGATTGGACAAAATTGTTACTAAGAATTTCAACATTATTTTAACTAGATTATTAAAAATACTCTGCATGTAACTATCTCAAACTAAACTAATGTAAAAACAAATTGAACATTAAAACTTGCAGATAAAAAGGATCAATCTCTTTTTAAATTCACTAAACACTTAAAATACATTTTAATCTAATAAATATATATAAACATTTTGTTTGAAAAATGAATAAACCTTAATCTGTTTTTCAAAAGTAAAGGCTTTAACATAAAAGTCAAACTTAATGGCAATTCATAATTAATGTCAGTAATAAGTCACCCAGGGACCTCACATAAGTAGTATGGCCTCTAATATAACTGAACATCCACACAAATGTCTTTGTTTTCTGTGTAATGTATTGTGAATTCCATTTTTCTATACATTAAAAATGGTCAAAACTGGTAAACATTGTATCAGGAATCTAGAATTGTACTCTACATTCCTAATTGTATCAAATCAATTATTATACTTTATTTTACATACGGGTAACGAAATTCATTTATTTTCATGAACTGCTGCTAAAAGTTCAGAACCAAACTGTAGCTTAATTGTAAAAACACCTGGTCTAACAATATTTCTGAGTTGAGATATTAGCAGGAACTGATTTGAAAGAAGGAACTAAACTTAACAATTTATACATGAACCCATTATGTTGTTGGGAATCATCAGAGTTGACTTACTTAAACACTTATCGCATTATTATCCAGGCTTCTAGTGAAAACATGAAAACATTTATTTACTCCCTGTACCCTTTTCAAAAGCTTTTATAATTGAGCAATCACAATCAGAAAAAGGAACTTTAAGTTGACCAACAATGACGACTCTGAGGAACTGATCATTTTCAAGGTCTGATCATGTCCTTCACTGTCCATATTGTCAAACGACACATTTCATATACATGTATACATAATCAGTGAATAAGTTTCATAGATTATTGATTTTCTTTCTTCTGCGTGTTACCTATGAACGAGAAATGTAATGTATGGGCTTTTTTCGTATGACAATAATATAGAGAGGCTATTTATAGTAAAACGGTCCTATGTGGTATAACCCGATTTTTTCTCATACGAAAATATAAGTCATAACTGTTATAGCAATGCACCACATATTATATGGAGAAACTATTTGTAGTATTTTATCGAGGTATTGTGTTTTTCGGCGATAGCTGTTTAACCTAGGTTTTGACCTAGATGTTAAACAAATGATCTAGATTGTAGACCAATCAAATGTTGTATTTAATGAATAATGTCGAAGAAATAAAAGAAATGAAACGTTAGATTGGTTCATAGTTAAGTTGGCGATCCTTCGAGAGGCACTAATAGGATAAGTTGTAAATTGAACTGTTCTGCATACTAACCTTTAATTGTTTTCCTTAAGAAATAAATTTCAGTGAAAACAATCAGTGAAAACGTATGAATTATAATATTTAAGAGCAAACTATTAATTATTTTTGAGACATAAGTTCTCAGTTAATGATCGTCTATAGAAGCTTATACACCTCTTAGAAGCCCCGGGTAATCTTCAGTCATGTGACGTATTCTCGGCCTTGAACTGAACAACGTCGTGTCGCGCTAGTGTAATGGATGTTGACATGGCTTGTCGAGTGAAAGGTCTGTCGTTCGCATCCCGGCAGAGGCAAGCTTTTTTCTCTCTCTCATTCATATCAAAACCAAAGTATATATATGAACTTAAACATTTATATACCAAATATTACATTTTTAACGTTATTGTTTTCTGTCATTCTAATAAGTAAGATAAGAGATTAAAGAATATGCAGTGTCAGAGATTGTTACGTTAAATATTTAATCTGTTCTGTAACATGCACTATAATAAACGTGTTTGTTTTAACACAGATTGTGTTGCCCTGTCCTCGCCAACATATGGCACTGTAGCTTGTACAGCTGGTTCTACGGACAGCAGTGTGTGTACGTTTTCATGTACATCAACTGGTTATTCCTTGAACGGGCCACCTTCCTTAACATGTACAGCAGGGATATGGTCTGGTGAAGAACCGTTGTGTGAACCAGACGGTAAGTACACAATATTTATATTTAATGGAGTGTCAGAGATTGTTACGTTAAACATTTAATCTGTTCTGTAACATGCACTATAATAAACGTGTTTGTTTTAACACAGATTGTGTTGCCCTGTCCTCGCCAACATATGGCACTGTAGCTTGTACAGCTGGTTATACGGACAGCATTGTGTGTATGTTTTTATGTACATCAACTGGTTATTCCTTGAACGGGCCACCTTCCTTAACATGTACAGCAGGGATATGGTCTGGTGAAGAACCGTTGTGTGAACCAGACGGTAAGTACACAATAATTATATTTAATGGAGTGTCAGAGATTGTTACGTTAAACATTTAATCTGTTCTGTAACATGCACTAAAATGAACGTGTTTGTTTTAACACATATTGTGTTGCCCTGTCCTCGCCAACATATGGCACTGTAGCTTGTACAGCTGGTTCTACGGACAGCAGTGTGTGTACGTTTTCATGTACATCAACTGGTTATTCCTTGAACGGGCCACCTTCCTTAACCTGTACAGCGGGGATATGGTCTGGTGAAGAACCGTTGTGTGAAACAGACGGTAAGTACACAATACTTATATTTAATGCAGTGTCAGAGATTGTTACGTTAAACATTTAATCTGTTCTGTAACATGCACTATAATAAACGTGTTTGTTTTAACACAGATTGTGTTGCCCTGTCCTCGCCAACATATGGCACTGTAGCTTGTACAGCTGGTTCTACGGACAGCAGTGTGTGTACGTTTTCATGTACATTAACTGGTTATTCCTTGAACGGGCCACCTTCGTTAACATGTTCAGCAGGGATATGGTCTGGTGAAGAACCGTTGTGTGAACCAGACGGTAAGTACACAATACTTATATTTAATGGAGTGTCAGAGATTGTTACGTTAAACATTTAATCTGTTCTGTAACATGCACCATAATAAACGTGTTTGTTTTAACACAGATTGTGTTGCCCTGTCCTCGCCAACATATGGCACTGTAGCGTGTACAGCTGGTTCTACGGACAGCATTGTGTGTACGTTTTCATGTACATCAACTGGTTATTTCTTGAACGGGCCACCTTCCTTAACATGTTCAGCATGAATATGGTCTGGTGAAGAACCGTTGTGTGAACCAGACGTTAAGTACACAATACTTATATTTAATGGAGTGTCAGAGATTGTTACGTTAAACATTTAATCTGTTCTGTAACATGCACTATAATAAACGTGTTTGTTTTAACACATATTGTGTTGCCCTGTCCTCGCCAACATATGGCACTGTAGCTTGTACAGCTGGTTCTACGGACAGCAGTGTGTGTACGTTTTCATGTACATCAACTGGTTATTCCTTGAACGGGCCACCGTCCTTCACATGTACAGCAGGGATATGGTCTGGTGAAGAACCGTTGTGTGAACCAGACGGTAAGTACACAATACTTATATTTAATGGAGTGTCAGAGATTGTTACGTTAAACATTAAATCTGTTCTGTAACATGCACTATAATAAACGTGTTTGTTTTAACACAGATTGTGTTGCCCTGTCCTCGCCAACAGATGGCACTGTAGCTTGTACAGCTGGTTCTACGGACAGCAGTGTGTGTACGTTTTCATGTACATCAACTGGTTATTCCTTGAACGGGCCACCTTCCTTAACATGTACAGCGGGGATATGGTCGGGTGAAGAACCGTTGTGTGAACCAGACGGTAAGTACACACTACTTATATTTAATGGAGTGTCAGAGATTGTTACGTTAAACATTTAATCTGTTCTGTAACATGCACTATAATAAACGTGTTTGTTTTAACACAGATTGTGTTGCCCTGTCCTCGCCAACATATGGCACTGTAGCTTGTACAGCTGGTTCTACGGACAGCAGTGTGTGTACGTTTTCATGTACATTAACTGGTTATTCCTTGAACGGGCCACCTTCCTTAACATGTTCAGCAGGGATATGGTCTGGTGAAGAACCGTTGTGTGAACCAGACGGTAAGTACACAATACTTATATTTAATGGAGTGTCAGAGATTGTTACGTTAAATATTTAATCTGTTCTGTAACATGCACCATAATAAACGTGTTTGTTTTAACACAGATTGTGTTGCCCTGTCCTCGCCAACATATGGCACTGTAGCTTGTACAGCTGGTTCTACGGACAGCATTGTGTGTACGTTTTCATGTACATCAACTGGTTATTTCTTGAACGGGCCACCTTCCTTAACATGTTCAGCAGGAATATGGTCTGGTGAAGAACCGTTGTGTGAACCAGACGTTAAGTACACAATACTTATATTTAATGGAGTGTCAGAGATTGTTAGGTTAAACATTTAATCTGTTCTGTAACATGCACTATAATAAACGTGTTTGTTTTAACACATATTGTGTTGCCCTGTCCTCGCCAACATATGGCACTGTAGCTTGTACAGCTGGTTCTACGGACAGCAGTGTGTGTACGTTTTCATGTACATCAACTGGTTATTCCTTGAACGGGCCACCTTCCTTCACGTGTACAGCAGGGATATGGTCTGGTGAAGAACCGGTGTGTGAACCAGACGGTAAGTACACAATACTTATATTTAATGGAGTGTCAGAGATTGTTACGTTAAACATTTAATCTGTTCTGTAACATGCACTATAATAAACGTGTTTGTTTTAACACAGATTGTGTTGCCCTGTCCTCGCCAACATATGGCACTGTAGCTTGTACAGCTGGTTCTACGGACAGCAGTGTGTGTACGTTTTCATGTACATCAACTGGTTATTCCTTGAACGGGCCACCTTCCTTAACATGTACAGCGGGGATATGGTCTGGTGAAGAACCGTTGTGTGAACCAGACGGTAAGTACACAATACTTATATTTAATGGAGTGTCAGAGATTGTTACGTTAAACATTTAATCTTATCTGTAACATGCACTATAATAAACGTGTTTGTTTTAACACAGATTGTGTTGCCCTGTCCTCGCCAACAGATGGCACTGTAGCTTGTACAGCTGGTTCTACGGACAGCAGTGTGTGTACGTTTTCATGTACATCAACTGGTTATTCCTTGAACGGGCCACCTTCCTTAACCTGTACAGCGGGGATATGGTCTGGTGAAGAACCGTTGTGTGAAACAGACGGTAAGTACACAATACTTATATTTAATGCAGTGTCAGAGATTGTTACGTTAAACATTTAATCTGTTCTGTAACATGCACTATAATAAACGTGTTTGTTTTAACACAGATTGTGTTGCCCTGTCCTCGCCAACATATGGCACTGTAGCTTGTACAGCTGGTTCTACGGACAGCAGTGTGTGTACGTTTTCATGTACATTAACTGGTTATTCCTTGAACGGGCCACCTTCCTTAACATGTTCAGCAGGGATATGGTCTGGTGAAGAACCGTTGTGTGAACCAGACGGTAAGTACACAATACTTATATTTAATGGAGTGTCAGAGATTGTTACGTTAAACATTTAATCTGTTCTGTAACATGCACCATAATAAACGTGTTTGTTTTAACACAGATTGTGTTGCCCTGTCCTCGCCAACATATGGCACTGTAGCGTGTACAGCTGGTTCTACGGACAGCATTGTGTGTACGTTTTCATGTACATCAACTGGTTATTTCTTGAACGGGCCACCTTCCTTAACATGTTCAGCATGAATATGGTCTGGTGAAGAACCGTTGTGTGAACCAGACGTTAAGTACACAATACTTATATTTAATGGAGTGTCAGAGATTGTTACGTTAAACATTTAATCTGTTCTGTAACATGCACTATAATAAACGTGTTTGTTTTAACACATATTGTGTTGCCCTGTCCTCGCCAACATATGGCACTGTAGCTTGTACAGCTGGTTCTACGGACAGCAGTGTGTGTACGTTTTCATGTACATCAACTGGTTATTCCTTGAACGGGCCACCGTCCTTCACATGTACAGCAGGGATATGGTCTGGTGAAGAACCGTTGTGTGAACCAGACGGTAAGTACACAATACTTATATTTAATGGAGTGTCAGAGATTGTTACGTTAAACATTAAATCTGTTCTGTAACATGCACTATAATAAACGTGTTTGTTTTAACACAGATTGTGTTGCCCTGTCCTCGCCAACAGATGGCACTGTAGCTTGTACAGCTGGTTCTACGGACAGCAGTGTGTGTACGTTTTCATGTACATCAACTGGTTATTCCTTGAACGGGCCACCTTCCTTAACATGTACAGCGGGGATATGGTCGGGTGAAGAACCGTTGTGTGAACCAGACGGTAAGTACACACTACTTATATTTAATGGAGTGTCAGAGATTGTTACGTTAAACATTTAATCTGTTCTGTAACATGCACTATAATAAACGTGTTTGTTTTAACACAGATTGTGTTGCCCTGTCCTCGCCAACATATGGCACTGTAGCTTGTACAGCTGGTTCTACGGACAGCAGTGTGTGTACGTTTTCATGTACATTAACTGGTTATTCCTTGAACGGGCCACCTTCCTTAACATGTTCAGCAGGGATATGGTCTGGTGAAGAACCGTTGTGTGAACCAGACGGTAAGTACACAATACTTATATTTAATGGAGTGTCAGAGATTGTTACGTTAAATATTTAATCTGTTCTGTAACATGCACCATAATAAACGTGTTTGTTTTAACACAGATTGTGTTGCCCTGTCCTCGCCAACATATGGCACTGTAGCTTGTACAGCTGGTTCTACGGACAGCATTGTGTGTACGTTTTCATGTACATCAACTGGTTATTTCTTGAACGGGCCACCTTCCTTAACATGTTCAGCAGGAATATGGTCTGGTGAAGAACCGTTGTGTGAACCAGACGTTAAGTACACAATACTTATATTTAATGGAGTGTCAGAGATTGTTACGTTAAACATTTAATCTGTTCTGTAACATGCACTATAATAAACGTGTTTGTTTTAACACATATTGTGTTGCCCTGTCCTCGCCAACATATGGCACTGTAGCTTGTACAGCTGGTTCTACGGACAGCAGTGTGTGTACGTTTTCATGTACATCAACTGGTTATTCCTTGAACGGGCCACCTTCCTTCACATGTACAGCAGGGATATGGTCTGGTGAAGAACCGGTGTGTGAACCAGACGGTAAGTACACAATACTTATATTTAATGGAGTGTCAGAGATTGTTACGTTAAACATTTAATCTGTTCTGTAACATGCACTATAATAAACGTGTTTGTTTTAACACAGATTGTGTTGCCCTGTCCTCGCCAACATATGGCACTGTAGCTTGTACAGCTGGTTCTACGGACAGCAGTGTGTGTACGTTTTCATGTACATCAACTGGTTATTCCTTGAACGGGCCACCTTCCTTAACATGTACAGCGGGGATATGGTCTGGTGAAGAACCGTTGTGTGAACCAGACGGTAAGTACACAATACTTATATTTAATGGAGTGTCAGAGATTGTTACGTTAAACATTTAATCTTATCTGTAACATGCACTATAATAAACGTGTTTGTTTTAACACAGATTGTGTTGCCCTGTCCTCGCCAACAGATGGCACTGTAGCTTGTACAGCTGGTTCTACGGACAGCAGTGTGTGTACGTTTTCATGTACATCAACTGGTTATTCCTTGAACGGGCCACCTTCCTTAACATGTTCAGCAGGGATATGGTCTGATGAAGAACCGTTGTGTGAACCAGACGGTAAGTACACAATACTTATATTTAATGGAGTGTCAGAGATTGTTACGTTAAACATTTAATCTGTTCTGTAACATGCACTATAATAAACGTGTTTGTTTTAACACAGATTGTGTTGCCCTGTCCTCGCCAACAGATGGCACTGTCGCTTGTACAGCTGGTTCTACGGATATCAGTGTGTGTACGTTTTCATGTACATCAACTGGTTATTCCTTGAACGGGCCACCTTCCTTAACATGTACAGCAGGGATATGGTCTGGCGAAGAACCGTTGTGTGAACCAGACGGTAAGTACACAATACTTATATTTAATGGAGTGTCAGAGATTGTTACGTTAAACATTTGATCTGTTCTGTAACATGCACTATAATAAACGTGTTTGTTTTAACACAGATTGTGTTGCCCTGTCCTCGCCAACATATGGCACTGTAGCTTGTACAGCTGGTTCTACGGACAGCAGTGTGTGTACGTTTGCATGTACATCAACTGGTTATTCCTTGAACGGGCCACCTTCCTTAACATGTTCAGCAGGACTATGGTCTGGTGAAGAACCGTTGTGTGAACCAGACAGTAAGTACACAAATCTTATCTTTTTTTTTCTTTTTTACAAACGTTATTCGAGACGAACTGAAACATTGCTGAAAACGTCGAAAAGCACTAAACATTCAATAAATCAAACCAAACTATAATGATGTGTTGTGGTTCTCAACAGACTGTAACATGTTGTGTATGGCTGCCTCGCGGCAATGTAGTCGTAGACCGTTCGCATCGTTGCGGGAGGTAGCGGTTTCGCTTCTCGGTCGGTGAAACAACGAATTACAATTACAACTGCTTCGCTGGTTTCAGGATCAATTGAGTTGTAGTACTGGTGCATTATCCAGAAAACGTCGTGATATAACTTTCATGATGTTGAAAACCTAGTAAAACATCATACAAATACAAACTCTGTGACAGGTAATAGTAGCACCATTAACGGTTTTGATGACCGGACAAAGGCGGGATACTTTGTACATTAATGCAGTGTGGAACTAGATAATGTAAGCGTTTCAACCTTTATATTAACATGGTAACCTTTGACCAACGTGGGGCTCTGCTTGAAGTTATCCCCGTTATTCAAAAAACCCTCTTGCCGGTTTCTGCTTTAATCATCCCAGACGTTTATCAATAGTCCACTTCATCTTGAATTTTGAATACACATCCCAATATCTGCTTGGTCATGAAGCAACAGTACATATATAAGCCGTCCCGCGAGAAAACTTACATTGTGGACTCTGCGTAAAGTATCGACCCGGATCAGCCTAAGCATGCCGCGCAGGCTTACCCGGATAGACAGTTTTCGACTCCTAAGGATTTACTGTTTCAGGAATCATTGCTCTATATCTCTATACCCCTGAGACGGATAGTGTCGGCACGGATCAGTCTGTGCGGACTGCGCAGGCTGATATGGATCGACACATTACGTAGAGGCCATAATGTTGGTTTTCTCGCGGAACGGCTCATATATCCTTACATTTAGGCAAGTACTTCTTATCCCGAGCCATAGACACATAGACATAACATATTTAGGCTACCGGCCCGTAATACAGCATATTTACTTGCAGTTGTTTAATTATTAACACTAATTAAGTATATGTAGTTGAAATAAATAGGGCGATGTTTTACTGTTAACTTATGCGATAGTTTATTGAACACACAGCTGTGAAAAAGCTTGGAAACACATGATTAGGTACACTGGCCCACGGCCCCTAATATGACTGAAAAAGTGTTGACAATTTAAACCCAAATCAATCAATATTTACAGTTGTCCATAGATGTTTGGAACAGTGGATTTTACCGGATACGTCTAGTTTCAACATGGCGAGATATTCAACCGACCAATCGAATTACACTGAAATCGAAAACACGACCACTCGGAATAGAATTGGCTGTATCCTGAAATGTAACACACAAGCCAGAGAAACGTGCGGGGAACCAGACGAGTGTTCGATGGTAACATTTGACGCCGTTACTAGGTCTTGCACCCTCTACCACCGGGATAACGGAACAGCCCCAATCACATGCGATGGAATGGCGACATGTTATAAAAATGTCGATTTGGAATAATCTTATACGATACCCAAAATCGCCTTAAAATAGGAAATTTGAAATTGTCTGTTTTTACTGAACGTTTTAGTTAAAAATCAACGTTTTCTCGTAGTACACTACAACCTTTCTGTAATGCAGCCGTTCTAAAAAATAGATATTTACCTTTATTAAATATTTACCTTTAACCACATACAGCAAATATGCAGCAGACGACATCAAATTATGCAACAGTAATATTAATATAGGTACACTAATTGAATAGTAATGCAAATATTTTGATCAATTTCTCCTTTTGCCACAATATTTTCAACATTCGTGTGCAGCAGATGCGTCAACTGATGTCTGCATGTGGGGAAGGTTGGCCATATACATGTATCTACGATAATTGTTTTAAGCCAACATTTGACATTTTCTTTCCGTCTGTGACCAGTTCTTGGTATGTGTTTATGTAGAAATAAAGAAGGCTGTGCACTTCAACATATGAATCAGTAATAAAAATAATTTGGCTTTGAATAATGGGTTAAACAGTCCATGTTGGAAGCTAGCCAGTGTTGAGTGGAATACTAGACCGAGAAATGCGAGAATATGCACGTTAGGTGAGCTTGTCGCAGTGCGTTAACTGAAATATGGTGTTTAACTCCAAGCCAGGAATATACACGTAAAGTGAGCTTGTCGACGTGCGTTAACTGCAAAACGGTGTTAAACTAAAAGCCTGGAGTATACTAGTTAGGTTATCTTGTCGCCGTGCGTTAACTAAAACGCGGTGTTAAACTACAAGCCGGGAGTATACTAGTTAGGTTAGCTTGTCGACGTGCGTTAACTGCAAAACGGTGTTAAACTACAAGCCGGGAGTATACACGTTAGGTGAGCTTGTCGCCGTGCGTTAACTAAAATGCGGTGTTAAACTACAAGCCGGGAGTATACTAGTTAGGTTAGCTTGTCGACGTGCGTTAACTGCAAAACGGTGTTAAACTACAAGCCGGGAGTATACACGTTAGGTGAGCTTGCCGCCATGCGTTAACTAAAATGCGGTATTAAACTACAAGCCGGGAGTATACACGTTAGGTGAGCTTTTCGCCGTGCGTTAACTAAAATGCGGTGTTAAACTACAAGCCGGGAGTATACTAGATAGGTTAGCTTGTCGACGTGCGTTAACTGAAAAACGGTGTTAAACTACAAGCCGGGAGAATACACGTTAGGTGAGCTTGTCGCCATGCGTTAACTAAAATGCGGTGTTAAACTCCAAGCCGGGAGTATACTAGTTAGGTTAGCTTGTCGACGTGCGTTAACTGAAAAACGGTGTTAAACTCTAAGCCGGGAGTATACTAGTTAAGTTAGCTTGTCGCCTTGCGTTAACTGAAAAACGTTGTTAAACTCCAAGCCGGGAGTATACACGTTATGTGAGCTTGTCGCCGTGCTTTAACTGAAAAACGTTGTTAAACTCCAAGCCGGGAGTATACACGTTATGTGAGCTTGTCGCCGTGCTTTAACTGAAAGACGGTGTTAAACTCCAAGCCGGGAGTATACATGTTAGGTGGCTTTGCCGCCCTGCGTGTGCGATGTTAAACTACAATCAAACCTGCAATCAATCATCATAGCCAGCCCATTTGGACACAATTACTACAGAAACAAATTATATAATACAAATTGATTTAACAAAATATAATAAACAATATGATTTAACAAAATATAATAAACAATATGACAACCAACATGAAATCGAAATAGAAAATATGGCATGAAATTGACCATTACAATACTACAAAACAATCGCAATAAAAAAAAAAGAAATTAGAAACATTTGAAGAAACAGAGTGAAGAAATTAAAAGAAGTCAATTTAGTTAAATCACATAAAAATGAATATAATTATTTATTATGCCTTCATAATTACCTAGGTTTACATATATCATATTAACTGGACGTTACTCAGATCTCATCTACAGTTGTATATGCTCTTCGGAAAACAGTGTCTATGTTATGTAAGGAATTTCTTTAAATTGTATAATTTGCTATAAAACTTGTAGTTTTTATGCATTAAAATATATTGTATTGTATTGTATTGTATTACGAATAAATATATTTTATTGTATTGTATTCATATACAAACGTTTTCACCCGTAACTGAACGATCAATCCCACGCCATCGAGATAATATGATGTGATGTAAATAATGAAGTATGATACTTGACAAGATGATAATCAAAGAACTCGTATATACACACATTGATATATACAACACCTATAAATACACATATATATACGGAATATTACGTTTCGGGAGCGATAAAAGGGTTTGTATTGCACGACAAGTAGCGTGGAAAAATCGATATCTTACGAGACCGAAGGTCGAGTAAGATATGGATTTCCCACGCTACGAGTCGTGCAATACGTACCCATTTATCGCTCCCGCAACGTAATATTCCTTTTATTATATACCTACGATCTATGAAGAGCGAAAAAACTATTAAATATACAGATTCAATACATTGTTTATTGGGGATACCTCGCTGAAAGTATTCCGCGCACTGTCTGACGTCACAATCTTGTATTTACACCGCATGTAGATACGGAATTTTAATCTGTCGTGGTGTATTTGCGCATGTCAATCTGCATGTATTTCCACCGGAAAATGAACAGGCATATAATAAATCTATTTATAAGTATTTTAATATTATTATCTTTTTTATTTATTAATAATTTCTTTATTGAAGAAGGTTTAATAATCAATAGGTTCTTAAATACCAGACGCAATATATCAATAGATGCTACATTTATAAGGAGACAAATTATGATGTTTGCAACTTCATTAAGATCTTTTTAAACAAATAAAAAGAACGTTAATTGGCCGCTAAACACAAAACCAAAATACTGTTTTATTGCCACAAAGCGCTTAACCGAAACGAAAAGCAAAGCGTGACAATGCATTCATGTAATTAAAAATACAAACACAAACAAAAGTAAACGAATACATAAATGATCGAGCCACAAGAAATTCAGCAGAAGCAGAACAGAAGTTTATTTACAACACACGCATATAAGCTCATTGTCCATAGTATACCTCAATTTATTAGGTGAAAATACATTTAGCTCAAAAACGCCCCTCGAAAAATTAAAGTACCTTTTAAATGAGTGCACTAGGAAAACTGCAAAATTCTTAGTAAAAGCTTATGCTCTTAGGAGAAGCAGGTTATATAGTCGTGTGTAAAAGTGCAACAAGTTATTGAACATTTACCATGAAGTATGTGATAGCTTTTTGTATGACAATGCCATATTATCGTATCAACTAATTTATGTATAATTGATTGTGACTATATATGTACATTTGTAGCTAACTTTGTATAATTGTGACATATAGGCCCATGGGGCCGGGTGTTCTCTTTTTCTTTAATGTTTCATTTACTGATGTATATAACAAATGTCACGGTAATAAACAACTTACTTACTTACTTACTTACTTATACACAATAAACATACATGGTAATGGAATTAGTAATCATTCAATTAATAGTTTTCAAACAAAATAAATACATTTATTAGATGATGATTATGTTATTTATTTGATTTTCCTTAAATAATGAATCTTGTCTAACCAAGTTAGATACTGATATGTATCTAAGTTGAGAAAACTAGACAAATTATGATTAACATACATGAATGACAGCATATAACTACCATTTTAAAAAGTAACATAACCTTTCTTGAAAATTGCTAATTTAGATGGTGAGAGAGTATAATTCAGAAAATAAGATAAAATAATATATATATATAGGACAAATCTTATCATATTAGTACATCAGTTATTGGTATTCGACATATATTGGTTTCTCACCTTAAAAGCATATATACAATGAAGAGCAAATGGACAAATTATAACAAAATGGTATTCATCTTCTAAATCGTTTTAAGTTCAAATCTTCGAAGAATCATTCGAGAAGTAACATATGAATGTAAACGAAAGCTTAAAAAATGTATAGATGTATTGGGTATAGCGTTTTATTTATATTTTACTTGAATCTTTGCTAATACACAATATATATAGCCTTATATTTCTAATGATTTTATGATTTTCCGAGCTAACAAG
Organism: Serripes groenlandicus; assembly: GCA_031761405.1. Lineage (NCBI taxonomy): Eukaryota > Metazoa > Mollusca > Bivalvia > Cardiida > Cardiidae > Serripes > Serripes groenlandicus. Next base: position 19,438,487 of record JASEVX010000008.1, on the reverse strand, counting down.
TGAGATAAATTTAAACATATGAGCTGTTCCGCGAGAAAACCAAAAGTGTGGACTCTGCGTAAAGTATCAAACCGGATCAGTCTAAGCATGCCGCGCAGGCTTACCCGGACAGACACTTTTCGCCTCCTGTGGATTTTAGAGCCGGAATGTGTCGGCCCGGAGTAGCCTGCGCAGACTAATCTGGGTCGATACATTACGCAGAGTCCATACTGTTGATTTTCTTGTGGAACGGCTCAATTATGAAGACAAAGTTAAATCGTGTTATATATAAGCTTGCATTATTTAACACATTTTATTAAAGAATGGTTTCGTTATTTTGAAATAAAGCTTCTTTGATTCATGATTTTGTAATATGTATTAGTCATTTCGTTAGTTTAACCCTTTACCATATAAAAACGCGTTTTGACGCCTCTGCAGCAGACCACTTTTGAAAACATTGTTGCGAATGTAAAAATTGCTTATCATGAACAATTTCTCAGTTTACCACAACATTTTCAACTTTATTCAATAATTCTTCTTTCCTTTATAGAGAGCTTCACTATTTGAACTAACCGTTTTCAAAGTTGTCTGCTATATGGTTGTTGTATTTGGGAAAGGGGAAAGGGTTAAACATGTAAGTCCTATTTCGTACAATGTTATAAGAGATTACCCGATAGAACCATTCATTTCTGTTGATGTGTATGCATGTCATGACGGTGTGTCTCTAAGTTAGCACCGCTCTGCAAAAACAAACCGTCAAACATTTCCTACCAGTGAAGAACCTGAACAGCAATCATATCCGATCGGTCTGATCTGGGTCTGTATTGGTCGTCGATTAGTCATAGAACGTATTGGGAAACTTCTCTTAAGCATTATCCATGTATATACTTAGCTTGAGTGTGCAGGTATGTACTTTTGAACGCGTGTAATAATGACGAATATGTTGGTTTTCACAGAGCTCCGCTAAAGTCATCAATACGATTCAACTCTAGGTAAACTACCTCGCCGACCCATACTGCTGGTTTGATACCGATTATCAAACTGCCGGTATGTAAACATGGTGTTCTTACTGATGTCACGTGACCGGCCCTCGGTAATGGTCGTCCGTGGTTTGTTGCGCGGCTTCTCGTGTCTGGTTGGCTGCACAAAGTATGGCGGGGGCGGTGAACGTGCATTATATGATTGTTTGGTATTTGTGGATTTCTTTTTATGTTCATTCAGGTCATATCTCTGTGAAGATATATCATATACATATTAGCCAAGTGTAGAAATCATTTGAGCCGCGATTCACAACAATTCGACATTAGCACGACTGTAGACAATGTAGATTCAGATGAAAATGGGCGTTCGCTCATTACGATCTCGATCTGCACTATTAGTTAAACATTTGATAACAAATATATAACATTCATGTACCTTTGGGAAAACGTTTTGATTAAAAATCAGCAGATGATATTTTGTCAACATTTGAAACAATATGTCTCCCTCGAAGACCGCCTATGTGGTATAGTTGGAATATGTGGGGGTTCGCGGATTAAACATATGGCTTTTCCTGCTTTGCGCTCAGGATTGTAGCGTAAACATTACGACTGACTCGCCATGTGGACCAGTAGTACTGGTAACTTAACCTGGAAACAACGTGGTATAAGTGAAGCTTGTTGAAAGCTGCGTAAAACACAATGCAAACAAACAATATGCTTCGGACCGAGAAATACTCGAATATCGTAAAAATATTTCTTTGGCCCAAATAGAGAGTTAAGAGCTTGTATTATACCAATTTGTCATATCCCAACAAGAAGAAGTCGTCTTTTTCAAGACTCTTCGACATTGTATAATGTTATAGAACGAGTAATTATAAGTAGATGTTGTCATGAACGAATATCTTACCTTATTTTTTCCGAGCATATATGCAACACAGCAGCTGATGATGATAACGAATAGAAGTAGTAGGAAGAGACCTCCGGCTAGGATCAAAATAGAATGCAAGATCGACAGATCGAACAACAGGGTCTCCTCATCATCTAGGAAAAACATATGCGAATTGAGCGATGTAAAACTTAACTTAGCGTAAATATTACTAGGGTATTTTGTTCCTATGGTGTTTTACACCGCTTTAAACAGTTAGTTATATCACGGAGTTTCCAAGGTAATTCACCAGTATTACTGGTCCATTTATCCTGACACAGCGACGCTTTACCGAGTGTAGTAAAACATTTACTGGTGCATTCATGCTACAGGATAAAATAAGAAGATACAGTCAAACATGTATCTTCCACCTTGGAATAGCGACCGCCTGTATGTAGCAACCACACTGTTAATAAAGACCATACTGTCGTGATCACATGGCTGGTCGTTATACACAGAATCCACTGCACTGTTTTCCAAAATATTCTCGAAACCTTATAATTCACATTATTTCGAACTAATTTGCGAACATAACAGATCCTGATCGAGTTACACCGTTCAGTTATGGGTAGATACATGTTTATGAGGACATATCGCATGCTCAATTAGAGGCACTAACAATAGGGAATTTGGTACCCCTTCAGACCGGATGAACCTGCAGCAAACGGTTTTGTTTTTCTAGGTAGAGAATTGTACCAGAATATCTTATATTAAACATTTATATAGGAATCCGCTGTGGTCGAGTGGTTAGCGTCTTGGATTTCGAAACCCGGTGTCCCGGGTTCGATCCCCAGTCGCGGCACTACGGTCATGGTGGAGTGCCCTTGGGCAAGGCACATTTTCTAGCCTAGTACTGGTTCGTTTACCCAGGGATCATGAATAATTAAATTTAATTGCGCGCTAAATGACCTTAGCTGTCGATGCGCCATAAAACAATATACATTCATTCATTCATTCATTAAACATTATAAATGTTTAAACATTACGGCACATTTCTTTGGTAATCCAAAGGAATCTTGAATAAGTATTCCGCCGCCGTATTACAACTAAAGAAAGGTTGGAAACACCGTTAAAACCCCAAAAATCAATCAATGAATCAATAATCAATCAATAAATCTGATAACTTTAAAGGGACTGTATCACGATTAAGGGCTCATACTTTTCAAAAATCGAAGTACATTTGAGCCGTCCCGCGAGAAAACCAACATAAAGGTATAAAGGCATCTGCGTAATGTATCGATCAGATCAGCCTGCGCTGTCCGCGCAGACTGATCCGGCCGACACATTCCGTCTCAGAACGATAGATGTATAGAGTAGTGATTCCTGAAATAGAAAATCCATAGGAGGCGAAAAGTGTATAGCCGGATTAGCCTGCGCGGAATGCTTATGCTGATCCTGGTTGAAACTTTACGCAGAAACAACAATGTTGGTTTTCTCGCGAGACGGCTCATTTTTAACTTTAAAATATTCTTAAGGTTAGTAGATTGATTGATTGAGTGGTGTTTAGCACGGTTTGCATCAATCGTTCAGTCTCATCACGGCGGCCAGTTCGCCAACCCATTGTATATGCATTCATATAGCTTTTCCCTAATGTTACCAACATGTTTTTTAAAAACGTCTGCTGAAGATAATTTGAATGCGGTGATGAGCGATTGGGCAATTGTAGCCGAAGAGCCGTTTCGCATCCGCATACATGTAACAGCTGATCAGAATATGAGCGAAAACCAACCTAAGCGGTTCTGAACTTCAGACGCAGATCAACATTTTGAAATGTGAAACTTCTGTAAATATTGCTTCTAGTTACAACAACGTAAGTAATAAATAGTTGGCAGTAAATGTTGAAAAGAATTCAATTGAAAGTCACTGAATGCCTACTGGGTAAGTCTACCCAGTACAAATGATGCATAAACTATCAATATTTAGATGTTTATTATACTGGAAGGTGAAATTATTACTATAATCTTATCCCAGAATTATGGATGCAATTATTTTCAGACTCAGACAACTTTTGAACAGTTTTAACACTTTGACTATCCTATCTATAATCTGCGGTTCAGCACCTGTAACGTCATGATTGCACGTGTGAGAAGAACTTGCATGTGAATCCATGCTAAGGATCCAAATGGATGCCACTTTTTACGAGTTTCTTCAAACCTGCTATGAAATCATTGTTTTCTTATAATACATTTTTGAGAGTTTCTTGAACAGTGCATGTTCACAGAATGTAAACGGGTAACAAATGTATACCAGTTGGTTTCCTTAAAGCACATACTGATTTAAATAAGTTGTGATAAAACCCACACCCTCCTAACCAACCTGTGAGTTAATGTACCTGATGAACCAGTCGAGTCGGCTGATACTGCAGTTGTTGTTGTTGTTGTTGTTGTTGTAGCTGTTTTTGTTGTTGTTGTTGTTGTTGTTGTTGACCCATCACGACATAGAGACACGGATCCACATGTCATTGTTAGTCCACCGTTAGACGCTTGATCAGAAATATCAAAAATATTGATTGAATTAATTCGTATTGGAAATGTACATAAATTCCCACATACATTATTAGTATACGCTATTTGAATTGTTTTAACTGCCTCGGTGGTGTAGTGTTAGAGCGTCCGCCTCCAGTTGGGGAGGTCGCGGGTTCCACACCCGGCCGGGTCATAACCAAATCGGCTTTTATCACCATACAAACAAACAGACAGTATATTTGCAGCACTAGTACACGATGGCAAATTTGAGAAATTATCGTTTACCATTTATCATTTATTTTCTCCCAACAAATATAAACTGTCCAATGGGCTGACCGTTGGTAAAAGGTGCACGTTGAATGTTCTGAACAGTGTAGTAGGTTCAAGTTCATATAAGCATGCACATTTGTTCCGTCTTATCAGAATCTACACACGTTGACAGAATATGCTTACACGCTTATATAAGGAATATGTGAACAGTATATATCTTGATGAAACTGTGCTTATACACATGATGATCTGGATCTACACTGCTCACGTAAGTCAACGTGAACCATTCTTGACGGATTCGTTTTAAGTACATTATGTATGAGCCTTTCCACGAGAAAACCAACATTATGGACTCTGCGTAATGTATCGACCCAGACCAGCCTGCGCAGTCCGCGAATGCTAATCCGGTTTGACACGTTCCGTACTAGGGGAATAGAGGTATAGAGTAATGTTTTCTGGAACAGAAATTCCACAGGAGGCGAAAAGTGTCTGTCCGGGTTAGCCTGCGCGGCATGCTTAGGCTGATCCGGGTCGACATTTTACGCAGAGTCCATAGTGTTGGGTTTCTCGTGAATATGTTAATGAGGTAAGAGGTTATGACCCTTTTGATCGACTTGCATTGTCTGATATGATACTTAGTTTTGAAATTAAAAAAAAATCAAAAGATTTGGATTATAAAGTATTTAAATATAATATGACGTGATTTCCTAAGATTTTATTCATATAGTATTGAGATGATGATGATACTTGAATGTGATTATGATATGATATGATATAAGTTCCAGGGATTTAATTTATATACCTCTGAGATGATGATGATGATGATGATGATAATTGAATTGCTATGATATGATATGAGTTGGTATGAGATGATATAAGCTCCAAAGAGTCAGATGAAATAGTATTGAGAATATGGGCACATTAATGTCTCATTTAAACAGCGTTTTCTAATCTATACCCAGTTAATTTATCCATTTTGTTCCACTCATGTTTAGAAGATTCATTTCGGATTTTAGAGGTCTTCGGTAAATCGATTAATCATTGGTGTACTGAATAACCTATATCGAGGGTTTGGCGTGAAACGGTTGTAACTAAAATGTGTATTTTTTCTTACCAATGTTAATCACCTCGCCATAAAGTCTTTATAAGCGTTAAATCATTTTCTTGGTAAACAATGGAAAGTTATGTCCCATTGCTCGTTCTGAGCAATGGCACCTACATTTACATTGTTTACAAAGGGTTCAAAATTGTCCCCTAAACCAGGGTTTTCAAACTAAGTTTTTAGTAACAACCGTTTCACGCCAAGCGCTCGATATGTCCTGTGACAACTATTTTGATATTCCTTTCCCCACAACGGAAAAGTAGAATAGTTATCAACATCATTTGAATAGAATGAGCAAATATTTCGTACATTCTAATCTCAGTATATACATGTATGACTGAATTATTATTGATCTTACTTTCTTTCTTTCCATTCTGCAGACGCAGTTTAACACTGAGGTCAACTTTTTAAAACATTGTTGCAAAAGGAGAATTCTCATGATGTTAAGTTTCTCATTTTGCCAAAGAAAATCAACTTAAATCAATAGCTATGATTTTAATATTTGAGGTTATTCACAATTGTGTTTTCAGAGTGATTGCTGCAGGTATTTCGTAGGTATTTTAACAATGAAGTATACGAGCCGGTGCATGAGCAAATGTAAAAATTGGCATTTCGGAACAGTGAACGTTCAGTCCATCTTGACCATCCGCTCAGACTCAGGAGTAGACACAATAGTCTAACAAGCTTGTGTTAGAAATATGTGAGCCGTCCCGCGAGAAAACCAACATAATGGCCTCTGCGTAATGTATCGACCCATATCAGCCTGCGCAGTCCGCGCAGACTGATCCGGGCCGACACATTCCGTCCCAGGGGATAGAGGTATAGAGTAATGATTCCTGAAACAGAAAAGCCACATGAGGCGAAAAGTGTCTGTCCAGGTTAGGCTGCGCGACATGCTTAGGCTGATCCGGGTCGATACTTTACGACACTACTGTTGGTTTTCTCGCGGGATGGCTCATGTGGACAGTGTAGAGCCTGATCTATATTGTTCACAAAAAGCCAATTTTTACATATTCTCATCCTCCGGCTCATATGTGAATTGGACTGCTGTAGAGGGGTCAAAATGCTTCTGTATAAGGGAAAGGGTCATGTTACGATAACAAAATGAATTAGGGTGTTTTTTTAGCAGACATTTTTCAATATAAATGCCTTGTTATTGTATGAGTCTATTCGCAGTGTCAATAATGCGATGTTAGTTTTTTCTCTGAACGAAACAACCTTTCTGCTTTTAATATACCTCCCCCCAAAAAAACACCTTTACTGTATACAAAAAGTGTATACACGTTCGTTGTGTGTGTATACTTCTCATTCAAATCTTTGAAACGTTTTATGCGAAAAGAGGTAGCGTTGTCAAATCAAAATGACACAGTTCGTGAACTCTCAACAAACACAATATCAACCGAATCTTCACTTTTAGGCTACATTTGGTTCACCCATAATTCAATGCGAAAAACGACCTTCGGAGGTATTAAATTGAACAGTATTTGAGCCGTCCCGCGAGAAAACCAACATTGTGGACTCTACGTAAAGTATCGACCCGGACCAACCTAAGCAAGCCGCACAGGTTTACCCGGACATACACGTTTCGCCTCCTGTGGATTTTCTGTTTCAGGAATCATTACTCTATACCTCTATCCCTCAGAGACAGAATGTGTCGGTCCGGATTAGCCTGCTCGGACTGCGGAGGCTGATCTGGGTCGATACATTACGCAGAGTTCATTATGTTGGTTTTCTCGTGGAACGGCTCATTTAACCCTTTCCAACCTACGTTAAATCTATAACAGACGACTTTGAACAGAAGCTAAAACCTGAATATCGGTTCTCGTTTAACGTGGCCCGAATGTAGATTTTGATATGGAAATGAGACGCCCCGCGAGAGAATCAACAGTGTGGAATCTGCGTAAAGTATCGACCCGGATCAGCCTAAGCATGCCGCACAGGCTAACCCGGACAGATCCTTTTTGCCTCCTGTGGATTTTCTGTTTCAGGAATCATTAGTCTATACCTCTATCCCCCTGAGACGGAATGTGTTTGCCCGGATCAGTCTGTGCGGACTGCGCGGACTGCGCAGGGTGATCTGGATCGATACATTACGCAGAGGCCACAATGTTGGCTTTCTCGCGGGACAGCTCAAATAGAGTTTTAGCCGCATACATATGTCTCTCCTTGTAACACCATTTTTTTTTATTTCAAAACGGATATGTTATGGCACCCTTGTTAACTTGACGCGGAATAGTTAAAACTTTGTCCGATATCTTCCCCATGACATAAGTACCCGTTTAATATTGACATAAATATTGACAGAAAGGTCATTCCAATACAGGCTAATTTATTATTCTATTCGAAAATTTGATAAATAAATGCAAACGTTTGAATGCATAATATTAATTGGGAAGATTTTCCGATTAAACTAATCGATTAATGTGTCTATATTTTCTCTTTCCTTTCCTGATTTGATCGACAAATGAACGTAGGCTGCATTTGCGTCATTGCCTTAGTTTTTAATCTGGGAAAATATCTTTGAGTTTGTAAAGAAAATAGCCTTTCTTTTAAACTAAAAGCAAAAAATGTAATGTTCGAAAAGGGATAGAGTATTGTTCGAAAAGGGATCGAGTAATGTTCGAAAAGGGACAGATTATTGTTCGAAAAGGGACAGAGTATTGTTCGTAAAGGGACAGAGTAATGTTCGAGAAGGGACAGAGTATTGTTCGAAAAGGGACAGAGTATTGTTCGAAAAGGGACAGAGTAATGTTCGAGAAGGGACAGAGTATTGTTCGAAAAGGGACAGAGTATTGTTCGAAAAGGGAAAGAGTATTGATCGAAAAGGGATAGAGTAATGTTCGAAAAGGGATAGAGTATTGTTCGAAAAGGGACAGATTATTGTTCGAAAAGGGACAGAGTATTGTTCGAACATTACCCTGTCCCTTTTCGAACATTACTCTGTGTCCCTTTTCTAATATGCCAATAATCTGTCCCTTTCCTAAAAATACTATGTAACTTTTCTAGCAATACTATGTGCCTTTCGTCACTTCTCTATCCATTTTCTGTACCTGTACCTTTTACCAACAATACTCTGTACCTTTTACTAACAATACTCTGTACGTTTTACTAACAATACTCTGTACCTTTTACCAACAATACTCTGTACCTTTCACTAACAATACTCTGTACCTTTTACTAACAATACTCTGTACCTTTTACTAACAACACTATGTACCTTTCACTAACAATACTCTGTACCTTTTACTAACAATACTCTGTATCTTTTCTAACAATACTTTATTCGTTTTCTTACATTACTCTATCCCTTTTCTAACACTACTCTGTACCTTTTACTAACAATACTTTGTATCTTTTACTAACAATACTATGTATCTTTTACTAACAATACGCTGTACCTTTTACTAACAATACGCTGTACCTTTTACTAACAATACTATGTATCTTTTACTAACCATACGCTTTACCTTTTACTAACAATACTCTGTACCTTTTCTAGCAATACTTTATTCCTTTTCTTACATTACTCTATCCCTTTTCTACCAATTCTCTGTACCTTTTCTAACAATACTCTGTACCTTTTATAGCAATACTCTATTCCCTTTCTAACAAATATTCTATCCCTTTTCTAACAATACTCTTTACCATTTTCTAACAATACTATGACCCTTTTCTAACAATAATCTATTCCTTTTTCTAATCATACTATATCCCTTTTCTAATCCCTTTTCTAACAATACTCTGTACTTTTTCCTATCAATTACTATGACCCTTTTCTAACGATAATCTATTTCTTTTTCTAACAATACTATATCCCTTTTCTAACAATACTCTGTACATTTTCTTATCAATACTATGACCCTTTTCTAACAATAATCTATTCCTTTTTCTAACAATACTATATCCCTTTTCAAACAATAATATGACCCTTTTCTAACAATATTCTATTCCTTTTTCTAACAATACTCTGTACCTTGTCCTAGCAATACTTTATCCCTTTTCAAACAATACTATGACCCTTTTCTAACAATAATCTATTCCTTTTTCTAACAATACTATATCCCTTTTCTAACAATACTCTGGACCTTTTCCTATCAATACTATGACCCTTTTCTAATGATAATCTCTATTCCTTTTTCTAACAATACTATATCCCTTTTCTAACAGTACTCTGTACCTTTTCTTATCAATACTATGACCCTTTTCTAACAATAATATATTCCTTTTTCTAACAATACTATATCCCTTTTCAAACAATACTATGACCCTTTTCTAACAATGCTCTATTCCATTTTCTAACAATACTCTATTCCATTTTCTAACATTAATCTATTCCTTTTTCTAAAATTACTATGTCCTTTTTTCTAAAAATACTATATTCCTTTTCAAACATACTATGACCTTTTTCAAACAATACTCTGTACCTTTTCCTATCAATACTATGGAGCTTTTTCTAACAATACTCTATTCCTTTTTCTAACAGTACTTTATTCCCTTTTCTTACAATACTCTGTACCTTTTCCTAACAATAATATGTCCTTTTTCTAACAATACTTTGTCCGTCTTCTAACAATACACTGTCCATATTTTTTAACAATACATTGTCCATATACAGTACTCTGTCCCTGTTCTACCAACATTCTGTGCCTCCTTTCCTAACAATACTACGTCCCTTTTCTAACAATACTACATCCCTTTCCTAACGATACTACGTCCCTTTCCTAACACTACTACGTCCCTCCTAACAATACTTTGGCTCTTTTCTAACATTAATATGTCTCTTTTTTAACAAAATTATGTCCCTTTATAAAAGAGACGGACTGTTGTAAGAAACATACAGAGTATTATTAGAAAAGAGACGGAGTATTGGAGTATTTATTCTAACAATACTTTATCCCTTTTCTTACAATACTTTATCCCTTGTCTAACAATACTTTATCCCTTGTCTAACACTACTTTATCCCTTGTCTAACAATACTTTATCCCTTTTCTAACAACACTTTATCCCTTGTCTAACAACACTTTAACCCTTTTCTAACAACACTTTATCCCTTGTCTAACAATACTCTGTACCTTTTAAAACAATACTCTGTGCCTTTCCTAACACTTCTATACACCTTTCATAACAATACTCTGTCTCTGTTCTAACAATACCTTGACCAATTGCTAATACTACTTTGTCCCTTTTCTAACACTAATATGTCTCTTTTTAACAATACCCTGTCCCTTTAGAAAAGAGACGAACTGTTGTAAGAAATTAGAAAACAGATGGAGTATTGGAGTCTTTATTCTAACAATATTCTATTCCTTTTCTAGTTATACTCTGTACCATTTCCTAACAATACTCTTTTCTAATACTACTTCATCCCTTGTCTTACTAAACTCTGCTCCCTTTAGAACAATACTCCGTCACTATTTTAACAAAGCTCGGTCCCTTTGTTAACGATATTCTGCATCCTTTCTAAATGTTGTGACCGATTATCAATAATACCAGCTTTGTCATTTAGTTTCTCCACACTAATATGACCCTTTTCTATCATTACACTGTTTCGTTTTTTACAAATACACTGTCCCTTTTCAAACATGACACTTTCTCCTTCCAATACTTTGTCCCACAAGTTGTTTCATTATCAAAATTGATATGTAGTATACATACAAGGACATTTTACTTTGAACACAGAGTCCAAGAGACTATATTTTATGAATAAAAAGAAAATGTCGTCGGTTTCATGTGACATGTTCGACCTTGCGTCCACGTGTGCTCATAGAACGACAAAAATTACCTAATTACTCTTGAATTTTAATAAAGACATGATTAAACACTCTAATGTACAAACAAAGGAGAAGAGAAACCTACTTAGGACCATTTTTTAATATAATTTTCGCTCCAAGTTTTCAACAATATCGTTAAAAAGATTTACTAATTGTGGAAATACCGAAGTATAATGTCAAACCGTCTTAATCACTTACATGGTTAACTTATGTTTATTTATAAAATTCCATCTAAGAACGTTGAACGTATTAAAAAAAAAACGAGATACACCTTCGAACCTAGACGTCACATGTTTGAGGCGAGACCAGGTCGTTCTTTTAAAACTGTTGCGATTGTGACAAATACAAACGTATATTGAAAAGGCGCTAAGAACATTTCAAAACATTTTCATTCTCTAGAAATTGAACGGTAATTTCAAATTATGCGCGGTATATGTCATAGGGCCCTGACGCGCCTATTAAACAAACGGAAAATCTATTATATATAGACAAGGGCTCCAACTTTTTATCAGCCATAACGAATATTTGCATTTTTGGTCCGATACAATATAAAAAACAATGATATGATTGCATAAAGCGCTATGGGTCAGCATGTATCTCAAAGGTTATCCTAAACACTGGTCAGAAGGATTTTATCCGCAAAAGATCGATTTACGAACAACAGCCTTTAACTATTTCGGTGCCGAATTGTTTAAAGTAGACTCTTCCATGTTCAAACTCGGACGACTTTACTTTCATCTTATATGATTTTTGGAATATCTTTATAACCCACAGCCAAACAATGCAGATTTCAGGTGAGACAGCTCGTTACGAGCTGACTCACCTGAATCTGTATTGTTTGCAAAAAGCTCAATATTGCCTTTGGCGCTGAAAGAGTTAAATCATAACAATAATGGTGAATTTAGCCAGGCATCCGGATTTGTAAACGAAAAGACTCACTGCTCATCTAAATCCGAACATACCGAAACTTTGTAATACGTTCAATCTTCTTTTAAATCCGAATATACCGACACTTTGTAATACGTTCAATTCTCATTTAAATCCGAATATACAGACACTTTGTAATACGTTCAATTCTCATTTAAATCCGAATATACAGACACTTTGTAATACGTTCAATTCTCATTTAAATCCGAATATACCGACACTTTGTAATACGTTCAATTCTCATTTAAATCCGAATATACAGACACTTTGTAATACGTTTAATTCTCTTGATTCAGACTTTGCATCCCTAAGTTGTTTGAAACCTTTCTTACATACAGACATTTGGAGTATACATTTTTTGAAAACGTTGTGGCAAAAGGAGAAGTTGTTAAAAAAGAGTAATTTCTCTATTTGCCATAATGTTTTCAACTATTTAACAACTATGAGCCATCCCACGAGAAACCCAACATTTTGGACTGCGTAAAGTATAGATCTGGATCAGTCTAAGCATGCCGCGTTGCTTAACCCGGACAGACGCTCCTTTGGATTTTCTGTTTCGGGAGTCATTACTCTAAACCTCTATCCACCTGAGGCGGGATGTGTCAGCTCGGATAAACCTGCGCGGACAGCGCAGGCTGATCTAGGTCGATACATTACTCAGAGTCCATAATGTTTTGTTGTTTTGTGGAACAGCTTGTTACATGTATATACACTAGTAAAATATACTTCCTTCATTGAATGCCATAGTCATGCTCAGTTATAAAAGACTGGGGGGGCCTATCACACCAATAACGCAACTCCCTTTAAGCTTACATTAATCACGTTCGATGTCTGCTTCCTTGAGACTTAACCAGTACTCGCACCGTTTTTGTTTGAAAAATACCAAAAGCAGAACTCGCTCAATACGGCGTTTAAACCCGGACCCTCTTGTACGAGAGGTGATCTGTTATGGTTAGATTTGATTGCAGTATATGTCATCTACATTTACATATAAAAAATGTGGACATAGTTTGCCACATTTCAATTTCTGTGTGTATTCTAACAGTTGGTTTTGATATTTTTTAAAACTGTTTCGGCATCACTTGGTTCAATTATCGATAGGACCATATCAAATGCTTACAGAAAAGTAGTGTGTCCCGCCTTTGTACAAGTAATGCCGGGATAGGAAATATGACAGACAACGGCAACATCAACTATCCTACAATTACACATTTCCTTTATAAACAAGCAAAAACCGTGGTATAAGTAAACAACTATTGCGTGCGATGCAAAAACCATTTAAGAGAGCAAATACAATATCGAAGAACCTTCAACATATCATGGACAGTGGAATCACTCGCACAATTTCACAAAGATGAGGATGTACGCTTCTTTTTTATTCGATTGTTCCTGTCCATGCAGTGAATTTCAATGGCGAATTTCACAATGTCGAGTCTTCCATGTTGATAACGGGACCACTCCAGTGTTCCGTCAAACAAAAATTTGGTAAAATTTACTGTCTATGGTGTAAACAATGCTGATTTGAGTATTGACAGCTGCATCTGCAACTGAAACTTCATTGTTTGCAGAAGCCTTTCATTACCTTTGGCAGCGAAAAAGTTTACATGGTAAAATGTTTAATTTCGGATTGTATTTGATAACGCATTGGCGTTCAAGCGCGCAAAAAATATAATCACAAAAGTGTTTTATGCATCTGAACTCATAACCATTAATATTCTTTGTTTGTAAAGTCAAAAACCTATTTCAATTATAACACGTGAATGTGCATCATGTATACGTGCTATGGAGTATAATTTTACAAAATATAAGACTCACCCGTCACACCGATCCACATATAGCCATTCGTGGTTGTTGCGTTGTTTTGTAATGTAACCGTCACTGAATTTGTTGTTGACGTCATCAGTTTTTGTATAGCGAAATCATTATTGTTGGAGCAGTTATATGACGTGAAACTCGTTCCGTCTTCAACGAGTAACGCTTGGACGCACGTGGTTGTTTCATCATACAGACGAAAATCAATGATGTTAACGTCGATTGTAGCGGAAGAAGCAGTCGCTGTTACCACGCATGAGCAACAGTTTGCGTTCGAAATACCCAATGGGTAATCATCGTTGTAGAAATAAAGCTGGGTGCCAGTGTAAGTTGTACCGGATGTATCACAGAATGGCGCTGTTTCGGATGCTGTGAATTTCAATATTTAATGGTATCATTTAGCGATTTACCAATTGTATATGGAGTGTTATTTTACTTTCCAGAATACAGATGACAGGTGGAATGGCTATATGAAATGGATGTCCATAGTTTTAACTAAATGCTTTAAAAGTAACCTTTACAGATATGATGTATGGGGGAGAAGGTTAAAAAAATAACTCATTTCTTATATAAACAATCATTTACATCCCAGCACTTTATATTTTTGAAAATCGAGTTGGGAGAAAGAATCAGTTGTGTACGTTTTCTCAGATTTTAACATGTAATACCATTCTAAAATACAGTGTCGGATAAACGGTTTTAACTGTTAGTAAAATGGTTCTATGCATTATTTAAACTTACCTAAGAAGTGAAATACTTACTAGGAAAACAGTAATATTCCATGCACATAAAGTTCGTCTGTGTAAGATAGCCTGCACCGCAAGATGTCAGAGTATCCTGCCATGTGACTCTCTTTGAACAGGAAGTTGCGCCTGCGCAGTCCGTGAACACGGAAACAGTTGTGGGATCATCAGACGATAAATTAATCTGACAATCTTCGGCTAAATTGAACGTGCAGCAGGTGGCCTCGTCCCGATCTGCCGCTATAAAAAAAAGATGACCACAGAGAATTAAACTAAAATGGAATGCATATAGAATAGTACACATACACATACGTGACATCTTGCTTAACCGAAGAACAATTTTCGCACTAACAAAGTTACAAAGTACAATGCCTCGTAAACGTACATCATTCTACTTTTATTATATACCTATCACAATTTTTATTTTATTTGCAAGTGAAATTTTGCATGTTTTTGCGCTGAGAAAAGTGCAGGTAATATGAGGCAAAGTGCTACCTATTTTGGGTACACAAACAAATCTTAATGCTGATGCCGGTTATCATGACCACATAGAGATATTTGTTTTAAAAGTAAATTTACGAGTGTTACGGTCCTATGCACATAAACTAAAAAGCAACGTCTGTTTAAGCATATATTCCAATAAAAATATATTTCAAAGTTATTAAATCCATGAAATAATGATGAAAGGTACAACAATTAATTGACTTGCGTTTTATAAAGAATTTCATTTACAAGTCAAATGATCCTTTCCTACCATTTCTGTCTATTTATTCATCAATTACAATGACGTCCCCATTGCACATAAAACGGCAACGGTAGGAAAACTCTTATTGGTTATGTTTGGACACATTTTAAGAATAAAAAACTAGTGAAATTACGCGCAAATTACCACATTTCAGATTCATTACTGTTATTCTTTTATTGGGTAGGTATTATTTTATTTATCATTACCTCAAGAAATACTTTTGTTTTTGAAAAGTCTTTTTTCTTTATTACAAGTAGGCATATCGTGACTACGCCATAAATCTTTCGTGAACACAATGTTTGGATACATGGTATAGCAAATGTCATACCCATTCAAAATCGGTGACAACGCCGTCGATTTGTTTACCCGTTATAAAATGTATATTGTACATCATTGGGACGGAAACTCTACATTTGAATTAATATCCTCACGTGTGAAAGGAACACTTACAAACGAACTTCATGCGTCAGGACTTACATGAAGGATAAACATTCCAGTTTCAGAAGCAAACATTTATAGTACATTCCAGTTTCAGAAGCAAACATTTATAGTACAGTATTTGACATCGTGATTGCAGATATAAGAATATGTACGGTATTATGACACGTGACATTTTATTATATATAACTGTATGAATTCAAATAACGGCGAATTAGAAGCTATTGTTAATCACATTACATTTTATCAATGTCACGTTAATTAGCTTTCTTTTAATCGTATAATCTCTTATAATCTACGATATATACCTGATCCCGTTCTTTTTGTAAAGATTCAAATCATATAACCAATGACAATAAAGACTCCTTATTTTGAATTGTTCCCAATGTGGCTGATAAACAATAACTCTGTCACGGTTTTTTCGACTTAGAATTTGGGTTAAATTTTGTTCGTACATGTACCACCCCACTGTTTTCAAAACCATTAGATATGAATCTTATACACGTACACGTCTTATAGTGCTTATTCACCATCAGTACCTTCGACGACAGAGGAGAGTACATACATGTAACTCATTCAAGTGGTTTTTTTTAAAGAATAATGGCCCTTTTTCGATTTTTTTTAAGTTATTCAAACTTTCAAAACCATTAAAGATATAGTTTAAACACTTACAATATGTATTTACAATATATACCTTCACCAACAGCCAAGAGTACATAATTCAGTGAAGGTTTAAAAAGTATGACCCTTTTTCGACTTATAAAGTACTTAGCTTATAAATAATATGATAAAGTACTTGGTTATGTTTTCTGTACCAACAACACAGTTTGTTTTATTGGCAAGCACGAACAAATTGAGCGCGCTGTCCTCCGACAGCACATGTTTAAAATAAAAGTAAAACAGGTTATCTTTCTACATACTGTCCTTACTTATAAATAAAACACATATTAATTTATGTTATAGCCCTTTTCTGATTTGATGAGTATTTTATGTGATCATGTATTATATATACATGTACATGTACATATAGTTGCTTTGTACCTGTAATGCTAATGTTTCTCACGATTCATATGACTTATGCTTTGTTAAAATAAACTTGAAACTTGAAACTTTGTGTACACTCAAAATTTAAACTATGCAGGGGTGGACCGCATGTGATTTAAAGAACCCAATCACACGTTTGGTTGGAATGCATGTATAACATGAGAATATACATATATGTTAATAAATTTCAGGTTAAGGTCAACATTGTTGAGTGGTTTCTGACATTTCACACACTTGTTGCTAAAATTATTAAAACTGTGTGTTTCTAGGACGTTTCCGTCAATTAACAAATCTAATTACGATTCGGATCATGTATTCTACACCAATGAGCCTTCGGTTTATGTTATTGCGCGGGTGCATCAGCGCATATATTGGTTGTGTTTAGAACTATCACCGGTGCAATGGGCTTGCGAATGCGCCGTATTTTACCGTCGGCTCTCGGATATTTCCGTAGCAGTTCGTCACTAGACTTGTTCTCGTTCGAGTTTGCAACGGAAGATTAAGATTAGGTTTGAAATAATTTTGGGAGATCGAAGTCAACACGTTGGGAAATGGTATTTTTGTTTTCGTTTTACGTTATTAACTAAAAAACTATTGCTATCAGATATTTATATCATATATTTTAAAACGGGTTTCGTGTTTTTCGAATCAAACAGTATTTCTTAAGTCATAAAATGCTGTATCTAACAGATAAGCGGGACCCGCAGAATATGTGACAAAAACACTTGCCGAAGGAGAACTGTTTTGTTGTATTAGTGGCATGGTTCAATATATGAGCCGGCTCGCGAGAAAACCAATATTATGGAATCTGCGTTATGTATCGACCCAGATCAGCCTGCGCAGTGCGACACATTTCGTCTAAGGGGGATAGAGGTGAAGAATAATGATTCCTGACACAGAAAATCCACAGGAGACGCGATATGTCTGCCTGCGCGGGTCGATACATTACGCAGAGTCCATAATGTTGGTTTTCTCGTATATACTTCATTGGGTGGTGTTGAAACCAAACGCATGAAAGACTTCAATGGTATCGCGAGAGAAAATATTTAAAATGGCGATGCTCTTGTACACAGAATCTCGCATACCATACCTGTAGCAATATTTGGACAACTTGAGTTCGAAAACTTAGCTGCCCTGTACACGCTGTTTATAGCGATGACGTCACCAGAAGTCGTACATTTTGGCATAATGGAGTCGATTGTTTCGTCATTGCCGTAGCATGCGCAGTCAGAATTCACCGTTGCTGTTAAAGTTGAAGTGGCAAGGGCTTTCGAAACACCTATAAAAGTCGTAAATCTAACATAAACTTTTTCATTAAGCTACATTGTTAACCGCCATGACGAAAGAATGTAAGTCAGTGGTCTATATATATAGAGAGAGATATGTTAAGATAAATACTACTTTACACCTTATCGTCACATATCTTTTTTAACGCCGATTTAACAAAAGTAATTGTTCGTTGTTCCTAATCGGGGTTATCCATAATACATGTAACACGAGTTTTGGAATGTTTTGATAACTAATGGACAAACAACGCTGTTTTCAAGTGAGACATTTCTTTACGAGATGTCATCTCTGAATCTGTATTGTTTGCAATACGTCAATATTGCCATTTACTCATGGGTAAGAATATGTTGTTTTTTTTTTTAAATACTGCATTGGGATGCTTTCTGTAGGACTTATGGAAGCCCAACAACTCAAAATAAAAGGAACTGTCTGTGAGTATCTTCTAAAATCGAGGACGAGTTTGATATTGATGAAGCCATAAAGTACGTCATACATAAAGGCTCTATTGTGTTCACAATCAGTTTTATAGCATTTTGACAATTTCAAGTGCCATGATCCAGTCTTGCATGGGCGGATCTGGCTGTTTTGCGAAAGGAACCGAGCTCTCATCAATATTCAATTATTATCTTAGTTAGGTGAAGATCGGATAGTAAATGGAGGCTCTATTGTGTTCACAAGCTCTATGATAGCAATTTTGACAATTTCAAGGGCCATAATCCAGTCATGCAAGGGCACATCTGGCTTGCTTTTGAAAGGACCCGAGCTCTCATCAATATTTAACTACTATATAAGTTCGGTGAAGATGAGATACTAAATAAAGCCTCTATTGTGTTCACAAGCTCTATTATAAGAAATTCGACAATTCCTAGGGCCATAATCCAGTCTTGCGTCGGCGGATCTGGCTGGTTTGCGAAAGGAACCGAAATGAACCGAGCTCTCATATATATCTTAATACTGTATAAGTTTGTTTGAGATACAATCAAAACTGAAGATGTTATCGCATTCACAAGCTCTAATATAGCAATTCTGACAATTTCAAGGGCCATAATCTAGTCTTGCATGGCCGGATCTGGCTGGTTTGCAAGAGGAACCAATCTTTCATGAAAACCTAACTACTGTGTACGTTTGGTAAAGATCAGATAGTAAATAGAGCCTCTATTGTGTTCACAAGCTCTATTATAGCAATTTTGACAATTTCAAGGGCCATAATCCAGTCTTGCATAGGCGGATCTGCCTGGTTTGCTAAAGTAACCGAGTTCTCTTGGATATCTAACTACTGTATAAGTTTGATTGAGATACACTCAAAACTGAAGACTGTATCGCGTTCACAAGCAATTGTTTACGAACGCACGGACGCACGCACGCACGGACGCACGGACAACGGACACCACCCCACGGCATAAGCGCTTCTAGCCCTTGGCCAGTAGAGCTAAGAACTTCCTGAACTACTTAAATTAAGGTCACTTTAATATGTTTCCAAATTTCGTATATGCATTTATTTTCCATTGTCATGTGTATAGATTTTTAATGAATAATGATTATTTCTGTCTATTAACTCCATGTCGACGGACAGTGATGATTCCTGTTAGACTGTGCGGATACAGAGGCCCCTGTGTGTAAGCAGGTGCATTAAAACGGCAACTCGCAATACACGCGAGTTCATTTACTATATTTGTATCCGGTTATTTTTCTCAAAAAATGCCTAGATGTTTTCGAAGTTGCGTGCTGATAAGTTGTCTTATGTAGGAAGTGGTTAATTGATTTCTTCTAATTTTCATAAATTTTAATAAATTGTACACATTTCAATATGACCGCCAGCTTGGGCATTTTTGTTCTTAATTATTTACATTCTTGCCTGTTTTCACATAAACTTGTACTTGTTCAGATTTCACACGACAGGACTAATTGTTATTAAGACAAACTAAATGTAAATACGTTTAGTACGTTTGCGATTGTTTTAAAACACTTAGTTATAATACATAGGCAAAGAAATTCCTGTTTCAAATGTTTTAAGCTTGTGTTTCATTAACCTTGTATATTAGTTTATTTCATGGTGCTTACGATTTTTTACTCTTCCCTTATTATACTTCTTAGACTTGCAGCAGACGCTAATGTTGAATTAGCATTACAATATCAGCATTAGATAACATTGAATTTCTGTTTAATAGTAACTCCATATTACTACTAAGCGTTATTTTAAGGTTGGACAAATGTCTGAAGTTGTGTAGATTTTATATAATGTTAATGCAATTAAGGAACTGTTAAATGGTAACAAGTGTTCACTGTTTCTAATATGCTTAAAGTCGATACATATAGAATCAAAACAATGATGCATGATATCAGCTTCCTTTATGATGGCTTATTATTTTACAAAGAAAACCTTTTATTTAATATACTTAAAAATACTTCTGATTCACCACAACGACTGAAATAATTTGTATGTTACAATGTCTCCAGTTGATACTAATGAACATATAGAGGATAATTGTTTGTTTCAGTGTATTATCGAAATTTCTTTCATCGAGTGAAAAGCAAAGGGATATTTTCAAGAGTGGCGTAGCCACGAGTGAAAATATAACCCCCTTTGCTTTTCACAAGATGAAAGAAATTTCGATAATACACTTAAACAAACTATTATCCTATTTCTTTTATGCTTTGAATGAGTTTTCTGAAAGTGCTGAGGTGTAAAAAGTCACAATACTTATGCTGACTAAGTAATAAATTCCCCCGTATGGAGCCCCAGTTGTAATTCATTCTTCGTATGTAGTCCCAGTCGAATTACAAGAAAGTTGGCGTAATGCGGTTGGCATATTAGGTAATCTTTTTTAAGTAGACAGTTTGGTTTAATATTTAAAGGTAATATTGATGAAAACTCATGTTACTTTTTTAAAAGAATTATTTGCAGTGACAAACTATAGCTTAAACCGTATTCCGGGCGATCCATATTTACGGAACTCCTTCTTCGGTTATTTGCGCGTATGAAATTCATCCGCCCTTTGAAAAATTGTTTGGAAGGTCTCGCTAAAAAAATTCAACTGTGTATTTTAACCATATGTTTTAAATGTAAAGGATTTTAATTATTTCATTTGTCAATATATTGTGGAGATTTGTTGGATGGAAGCCATTTGCAAAGAAAACTATGTTTTATATCGCTTATCGGCGAAGAGAAAATACAAGTCAAAACGGGTCGACTCGATCGACATCTTGTGTTCTTACAAGATGGCTAGATCTTTATTGAGGATGAAAACAGGCGTTGTACATTATTCCTAAATAATAAGAATATGGCTTCTTTAAAACTCTTGTCTTATGATAACGTTACATCTTATTTATTCGATGCCTGTTACTCGTAACATTCTTATATTTGTTTATACTAGGCCTATGCCTGCAAACATGCCTAACGCAAAAGGAACAATGTGTAAATATGAAAATCTAGCTTCATTCCCGTGTTCCTCCCTTGTAAACCTTATTTGAACACTTCTCAGTATAGCCATTCAAGTACGATTATCCACAATAGTTATTAATATCAAAATCATTCGAACTAGAGAAAGATATTGCATATATACTATCTAAAAAACAATATATCTACAGTAAAGTACAGGTTTTTGCATACGTGTAGAGAAATATGTCGATTTGTGTATTCATTCAATGACGTCACTTGTAAAGGGAAGTAAAGCTCGCCAATTTACGTACTTTCAATCATATGTTGTTTCCCTTGTATTATTTGTAACTCTTTTATATCTGACATTTACTACTCGGTTTCCTTGGTGTCAGATAATCATTCTAATACCCAGTGGCACAATAAGATTTTTAAATCACTGCAACTATCATTTTAATATAAACAGTGACTTGTAATGATTCACGTCATTAAATAAAGGCCTAGTGGGCCTATGCAATGTGTTACCACAGAGTTAGATGCACAGATCATCTTTATTGTACCCGTCAAACCTCAATAAGTTAATTGTTACTCGTTTTGAGACTCATTTTTGTTCATAAAATTCTGTCAAAAACATGGAGAAAAAAGTAGTTCCGTTAATTGAAAAGTCATAATCTCACTGCAAAAGTCATAATCTCACTGCAAAAGTCATAATCTCACCGGTGAGATTATAGGATTATTATTCACTGAGAAATTTCTATAATTCACGGGTAAGCATAAAAGAAATACCCTTTATTATTTATCCACATTAAACATATCTTCTGACAGGGGAGCCGGTACCGGACTTGTATGGGAAAATGAGAAAACAAAAAATGTGTTTGAAGTTTAAATTAGGCATTTTAGAATAAAAATGCCTTAAATTTGATAAAATTCATGAGAAACTTACATGAATATTAAACATTTTTCCATATCTGGGCGAAACAACCGCATCAGAGATGAAAATGGAAAAGAAATTAATATACATAGATAGTAAACATACAAAATGATGTTCAAAACAACATTAGTAGGTGAAAAGGCAGGTGGAGGTTAGAAAATTAGTAAATGTTTGAAACAAAGAAAGTCTGCAAGTGGTGATGGAGGCAGATAGTTGGTTCTGAGTCACCTGATACAATATCTTTAAATATCCAAATGACGTGCTGAGATAGAGCTAGTGACTGGTTAACACCAGTCACTTTACAGACGCTCTGCAGGCCCTGCAACGTGACCGATACATGCCCCAGAGCATAAGCCAATCACGTGACAGGGATATAGCTAGTGATTGGCTGACACCAGTCACATAAAACAGACGCCCTGCAGTCTCTATCACGTGACCAATTCATGCCCAAGAGCAACTGATCCATCCCGCTTAGTGTTAACCACTGAAGATTGAGGCGTATCAACAATAACATTAATACTTTTATGAAGGCATACATCCATAACTAAACATAAACTATATTATTGAAAAAAACAAATATTTCTTTTGCTTTGTCTCCCTAATGCAATCATAATTGTAAAACATACAGAGCACATTGCTTTATTTATTTTCGAAACAATAAAGAATAGAACAAACTGAGATAAAACTTATTTTTGGAGATATATGAATGTTTATGAATACGTTCTTTCGTACTCAATAAATCGTACTTCAACACTGTTCAATGTGTCATTGGGCTCACTACAGGCCCTTTGCTTGCGCTCTGCTTACGCGACACAATGGCGTTCATCTAAATATAGTTTAAAACATGGAAAGTGTGCTGTTGTCATTATGCAGAAGTAAGAAAAATGATAATGAACGTACATATTTATAGACTAGTGGAATGGTACGGTTTATGTTCGCAGAAACGTTTGAATTTACACAACAATTTCAATGAAAAGTAACTGTTTATCTGATATTGTATACTTTGTTAACATATTATGATATAATTCTAAATCTGTCAAATTATGATTATAATAATGATACAAAGTTAATATCATTTTGACGTAAGTGCTATTCATTTTTGCTGTCTGAATCTCCGGCGACATTGATGCCTTGGGTCAAATTTCTCTTGTAGTCCATGTAAATTGCGCACAACGCATCCATAGCAACATCCATTTTCATAGAGATGTTTAGTGTTCAATGACGTGACACTGAGAATGGCAATGTTATGTGCTGGAGGGCTTTTCCTCTCGTTTACTCGTCAGAAATTGAAGTCATTTTGTTTAATAGAAACCATTTAAAGAAAATACCTCAACCAATGTTAGCGTGAATGGATTCTTGTTGTTAAAGCAATACAACATTTCAATTGTCAAGCTGGTACATATACTTATGTTTCGTTTGCCTGTCCCCCATGCTACGACACTCGTGTTCATTCAAACTCTCTTGTCCTATGATATATTTTGAAAATTAAAATGTAACAGACTGCCTTTGTCAAAAAACATTTAGCATGGCCTAAATATAAATTGAATTCTTAATCTTAATACCGTCACAACATCGAAAGAATACATTGACCTCCGGACATTTTCCTCGTGCGTAGTCTAAGATCGTCATGCACATTCCCCGCAGCCTTACATTGATTTCAACCCTGGATCAGAACAGAATTTAATGGTCCGTTTATGTATGATGAACATAACATATTCTGGCCAGACTGTGCGTGTGCAAGGTATCATCAGAATGTAAAATTATCGAAAGTGTCCTGGTGCTTATTTCCCTGCTTTAAGACTCGTGATTAAGAAAATAAATTATTTCATGTTTAAATAAGTAAGAATATTGTTGTGGAGAAATAGATAAAGAAATAAAGTTATAAAAGTGCGTATAGGAACTAATACTAAAGCTGCAAATTAAAGAAAATAATTTCAGGAAATGTAAACAATTCTCATAAAAATACCTAAGAGGAAGATACAAAATCCAAACGAATATTTCATATTTAGGCACCACGACCGATTAAACGGACCAGTAACGTTTCACTTAATTGAAGTTAATCTTGTTATACCAATTAAACTGCCGTGATTATCAGAGGAAAATCTGAATACGTTTAAAAGCCACGTAATTGGTTTCTTGTACAAAACAAACTATTTACTCCTTTCCAAAATAAAACGACATGGAAAATAAGTTTTATCAACAGCAGAATACATTTGAAAATATCCTCGGAAAGAAATCAATTATTGGGCAGAACCAGAACTATCGCATTTTACCACATTGTTTTAAATGCAGCCCTAATATGTTGCTTATTTTCAGTTACATGTTTTCTTTATTGTAGCTAATTTTCCAAAAATATTTCCGAAAATAAGAAAGGATAATACAGTTGTCTCTGCTTTTCAAAATAGTCCTTTCAGACGGTATTATACTTCAGACATGTCACAAACCTGCAGTAGACGATTTTGTAAACATCCCGGTAAACATATATACATTTTGAATAGAGTTGAAAACATTGTAGCAAACGTAACATTGCATATCGCCCATAATATTTAATAGTGTCTTCTGCTACATATGAGGCAAACTGCGACTGCACGTGGGGTAAGATTAAAGGCAGGATTAAATCCCATGGTCTTATTTAAATTTCACAATCTATTGTTTGTATGGTGTTTTACGCCGCTTTCAACAGTTTTTCACGTCATTTCCGCTGTGATTGACCAGTTACTACTGGTCCATTTATCCTGAAACCAGCGGGTCAGTTGAAATGCTAACAAATACCATAAGGGCCAAGGAGGGACATTCATTACTACCATTTAAAAATATATGATCCGGCCAGGCATCGAACCCGCGCCCTCCCGCACCAGGGGCATATCAATAGTGGCGGCCGTATTTTTCTCACAATCAGAGCGGTGCTCTACGACTATCGACCGTGAAGTCTGATCTGATTCTTCATTGTTTGCTAATTGGTCTTAGAAGTTTCTATAAACTTTTGTGACCATTTGGATTCTTAGCATGAATGCGTAGGCAGATTTTTACACGTGTACAAATGACGTCATGGTTATCTTGAAGTTTACACGTTCTTTTTATAGAACAGACAAGAACATATTTTATTACACACACAATCTACAGTTTCTTGTACTACATATATATAATTTATAAATATATCAACATAACAATTATACTTTGTACTGACCGACCTGTGGGAAATATAACTCACACAACGGGTGAACGTTTGTACTTCAAACTAAAGTACCATATAATACTAAGAAATGTATTAAATTTACTTCACATGTTCTTGTTGGAACAATGAAATTTACAATATGTATACTCTTATTTCATTAGATGTCTTCTACATATAATCAAATGGATCGCATCAAATATTAATGTACATTCTATCTGCAAATGGGGACCGGTGAATATCTGTATCAACATGCAACTATGTGCTGTGTATTTAGAATCTACGATGTTTCAAATGTAAACGTATACTCTCCCTGAAAACCTCTTTGGCGAACGATGATGACTTAAAGCCGACTATATAAGTATATTATTAGATAAGCTCAGTTCTCATATGACAAGGCTAATTTATGAAATTAATCGTATAACTGTCCCGTATCGTCTTTCCCTCATACAGACGCATTTTCTCCACTTCAACAGTCGGATGTTGACAACTTCGTGACAAAAAAGGGAAAATTATGATAATGAGCCATTTTTTCTTTTGCCACAAAGTTTTCAATGTTATTCAGTTAGTTTACTATCATGTACAAATTGTTTTAAAATGTTTACCAAGATGTTATTAAAGCCGTCTTTTGTAGATGTGTTGTATACTGGAAAGCCATTGTCACTTGAGAAGATGTGTATGTTATGCCTTTATCTGATTCAGTTGACATTTTCTGTAGCAAATATGTTTTGATTTATAAGAGTTGAACGCCGTTTTCATTAGCATTTCATTTATATTACGGTGGACATTGTCGAGTGATCGGTGAACTAAATATAAAGTATGATTACCTCATGAGAGATCCTGTATGGTGCATAACGTTTGCCCAAGTGTATATAGTGTACCGTAATGCCCTAAGCGATCAACCAAACGAAACCAAAGCCCCTAGCATGTTTTTTTTTAATATTTTAATAAATGGACGTGTGTTCATAAATATTTAAGCAAATTAGAAAAATTACCCCTGTTAACATGGTAATAACATGATAACATGTATGGCCATTCAAAACGCCTGAACTGTTCCCACATTTGTGAACACCATGGACAAATACCGAGAAATAGCCCAATCGGTAGCAGTCAAGCTTTTTAAACATTCAAAATGTTGAACACAACTTAAACCTATTAACATTTTTGTAAGATTAATTTGAAATTGAAAGTGAAGAGAAATGGAGAAGATTTTCAAGTTTATTCTTTGATCTTACGGATATCCGATACTAAATGTGAACACATGCATACTTAATTAGCCTGTCAACCCTGCTATCAGCAAAAAATTTTGGTAGCTCACGGTTGTAAATCCACCAATCAAATTACAGCTACTATATAGTAGTTGTAATTTGATTGGTTGATTGGCAATCGTGTGTAACTAGACTGTTACACTGAACGCAGGACAGAACACATATTAAACCCTTTTTTTTCACTATTTATTATCATGTTGCAATAATGATAATAATGATTTATAAATATAAATCCATTTCCTAGTTAGTTTAGTATATTTTAAAATTACAAAGACTACTTCATATGTATGCAATTGCACGATGACAATCAAGGGCTATGGTACCACTTTGGTGACTGCCTCGTTGGTGTAGTAATCGACCGTCCGCATCGGGGCGGGAGGTTGCGTGTTCTATCCCCGGTCGGGTCATACCAATGACTTTAAACATTGTAGTACTTTCTTCCTTCCTTGGTCCGCAATATTGTGCTCGGGTGAGCTAAAACCCTGAAATATGAAGTTTGGTCTTAACTGTCGTTAGCTACGAATGCGTCGTACGTAGTTTGTATCAGAAATATGGTAAAAGTAGTACCAACCATTAGTAATCATTCTTTTCAATAGAGTTTAACATGTATACCAACTCTGGAAAACCGCATAGTTTAATATTTTCTCACATACAGACCTTTTCTGACGCCACTGTAAACTTTTGAAACCTCGTAATGAGCCATTCCTCCTTTTGTTACAATGTCATAAACTTTTTACAATGCTTTTTTATTTTGAATGTATAGAGAAAATTCATTTGTTTGAATAAATGTTTTCGAATGCGTCTGCTGAAGATTTTGAGTATTTGTATATACAAAGGGCGATAATTCAAACACATAACAGATACCATTCAATCCCTTCTTTAAGGTTCCTGTAAACACACTTCAGAGTTAACTCATTGATACCAATGTGTATTTCCTATTCGCTATGTAACGTAAGCGTAACTCATTCCAACTTTCTCTCACACAAACAAGAATCAGTAGTGGTTAATTTTCATCTACACATATGCGATGTTCTACTTCTATTGCGCCATTATGATGTTTTTAATTTGTCGAAATAGAAATTTGCATTTCATGTTCAAAATCATACTTTGAGGAAACTTTTTCTCGAGATCTCATAACCAGTGTTCAACTTAGCATATGTCTTTACTATAACTGATATGTAAATGAGCAAATAAACGTGAAATTGTGACCTTGCACGAGCACGTCCCGAGAGGGAACGGACGCTCATCAACTATTGTAGACTATTGCTTGTCACATAAACTTTTGGCTTAATCCTGGTAGGTTTCAAGTTTTAATCTTTAAATGATAAATAGTGTATTGTGTTGTACCTACACTATTTCATATTTACGCGTGCTCCTTCTTCCAATGGAATTGTATTGATGTAAGGTACCGCTGTATACTTTTCTCTATTGATAATATTTTTGTTTTGTACATTACAGGCTTTCGAATACATATTAGCCGTCCCGTGAGAAAACATAATGGATACTGCGTAAACGGTATCGATCCGGATCAACCTAAACATGCCGCACAAGCTAACCCGGACAGACACAGTTCTCCTCCTGTGGGTTTTCTGTTTCAGGAGTCATTACTCTATACATCTACCCCCTGCGACGGAATTTGTCGGCCCGGATAAGCCTGCGCAAGCTGATCTGGGTCGATACATTACGCAGAAGCCATTATGTTGGTTCTCTCACGGAACGGCTCGTATTGTATAGTAACACATTACAAAATATAGAAACTCCCAAACACATCTACGTTTTCTATGAAACCGGGTTTCAAATATATTGGGAGAGATGGATTCCAGGAATCAAATATCTTTCAGGTAACACCAAAATACTTCAACATAGTTACTGACTTACCTCATTGACGTTCGGGGTATCAGGTAACAGTTAATACAGTTGAATGATGACTAAATAACATTACCTGTAGTAGTAGTAAATTATTCCGAAATTTTCTGTTTACAACTGAAATACTAATGGAAGCCTGGGACAACACCATTGAAAACGAATAAAGAAGAGGGGAAATGAATTGGAATATATTTAAAACAGGACAAAATAAACGGCTTGTAAAATGTATTTGTTTTAGTAGATGTGAAATACCAAGGTGAGTATGTTTATGTTCGTCGCTCCAGGAAGACTTTGTTTGAATTGTCAAGGTTAACGCAGGGACACACATAACAGGTTCTTTTTCATTTAGTTCTGGCCTGATCTCCAAATCTACCAAAACGTTTCATATGCAAGTTAAGTGCAGGATTCATTCATCAAACGTTTAATGTTTTTGCTTAAAAAATGACTCGAAGTCCATTGTTCTCAATGAGTGTAACTAGTAGCAGCTAAACTAGTAACGTCTTCGGGGATAAAACATGTCTAGATCCTGACCTATATACAATGTACAACTCTCTAATAATGATAAAACCAGTATGTGCATATATATGGTATACATGGAGCAAATTATAAATTTGATGAAACGTATATACGCGGTTTTAATCATTATTAATACAAGGCAAAAGATCACACCAATGACGACAAGATAAATGGGATCAATATAAGACCTAATCATTTCGTATGTGTTTCACCCTTTGGTAGTTTGGGTTTAAATGACGACCCAAAAAAGTTAATGTCTTAAATAGCAAGGGAATTAACAGGCTGTGTCACCAACTTAGCCAGTTTAGGCAGACCTATTATATAATAACGCAGTTGACAACCTTAACAGATTTGAAAGACTTCATTTTATAAATTGTTAAACTGACTAATACGATCCATTATTCTATCCGATTCTTAACAATGGACTTAATAACATTGATGAGAAGTAACAACATTTAACCGACCATTAAAAACTGAAAAGATGACTTAACCACAATTATGAAGAAAACATTGTTATACACACGCTCCTTCTTGGACTTTATCAATACTAAACATCACTACTGATCACCGACAACAGTTCCTATAATAATTGATGAACAATTATCTTGTTCAAAACCGAATTTTAGAAGCTGATGAATCGGAGCTTTAAGATGCGTTTCTTTGCGGCATTTTAACAGAAGAGGACTATATTTGACGTGCATTTTCATAAAGATTTGTTCCCAGACAGTTCCTGCATACAACGACAGAGTAACAGCTTACTTGGACTTGATCAAAGTACAGTCGCACCCGGCTACCTTCTAAAATTGATACCACTCACACGTAGTCTTACATGTGATCACATGAGTGCCACATAGTGCCAATTACTTTTAGAAATTGGAACGTTATTGACGTTTTGAAAAAATTAGCGAGTTAATAAAGTGCAAACTATGAATGTAGAATGATATTGTACTAGGGATGTTTAAAATGTATGCTGTATAATTGAGTGTAACTAAATCACAGACCGAAACCCGTCTTTTTAAATTGTATACCCTAAAAGTTCTTCCCATGGTTAGAAATACATACTTTTAGACTGACATTGATATACTAAAGAAATACTTTATTACAGGATATGAAAACCTTCATTGCACTTACATGTATCACTTTGCAAGTCTTGTTTGGCGGCTCCCATTTTGTTCCAAACCTTTCTCACTGGTAATAGTTAGATTACACTGAGTGTATCTACTGTGTCAACATATGCACAACTGACATGTCTTTGACAAATTTTAAGAACATTTTTGTCAGTTTAAACACGTACCTTTTTCTGATCGTCAGTCAATAGATTGTGCATACACCTAAATAAGCCTTCTAACGTTCACTGTTTTTCTGTTACATGACATGAACCGTTGATAATGAAATACCTACAGCGCATGCATGATCACGCACAGTTATTTAGTATCATCTTTACGAGGATTCTCTCATAGTGTACTTTAACTAAATAATATTTCGTTTTGTGTTGACTCTGTGTTATTTTACTTAAAGAACGTCTGTTTACATCGTTTGAAAGGACTTTCTGATATGTTGCTTTAAAAGCATCATATTACTGTTTTAGCTCCACTGGCTGAAAGCCAGTCGAGCTTATGTCATGGCGAATTGTCCGTCGTGCGTCCGTGCGTTTACACGATTTGGGTCTTATGTGGTTAGAAGTGTGGCCTAAGACAAAGGAATCCTTTGATTCATTCCGTAACCACTTAAAATCTTTTGATCCTTAAGTAGTTATTCTTTTGTTTGAACACAAAGGGGGTGAAATGTAGGGACGTGCGTGCGTGCGTGCGTGAGTGCGTTAACTTTTTCCTTTAAACGACTTCTTCTCCCTAACCACTTGGCCAATTTATTTGAAACTTCATAGGAAGCATCCTCTCAATGTCCCCTTTTTTATCCATCCATAATTCTGGTTTCCATGGCAACCAAAAGAAAAACAAGTGAAAATTAAAAAATCTTCTTCTCCGAAAGTGTCGGGCCGATTTTCAAATAATTTTGTAGAAATGTTCTTTGGATGACCCTGTATTAGATTCCTTCAAGCCTTGTTGATTGGTCGGAAAACATGGCCGCCAGGGGCGGGGCCATTTTGCCTTATATAGCTATAGTGAAAACTTAAAAAAAATTCTTCTCCGAAAGTGTTCAGCCGATTTTCAAATCATTTTGTAGACATGTTCATTGGGTGACTCTCTATCAGATTCCTTCAAGCCATGTTGATTGGTCGAAAAACATGACCGCCAGAGGGCGGGGCTATTTTGCCTTATATGACCAAAGTGAAAACTTAAACAATCTTCTTCTCCGAAAGTGTTGAGCAGATTTTCAAATAATTTTGTAAAAATGTTCATTGGATGACCCTCTATCAGATCCCTTCAAGCCATGTTGATTGATAAAAAAACATGGCCGCCAGAGGTCGGGGCTATTTTGCCTTATATGGCTAAAAAGAAAACCTAAAAAATCTTCTCCTCCGAAAGTGTCAGGCCGATTTTCAAATAATTTTGTAGAAATATTCCTTGGGTGACCCTATATTAGATTCCTTCAAGAAATGTTGATTGGTTGAAAAACATGGCCGCCAGGGGGCGGGGCTATTTTGCCTTATATAGCTATACTGAAAAGTTAAAAAATCTTCTTCTCCGAAAGAGTTCAACCGATTTTCAAATAATTTTGTATGAAATGTGCATTGGGTGACCTGCTATCAGATTCCTTCAAGCCATGTTGATTATTTGAAATACATGGCCACCAGAGGGCGGGGCTATTTTGCCTTACATGACCATAGTGAAAACTTTAAAAATCTTCTGTTGAGCAGATTTTCAAATAATGTTGTAGAAATGTTCCTTGGTTGACCCTCTATCAGGTTCCTTCAAGCCATGATGATTGGTAAAAAAAACATGGCCGCCAGAGGGCTGGGCTATTTTGCCTTATATGGCTAAAGAGAAAACTGAAAAAAATCTTCTCCTCCGAAAGTGTCTGGCTGATATTCAAATAATTTTGTAGAATATTTCAGATTCCTTCAAGCCATGTTGATTGGATGAAAAAATATGGCCGCCAGGGGGTGGGTATATTTTGCCTTATATGGCTATAGTGAAAACTTAAAATATCCTATCCTCCGAAAGTGTCAGGACGATTTTCAAATAATTTTGCAGAAACATTCCTTGGATGACACTCTAGAGGATTCCTTTAAGCCATGGTGGTTGGTAAAAAACATGGCTGTTTGGAGATTTGATGTTTGCCTTATGGCCGTGGAGCGATACTGGCCCTCTTTGGCCTCTTGTTTGGATTTTGTTTTGCTATACCAACATCTTATACGTGTTTTCATTTAGTCTGGATAGATCATGCAGTTACACGTGACTGAAAATGATTAATTGCGAGTTCAAACTTCGCTCGCAGTAAGAAGCGTCAATCGTGTTAAGTGTTTGTTGACTCTCTGATTGTTAACATCATATCATTTTATGGACCCTTTATTATATTCAGCGATGGCTCTTTAATAGTTAACTTCGTCTCATCTTATCAATAGTTTGTTTTGTTCAGCGGTGACTCGCTTATGTTTTTTCCTTATTTCATTAACACTGTTTTGTGTTGACTCAGAGATGTATTACTTTATCTAATTTCAACAACACTGTAGTACTACCCGTTGTGTTTACTCACGACCTCGTTACTTTAACGACATCGCATTGTATGTGTTGTCTCACCGATGTGTTTCTTTATGGGGGATCAAATTACAATATAAATGCACATGAATGTAGTCCCTTGTACTTGTTATTTAACCCCCTATTTTGAATATTTCAATTTTACCTTATATTTAGATATATTTCCCTTGTTTGTGTTGTGTTTCAATGCTGTTTTCAACAATGTTACACATATAGTTCCCTTATTTGTGTTGTGTTTCAATGCTGTTTTCAATAATGTTACAAATATAGTTCCCTTGTTTGTGCTGTATTTTAATGCTGTTACAGTTATATCACGGCATGTCCTTGGTAAGATACCACTACTGTTGGTCCATTTACCCTAACACTAGTGAGTCTGTTATAATGCTAAACCCGCAATCACGAGTGCCAATTAGTGAAAGGTTTTACTTCAATTTTAACATTTTGTAACTTATAAACCTTCATTAGTTACATATGATGGCACTAGTATAGATACACTGGAAGTGAACAAAATAATGCACAGTGGTGAAGGAATTTGAGGCAAGACACTCAAATGAAACCAAAGCAAACTTGTTACAATAAGGATGCCGTACGGACTGACTTTATTTAGAAAATACCAATACAAATATGAGACTTTATTTAGAAAAAGCCAATACAATTATGAGTGTGATTATCAGAAAACCCGGACAACATGTCTAATCGGATGAAACTATATCAACGAATTATAAGTCCATATAACTCAAAGGTAGAGTTTCATGTTGAACATTCTTGACTGAGATGTACACAGTTCTGAGAACACGAATTTCAAAATGATGTTTGGACAGGGCTGTGTGCCATTTTGGTGAATGTCTAATTATGCTGGAGAAACTCGAATAGTTCAAGACTTAAACTATTTGAAACCATTTTAAGTTCGCATGCAGACATTCATCAGTTTCCTTCAACAATGCCACTTCTATATAATCCTTTTGTGGGCTGTGACAGGTTGACACAAGATTCTTCCATTGCTCACGTCATTATACATGTTTTGACAAACCACATTTCGCAACATCAATGTTCAAAGCTCTAGATTTAGTTGATTGTAAAAACTCATTATTTACAATTTACCAATAATGAATTAAAGATATACTCACCGGCAAACAATAAAACAGACCTTTAAACCAGGAATTAAATATGTTAGTTTCTGTTAAAAGTAGAATTTAGTTATTGTAGCAATTCATCATTTTTCAAAGTGGAAATTGATTATTTTAGACCATCTTTAATTTTTCTTGACTTTACAAGGGTTGTCTGCGAAGTGTATAAATATTTTGAGACAAAGAGGAAAACATAACTTGCTCAGTCTGAGAAATCTGTCCTTTATGATAAAAAAACACCTCCCATGCATGTTTTAAGATTATGTCTCTATGGGTTCAATTCAGTAGCAACACAAATTCGATTCCCAACATCATTGCTTTAACCTTTTAACTGATATGGTGCTTTAAATCACTTAAAAAAATTACATAAACAAAGATAAAGCATATTCTGGATCAAAGGGCAAAAATACAATTTCTTTCAAAATGTTCTCCTTTTATGAAAATAATTTTAAAGGTTGTTTTGCTTCCTAGGCATCAACAGTTGTCTGTATCAGAGAACAGGTTTTTAATGTAAATGTATGCACGTGGATACAAACGGTCCATATCGGTTGAAGAAACGGTTTACAGTTT
Source organism: Serripes groenlandicus (assembly GCA_031761405.1). NCBI lineage: Eukaryota > Metazoa > Mollusca > Bivalvia > Cardiida > Cardiidae > Serripes > Serripes groenlandicus. The sequence goes on along the minus strand of JASEVX010000008.1, from coordinate 19,403,513 downwards.
TAAGCAATGCTGTTTCTTCAAAGCACAAAAGAATAACAGAATGTTTAGCTATATGAAATACCGGTGTAAATGATTTGGTGTCCGTGACTTCTGAATATATTGTTTGAATAGAGAAATTGCTCCAAATGAACAGTTTCTTCCTTTCCATTTTATTTTGAACTACTATCTCCTTTGGTAGTTTTTTAATTTGTAAAACTTTGAAATAGCATATTAGGTAATTGGTTAAACAGAACCAATGTCTATGATTGATTGTTGACAATTGAAGGATCTAATCAGACTGTAACTAGAGCTATCACTGACTGTGAGTATTACCCGCGAACGCTGCCCTGATAGGAAATGTTAGTGAAATATTAATAAGTTATTATAAAAAAAAATAAGAAAGGGCAATGACTCTGTATTTAGTAAAATAGATTTATGGTTCTTGAACACTGCACTTCCTGTCATTCTGCTCTACCATTGTATTAAGTTTTATTAAATTCCATCCTTTAGTCATTCTCCGGACAAGAAATCAGTAAGAAGGGGACATGAAAGTTTTTCTCTGGACAAAAAAAAGGTAAGAAAGGGCAATAACTCTGCAATAAGCTCAAATAGAGTTATGGTTCTTGAACATTGTTTTACCATTGTATGAAGTTTTATTGGATTCAATCTTGTAGTTTTCAAGTTATTCTCCGGACAAGAAAAGGTAAGAAAGGGCAATAACTCTGTTATAATGTGAAACAGTTATGGTTCATGTACACTGCACTTCCCTTTCTGTATTGTATACATGTAATTGCATCCATATTTATTAAATTCCATACAGTAGTATTCAAGTTATGCTCGGACAAGGAAAATTGCAACGGACCGACAGAGAACAAGTGAGAAAGGGCAATAACTATGTAATTAGCTAAAGTAGAGTTATGGTTCTTGTACACTGTCTCTCTCTCTCCATCTGTCACTGTATGTTTCTCTCTCTCTCCATCTTTCTATCCTCTCCTCTCCCTCTCTCTCTTTCTGTGTGACAATATATATATCTGCCCCTCTCTCTCTCTCTCCTTTTCTATTCTCTATATATGTATCATTCATGTCTTCTCTTCTCTCTCTCTCTCTCTCTCTCTCCTCTCTGTCTCTCTCTGTCTCTCTATCGTCTC